>SJYA01000199.1:1943445-1998412 GCA_006410615.1 Neotragus moschatus
TATCCTATCATTTTGCCTTTTCATACTGTTCACCGGAGAAGTGAATGGCAAGCCACTTCAGTATTCTTGCCTTGAGAACCCCATGAACAGTATGAACTTTGGTATAAATACCTAATATAGCATTATATCCCTGGTGTCTCAGTGATAAAGAATCTGCCTGCAATATAGGAGACATAGGTTTGTTGTGTGCAGGAGACATGGGTTTGATCCTTGTGTTGGGAAGGTACCCTAGAGGAGGAAATGAGGACCCACTCCAGTATTCTTGCCTGGAAAATTCCATGGACAGAGGAGCCTGGGGGCTACCGTCCATGGGAACACAGATTGGACACAACTGAGCATGCATGCATATACTGGCGTTAATACACACAAATTTATTTACACATTCTCAGAGGGTTTGATTGTTTCTAATATTTCCATAAGTTTAGTAGTTAACATCTTCGTACAGACTTTATTTTTTGAATTTGACGTTTTTCCCCTGAAGCAGAATCACTGAGTCAAAGGTTATTGATATTTTTAAGGTCTTACTATCTAATGTAAAATTGCTTTTGAAAAAATTAAGAACAATGGAATTTCAAATACTGGAATTTTGAATACCGCGACTGATAACAGATTCTCAATTCTTATTTTGAGGTACTTTCTATGTTATTGTAAAGCCACTTTACACAGTTGCCTTTTTAGCTACATTAACTGCCTTGCCTGTCCAGTCATATCCTCTCTGATGAGACTGAGTCCAAATAAAATCTATTTCAACCTCAAAAAAAAAAGGATCTGTTTTACCCCAGAGGAACAACACCTGCCAATTTTACGTTCTTGGGATATCTTATTGGACACTCTCTCAGAGGCGGTCAAGATTTAAAGTACATAATAATCCCAAGGATGGGGTTGGTGGCAGAAGTGTGTGTCAGTATGCAGATTGTGGGCCTGAACTCTAGAGAGTCTGAATCAGTAGACTTGGGGTAAGGTCCCTGGAATCTGTATTTTTAACAAAGGATTCTGGCCATGGCCTCTCACTGTACAAAGAGAAACTCTACTTTGTGGATTAAGTCACTGATTCCTAATGTTTGTTTTGTGGTGAATAGTAGTTGATTGTGAAAAACTAGCCAGCTTTAATATGTTTGATAAACGTATTAAATGGGTTTAAATATATATTTTCAGAATTTTTAGTATGCTGAAGATGTTTTGTGGATTTCCAAGGATGGCTTCTTTGTAGAATATTCCAAATTTCTATGATTCATTGAATTCATTTCATTGTTTATTTAGTTTGTTTTGGGTGGGCCAACTATTAACGTCTGATGTTCCTAGGAACAAAGTTTGATAATCCTGGAGTAAATGATTTTTATATTACAGCATTTCCTTTTATCCCCTTAGTACCTTGAAAAATTTAATAAACTTCCACAGGCACATAGCTTTTCCTAAAAGTTTAGGCAAAATAAAATCTTTTTATTTTGTAAAGCCAAATTATCAGTGCTGAACTAAGTGAATTACTAGCAAAAAATGTATTAACTTTTTTTCTTTATTCAAATGCCTTTTCTGTTCATTCTCTTAATAAAAAAATATAGCAAAGAAACCTTTTTTGAGGCTCTCCATTTCCTATTAGTGTCTGTTAACTAAGCAAGATGCAATCTAGAAGAACTTCATATAATAGAAATAAAGCCCACGTGACCGAAAATTTAACACTCATCCAACAACAATTGCATTAGAAGTGGTAGAATCGTTATTGTTTAGAATTTCTGATGTTGGGGTTTTATTCAAAGGGTTATAAAAAAGGTCCTCTGAAACACTCCCATAGCAAATTATTTTGGCTGAATTATAACTCCTTAAAAGTGAGGTTTTATTATAATGGATACAGAGTTAGAATAAACTCTAACAGCATTTGTAGGCAACACTGTATAATGAGGATTGAGTGCATTGCTATAGTATGACTGCAAGTGTATCTTTTCACTATCTTAGTAAAGCACTCCTAGCTTTTATACACAGTGCTATTGGTCAAGCACTCTGTGAGCTCCCTGTTTCTTTTTATCTGATTGCTTAACACAACTTCTGCATACGAAGCACCACAATTCCAGATGACCCTGTCAGGCTTAAATTATTAGCCTGGATCACTTGCCTGTTAGAAATGTTCTACATATTTATTTGTAGAAGTAAATAAAAGCTTCAACTTAACATGTCAACAATTCTATAAAACATTCTAGCATTTGGATGAGTATAGAATATGGATGCTTCTTAATAGCAGCATCTTAAATTTGGTTGACTAATAAGAATAGGAAGGACAATGAAGGTTAACTAACTTTGTACTGGGGTTTTAAAATTTCAAAACATTCAAAACACAGATCAAATCAGAGAAAACTTGAAATAGTTCTGTTTTTATCTCCANGATGACCCTGTCAGGCTTAAATTATTAGCCTGGATCACTTGCCTGTTAGAAATGTTCTACATATTTATTTGTAGAAGTAAATAAAAGCTTCAACTTAACATGTCAACAATTCTATAAAACATTCTAGCATTTGGATGAGTATAGAATATGGATGCTTCTTAATAGCAGCATCTTAAATTTGGTTGACTAATAAGAATAGGAAGGACAATGAAGGTTAACTAACTTTGTACTGGGGTTTTAAAATTTCAAAACATTCAAAACACAGATCAAATCAGAGAAAACTTGAAATAGTTCTGTTCTTATCTCCATTTTGCAGAGGTGGAGAAAATGAGACTCAACTAAATTAAGTGACTCGTCAATAGTGTCTTATTGAGGAAATGATACAGTTAAGACTCAGAATCAGGTAATTTGATGTGAAAGCCTATATTCTTTCTACCACGTGAAACTTCACTTCTCCAAGTCACCTTCCATTCAGACAGTATAAACTCCAAGAGAACTTGGTAGTCTAAATCCGCACTCACCTTCCAGATCACCAAGGAATCCATTAACTTCCCAGTTACACTTTTCATGTAATTTCATGAAGGCAATGGGATGTAGGATTACAAAGATCTGGTCTGAGTATTGGCTGCATCGATTTATTCGTCTTGTGACCTTGAAAATGTTAAACTTCCATGAGCCTGGAATCCTGTTTGTAAAACTGTGGACAGTAGCACTTACTTCAGGGGGTTGTTATAAATTAAATTAATGCTATGAGGTTATGAAAAAATATATGGGTATAACCAGCATAATACCAAGGATACCATTAACTTCTTAAGAAATGGAGTGATAGCTATTTTTAACATTACTTGCCATAGTAATGGGAGAAGGCAATGGCATCCCACTCCAGTACTCTTGCCTGGAAAATCCCATGGACCGAGGAGCCTGGTGAGCTGCAGTCCATAGGGTCACTAAGAGTCGGACATGACTGAAGCGACTTCACTTTCACTTTTCACTTTCATGCATTGGAGAAGGAAATGGCAACCCACTCCAGTGTTCTTGCCTAGAGAATCCCAGGGATGGGGGAGCCTGGTGGGCTGCCGTCTATGGGTCACACAGAGTCAGACATGACTGAAGTGACTTAGCAGCAGCAGCAGCAGCCACGGTATTGAATTTTACCTAACCCCCCTGCTCCTGGAAAACAGTGGTGATTAATATGTTCCTCCTACCCCTTGTGTTTTGAAAAATGACTTAGTAAGACTCACAGATATCTCCCTTGGTTAAATGTAACAACGCCAGACACAGACCCTTAAAATTCCTTTTCCTTGCCTCAGAAATGATTAGACAAACTGCTTATTCCCATTGATCAGTTGGAACAAAACACTTGCTAGCCAAAGTTTGATTTGGTTTTGGCTTGCTTTCCAAACTTCTCTCTACCCCCCAGGACCTTGAACTTGGGCCCACTCCCATCTTGAACGAGCATACACACTTTCCTAAGAAAGGGAGAAGTGGGAGGGTGGGAGAGAGAGAGAACAAGCTCTTTGGTGTCTCAATATAAGGACACTGATCCTATTGAATCAAGGTCCCCCTCAATGACCTCATGTAATCTTAATTACTTCCTTACTCTATAAATAGCCAAACTAGGGACTGGGGCTTCAACATATGTATTTTGGGGAACACATAAATTCAGTCCACAGTACACATACTTGGTATAGAAATTTAAGTAGGTGAGTGTATGAAATAATTAGTGAAAGTGGTCTACTTTCCCTTTCTACTTCCCAGAGAAAACCATTGCTCCAGTCTTTTTCTTATACTCACACCAACATATATGAGGGGAGGGTACATATTCCCTTGCTGCTGCTGCTGCTAAGTCACTTCAGTCTGACTCTGTGTGACCCATAGACGGCAGCCCACCAGGGTCCCCTGTCCCTGGGATTCTCCAGGCAAGAACACTGGAGTGGGTTGCCATTTCCTTCTCCAGTGCATGAAAGTGAAAAGTGAAAGGGAAGTCGCTCAGTCGTGTCCGACCTACATTCCCTTAGGCATGAATAAATGTAGCCATGTATGTATAGTTTATTTTTTGGTATTGATGGGATCAGACATTCCATATTGTTCTGCATTTTGTTTTTTCAGTTTATGATACATCCTAGACAGCTTTCCAACTCAATTCATATGGATCTATTTTATGATTTTAAAGAGCTACTTAGATTCATTGTGGGTGTCATCATTCATTGAAGGATGCTTTGGATATTTTCATTATTTTCACCTATGCTACCTTTTAAACATTTTAAATCAAGGATAAAAATCAGTTAATATAAGTCTAATTTTGAACAAATGAAACATACATCTTTTTTTTTTTTCAGAAGATGAGATGTTTAGATAGCATTACTAACTCAATGGGCATGAATTTGAACAAACTTGGAGATAGTGAAGGACAGGGAAGCCTGGTGTGCTACAGTCTTTGGAGTCACAAAGAGCTGAACACAACTTAGTGACTGAATAACAACAATACATTTTTTAGGGCTTCCCGGGTAGCACTAGTCAAAAAGAATCTGCCTGCCAATTCAGGAGATACTTGAATTGTGGTTTTCATCCCTCGGTTGGGAAGATTCCCTGCAGTAGGAAATGTCAAGCCACTTCAGTATTCTTGCTTGGAAAATTCCATGGACAGAGGAGTCTGGCAGGCTACAGTCCATGTGGCTACAAAGAGTTGAACATGACTGAGCAACTGAGCACATGCATTTTTAAAAGGCTAGAAGAAAACAAATGAAGGGGGGAAAGTGCTCATTTCTACAAGGTAGAAATAAGATTGTTATGTTACTTTAAAAAAATAATTTGCTATATTTTCTGCCTCACATTTGGTAAAGTTGCTGATCATTTTTTTTTTCAGTTTCCATGTACAGTAAGATATTTGGTTTCACTTTTTAAAAATGACCAAAATAACATTTACTTGCAATATCATCGTTATCATTTTATTTACATAAAGCAGTAGGTGTTTTTGGAGACATTGTGTGTCAAGGAGAATGTATATGGGATTTTGCAGCTGATAGACTTGGGTTTTAAACCTAGCCGAACTATGTGATGTGAAAAGGTTAACTTGGCTTCTCTCAACTCAGTTTCCTCAGCTGCTAAAGAAAGATTTGTGAAAATTAGAGATCAAAGGAGTGAAGAGCCCACTTGTTGCATTCATGCACGACCAGATGACTATTTATTTTTCACCTCATGTGCCAGTGATGAGTGGAATCTACAATTGGTATGATGTCCTTCTGACTCTCCTTTGAATCTGCCTGAAATACAGAAGAAATAAAATTGGGGTTCTCTCTATAATAAGTTTACACACAGTTAAGCCAGGCCTATGTCATTTCTCCTTTAAATTGTTTTTATTCTGTGCACACTTTTCTTGTTCTACTATGCAAGCATTCTAAGAGTTATTTTGAGTGGAGGAATATGGATAACTCCAGGCTGTTTTTCAAGAAAAGGTCAGGACAGATGTTGTGGGTCAGATTGCTTTGTTCCGTTGGAAAGACTCTGAAGTCTCTGCACTGCTTGGGGGCAGTTCTGCGCAGTAGGGGAAATTAGGTCCCTGTCCCAAGCTCCAGCTGGATGTGCTCCCTTGCTCTCATCTCATAGGGAAGCCTTTACAGAAGGAGGGAGTTGGTTTTCTGAGGGCTTTCTGCAGACCACTAGAAAATGACCTGGCTGCAGACTGATCACAATCACACTGCTGCCAAAGCCTGGGAGCACAGGATATTCTCCAGTTCTTCACTTTGGTGTTGGAGAGGAACTCCTCTCTTTCTGCTCTTAAAGAAAAAAGTACAGCATAGACATTTCAAGGTGTTAATACAAAGCCAAAAATGTAAAAACAAACAAACAAACAAAAAACCCAAGTATAAAGTCTTTCATATTTGTTCCCTTCCCCACTATTAAAATAACCAATGCACACAGCTTGTTACATTGGTTCAGTTCAGTTCAGTCCCTCAGTCCTGTCAGACTCCGCAACCCCATGGACTGCAGCACACCAGGCTTCCCTGTCCATCACCAACTCCCAAAGCCTGCTCAACCTCCTGTCCATTGAGTCAGTGATGCCATCCAACCATCTCATCCTCAGTCGTCCCCTTCTCCTCCTGCCTTCAATCTTTCCCAGCATCAGGGTCTTTTCCAATGAGTCAGTTCTTTGCATCAGGTGGCCAAAGTATTGGAGCTTCAGCTTTAGCATCATTCCTTCCAAAGAACACCCAGGACTGATCTCCTTTAGAACGGACTGCTTGGATCTCCTTGCAGTCCAAGGGACTCTCAAGAGTCTTCTCCAATACCACATTACATTGGTTTTATATTGGAGAAGGAAATGGCAACATTTTTATATTTATACAAATATAAATATAGATCCTTAATCCTATATATTGGGTTATACACACATGCACAAATACTGTTTGTAAGTACACACACACACACCCCCTTAATCCTGCCCAGTTGTGTGTATTTATTTATTTTTGGCTAAAAGTATTATGTTGTATATGCATATGACTCATTGGAAAAGACTTTGACACTGGGAAATATTGAGGGCAGGAGGAGAAGGGGCAACAGAGGATGAGATGGTTGGATAGCATCACCAACTCAAAGGATATGAGTTTGAGTAAACTCTGGGGACAGTGAAGGACAGGGAAGTCTAGTGTGCTACAGTCTTCAGGGTTGCAAAGAATTGGACATGACTTACTGACTTAACAACAACAGAGAAGATAGTGTAACTGATGCTAGTGTGGCAGATTGAAAAATTATATACACATTTGGCTTCTATTACTTTAAAAAAGTAATTTCACACATTTTAAACCTCCTTCTCTCATTTTGTACTTCCTTGGGAAGCCTCACTAAGATTTTTCCTCTCAGATTTGCCAATATGTTCATCCATGACCAAGTTTCACTTAGAATAGCGTTTGTGTGGGAAAATTCTCATACTTGCCTAGTTATTACAATAGTCTTCCTTTTTCTGTGGTTTTGCTTTCTGCAGTTCTAGTTCCTCGAAGTCCTTGTGTTTTGAAATATTAAGTGGAAAATTCCAGAAATAAACAATTCATGAGTTTTTAAATCACAAGTTGTTCTGAGTAGCATGATGAAACCTTACACCATCCTACTTGCTCATGCCAGGGGTCCCCATTCACCGACATAATCTGCTCCTAACATTCAACCATCATCAAGCTCAGTAGTCTAGAATCACCCAAAGCAGATAATCCTTCTTTTGACATAGAGTCAGAAGGTCAAATGAAGCCTAAAGCTAAGTCACAGTGCCTGTCATCCACCTCACTCTATCTCCTCATGTAGGCATTTTATCATCTCACACCATCACAAGGAGAAGGGTGGGTATAGTATAATAAGATAGAGATATCACACTCACATGACTTTTATTTCAGTATATAGTTTTAATTATTCTATTTTATTAATAGCTATTGTTGTTAATTTCTTACTGTGCCTAATTTATAAATTAAACTTTATCATACATATATTACTGTTGTTTCAGGCACTGTGCCTGAACTCTTCGCAACCCCACAGAGTACAGCATACCATCATAGGTATGTATGTATAAGAAAAAAAATAGTATATGCATATGTGTGTGTGTGTGCGCGCATATATATAGGATTTGGTAGTATCTGAGATTTCAGGTGTCCACTGGAGGTTTTGGAACAAATTCTCCTCACATAAGGAGGGACTGTTGTATCTTTGTTATCTCTTTCTTTTTTAACTTTGTCCTCTCATTTGAAGACTAATAGATCAAAGGGTAGGGTTTTTTTTTTTTTAAGAAAAAAATAATTTAAGTGTTTACATTGAACGTCTTTATCCTAGTCTGTTGGTTTTATGTCTAGTCATATAACCCAGGATTGCAGCTGAAGACATAGTCTTTGTCACAGCATTCTTTGAATTCTACCCCCCACAGCCAGGCATCATAGTAACAGCATTAGGGCTATCTCAAAAACAAGTTATTTATGCCACAATTTAAGGCTTATGTCCTCTTCTACCCTGAGATACACAGAGCAGTTATTTGTGTTCACAGTTTTGACTAAGCCAATAATTGGAAAATGATCACATCTATATGGGCTTTAGGATCTTGAATGGTACTTGGGAGCTAACAAATATTTCTCCTCTAGGAACCAGGTAGTTGGAAAAAACACAACATGAAGTTTTAGTTTGGGTTTGCCCAGCAGCCATGGTGTATCTTCCAGTGTTAGTTGCAGAAGAGGACTGGCAGGGAGCACTTCGGTTCCTTCTCCAGGGGATCTTCCCAACCCAGGGACTGAAACTGTGTCTCTTGTGAACCTGCATCTCTTGCATCTCTTGTGTCTCCTTTATTGGCAGGTGGGTCCTTCACCGCTAGCACCACCTGAGAAGCCCCTTTGGTTCTACAGAAGAGAGCAAGTAGGGATTCGGGCCCTCTGCCATGTTTTTTGGCTTTGGGGCAAATCGTCAGGCCTTAAAAAAAATACATTGTTATAATTTACTGCCTTTTTCCAGGTTCACTCTTTATAAAGATCTGTCTTTCCCAAATAGCCTTCAGTTCCGGAGGAATGGGTTACTGGCAGAAATGAGTAGGGTGTTTTGGACAAACAATGATTCCTCCTCTCAACTAGTTGCTGCCCATCAAGAGGATAGTTGCTCTTTCTCTCTTCATAATTCATTCAGTCATGGTCCCTGTAGCCCAAATTAGCTGAGGTGAGCGGCAGTGATGAAAATAAAGCCACAGCTTGATAATTATTTTTGCACCTGAATTAGGTGTCCTAAAGAAGTCACCTCATGTGAAGAGTTGACTCATTGGAAAAGACTCTGATGCTGGGAGGGATTAGGGGCAGGAGGAGAAGGGGACGACAGGGGATGAGATGGCTGGATGGCATCACTGACTCGATGGGCGTGAGTTTGAGTGAACTCTGGGAGTTGGTGATGGACAGGGAGGCCTGGCGTGCTGCGATTCATAGGGTCGCAAAGAGTCGGACACGATTGAGCGACTGAACTGAACTGAACTGAACTGAAAGTAGTCACAATAAACTGGATTATGTCACACTTAATAAGCACCATAATATTCCCTCAGTAAGTTTTGTTTTAAAGGCCTCTTAACTCTTTTTTAAAAATTTATCCTTTACATATAACTTCTGTTTCATAAAATCTTTATAAAAAACTGCCTACCAGTTCTCCAAAGTGATTGGTCACTTTGCATTCCCACCAGCAGTGAACAGAGTTCCAGCTGCTCTACATCTTCATAACTATTTAGTGGCATTGGGTTTTTTTTCAGTTTTTATTTTATATTGAAATATAGTTGATTAACAGTGTTATTTTCAGGCATAGAGCAAAGTGATTTACTTATATATATACACATATCTATTCTTTTTCAAATTCTTTTCACATTTAGGTCATTTCAGAATACTAAACAGAGTTCCTTGTGCTATAAGTAGGTCCTTGTTGGTTTTCTATTTTAAGTGTAGCAGTGCATACATGTCATCCCAAATTCCCAGTCTATCTCTCCCACAACAATCCCCCCAAGTAACTGTAAGTTCTTTCTCTAAGTTTATCTATTTCTATTTTGTAAATAAGTTCATTTGTATCACTTTTTAAAGATTATGTGTATAAGTGATTTTTATCTGACTTACTTCACTTGGTATGATAATTTCCAAGTCCCTCCATGTTGCTGCAAATGGCATTACATTACTTCATTCTTTTTTATGGCTGAGTAATAGTCTGTTGTATATATGTGCCACATCTTCTTTATCTTTTCCTCTGTTGATGGACATTTAGATTCATTCCATGCTTTGGCTATTGTAAACAGTGCCACAATGAATACTGAGGTGTATGTATCCTCTTAAACCATGTTTTTCTCCAGATATATGCCCATGATTGGGATTGCTGGGTCATATGGGAGCTCTGTTTTAGTTTTTTAATGTTATATATAGTAACTGCTAGGTTTTGTAAAATCACTAAAAAGGATCCCAGTTCAAATTCCCTGAAGGTAAGAAACATGTTCCCAAGGCATAGGGAAAAGAGCTCTCTGTAAGTCCTCAGTGAAGGTTGCTAAATACAGACTTCTTTCCAGGGACACTTGGTTGAGGAACAATTTCAACTCTGAATCCTCTTCTGAGCTGGCCAACAAGAGCATGAATTAGTACCACTTGTTTATGTGGAACCAAAGATAAAAAACATTGCTTTTATTCATTTTCTTGAGTTGGTATCAAAAGAAAGAATTTTTATTCTCTTGTATTGCAGCCAAGGCACCACACACACGAACAATCAATATTCATTGTGACTGCCTTTATGTGTTGCATTGTATATCTTCCACTTTGTACCAGAAAAGTCTTTTAACTGCCTGTCTATGCCATTGTGATATCTTTGTGACAAGATGCAAAAGATTAGCACAAAGTAAGGAGAATAAGAGCTATTGTCTTAGGAAATGTCACATATTGAGTGTCGATTAAAAGAAAACTATCTTCCCAGGTGGCTCAGTGGTAAAGAATCTGCCTACCAATGCAAGAGACATGGGTTTGATCCCTGGATTAGAAAGATCCCCTGGAGAAGAAAATAGCAACCCATTCTAGTATTCTTGCCTGGAAAATTCTATTCCATGGACAGAGGACTACTCTTCTGGTGGGCTACACTCCATGGGGTTGCAAAGAGTCAGACATGACTGAGCATGCAATATGCATGCACAGAAAAGGAAACTATAGTACAAAAAGCTAAAAACTGTAATTAACCTAAGAAAATTCAGCTAAAAAATGAAATGAGGGGCCCCCTTGCTGGCTCAGTGGTAAAGAACCCATCTGCCAATGCAGGAGACACAGGATTGATCCCTGATCATGGAAGATCTCACCTGCTGTGGAGCAGCTAGACCCCTGGGCCACAACTATTGCATCTGTGCTCTAAAGCCTGGGATCTGACACTACTAAAGCCCATGCACCCGAGGGTCCATGCTCCACACGAGAAAAGTGTCCACAATGAGAAGTCCACAGCCCACATCTAGAAAGTAGCTCCCACTTGCCATTACTAGAGAAAAGCCCATGAAGCAATGAAGATCCAGCCCAGACAAAAATAAATAAATAAATAAAATTATTTTAAAGATGGAATAAATGGTTGAGTAAATGGACAAATAAATGGTCGCTGCAAAACCCATGAAACTAGTACAATTACTAGATCTCAGGAATCTTGTTCCTATTCTTATCTCTATGTTGGCAGCACATGTAAAGTACATGTTCATATGTTTTTAAATGCTGTTTGCTGTTTGTTTGGGTCTCCATTGGAAGACCAGCCTGCATTTCATAGATTTCACTAAAAAAGTACTGAGGAAAATTTGATTTGCAAAGATTGTTTTCCCCCAATTCACTTACTTATTTGTTCTCTACTCTTTTGGTTAATTGTTCATTTATCCTGTTGCCATAAAAGGTGCTAGACTTTGGAAATACACTGGGAAAGAAAGTGCAGTCCTTGGCCTGAAGATGCAATACAGACTTTGCTCCAAAGAGGTTTACTAAAATAATGCCTTAATCATGAGAAATTTGAGGAATTTCATAATTGCTTTAGGAATCTTGACTTTACATGTTTCTTTTCCTTGCGGCAATGCTTTTAATTTCCTGTGTTTGTTTTAAATAAAAATAAAAATGGAACTCAGAGGGGGAATCCATCATAATATGCCTTAATTATAGGAAAAGGTGAAAACATACAGAAGACATGAGAAAAATCATATTGCAAAGCAGGAAAGAAATAACAACATCCAAATGCACAGCAAATTTGGAGTCTTTCAATACTTCATTGCATGTTAACCTTACTCCATACTCTTCATTGCTAAAGGTACTTGCTTTAGTTGCCCAACTGAGAAGGATTTGTTTGCATAAATTTCCAGAGATGGTTAATTTCAATAACATTTGAAAACTTACATTTTACACAAATACACTTATACATATTCATTTAAAATTACTCTTTTTCCTGTAGGAATGACTTTTGTCGTAGACTATATTTCTGAGTAGCTATGTTTCTATATAATGAAGTACCACTGGAGAGAAGTCACTTGTGGCAGGTAGCAAAGAAATTTCAATAAAGTAAACTCTTAGTATTATCAAAATTATACATTTGGGGTTGTTAGCATGGCCTAGAAAAAGATGAGGACAGGCTCATCTCATTAAAAGAGAAGAAATAGTGGAATTAGCTTGAATCTAATTACAAGCCACACTATCTAATGTAAAAACATGACTGTTTTTTCACTCCCATTCATTTTGACTAGTAATTAGTTTTGGCCTCTAAAATGCCACCCTTTAATCATCCAAACACAGATGTGATTTGCCGTGCAATTTAATCTTGCTTTAATGAAGAACTAATGGACGCATCGCAAATTACTTTCCCTGTTGGAGAAAAATTCTATTTCCTGCTTTTCAAAAGATCAAGAGTATCTTGTGATAATAGCCCAAGCGGCCCTGGCAGCCTCACCGCACAGAGCAAACAAGCTCTTTTACTCAACTCCCAATTCAATGGAGAAAAAGAGGCTACAATTAGCAACAAAGCAGGGGAAACGCAGCATTAGAGCCGAATCACTTTCTGTAGCTCAACCCCCAGCAACCACTGGCTTGTTAGAGCCAGGTCTAAAGTGTCAGGCACGAACAATGCGCTGTGATAAATTACTCTCTTCAAACAGCTGCACTGCTAATTTTCAATTATACACACAAATGGCTCTCAGATTGGAAGAAAATGGAGTGCATGGGGAGAACAGTAGTAGATTTCTATGTTTGTTTGGTAGTGAGTGTGGAGGCGGGAGAATGACATCTTGAAAAGAAAGCCGTAGTGAGGAGTCGGTGTTTGAACTTCAGAGGATGCGCCATCCGGAATCTTAGGGAGACCTGTGGTCTCCGCCTTTCGCTCTGGGCTCTAAAAGGCGTGAAATTACGAGTCACTTTCCTTCTTGGGTTTGCTTTTTGTTTGTTTGTTTGTTTGTTTTGACCCGTTACCCACTTTATACTGAAGCTTCGCTGCTGACCTCGCTACTCTGCCTTGGGAAGCCCGTTAGGAATGACAGTCTCGGCTCCCCGGATACCTCTCCGCCGTCATACCAAATCCCACAGACGCGTCGTCTCCTGTCTCACTGCCTTCGTTTCCCGCCAACCGACTTGTACTTCACCCCTTACTCTTTCATTCGCTCCCATCAGCTGCTATTCCTCAGAGCCAGAGTTCAATGCTTTGTATTCTCTGAGGAGGTACCTCCTTCACCCACTAAAAAACAAAACAAAACAAAAACAAAAACACACACAAAAAAACTTTTTGAGGAGAGAAAAATTTTAGGAATCTCAGGGTGTGTGTGTGTGTGTGTGTGTGTGTGTGTGTGTTTCTGAACAAGATTTTGCTTTCAGGGATCCTAAAATTTGGTCAGGGATACAAAAATTTCTCTCGGGTGAAAACAGGTGTCATGAGATAGTCCTTATTCGGTTATTGAGGTGTAAATTAACACACATTGTCATTCTTTTTTCTATCCCTGTGTCCAGTCAGCCCGTTTTTCAGTTGCTTTGGAAGTTAGAGTCTAGGGAGGAACATGCTGCTGGTCCAAAATCTTACTCTTTCAGGAAGGATTCACGGTTAACCCATGCCCAATTCCGCCCCGCCCCACGCCTTTAGCACCTTCACAGAAGGTATGTCTCCCGCGCCCCCTCCGGTTCCCAGGAACAAAAGGCAAAGATTGGCTTTTTCACTGAGACACTTGCTGAATCTGTGAATGGTGGCATGAATTTACTTTCTTATAGAAAATACGAAGCTAATTCCTGTTGATCTATTTCTGTCTTATTCCAAGCAAGAGGATACAGCCGCAAGTGTGTGACAACAGGGTTCTTCCTTTAGCTCACTTTCTCGGAAATCTGTTTGCAATCACAGGAGCTGCTCTTTTGTCTTGAAGCAGGGATGGTGTGGTTGTTAACGTATTTTTCATCTTGAAGACACCACAAATCTCTGGCCACTGTTAGCACCTGCTTGTTATGTTAAATGACAAGGATGCGCTTACCTTTTGGGGGAACAGGCCCCTACTTTACTGTGCTGAATCAAACCTGTGCTTCCTTTGACTCTCAAAACCAGAAAGAAGACAACAAATGGGTCTCATCTGCTTAAGGGCCACACATTAACACGACACAATCATTTGGCCAGGAGACGATAATGGCCATTAAAATGTTCTGATTTCCAACCATTTTCTAGAAAATTGAATGTAATATAAATTAATGTTCAAAAAAGGAGCCTCCAGGATGGAATTTGTTTTAAAAAGAGAAACCGTTTTAGAAAGATAGGGTAGAGTAACTTCTTTTAGAGGAGTCTTCCTTAGCAAGGAAAAGCTGTGAGCATTATATATTTGAATTAGGAATATTACTATTCACAAAAGACTATGTGGAAAATTTAAAATGCCATTTCATTAAAAGTTACTTTTCTTGATGTAGTCGAGGAAAGGCTACTGGGAGGTGGGGGATGGTTGTGATAGTAAGTGGAAATGCAGTACTTTTTTTTTTTTTTTTTTTTTGCTGAAGTGGGATTTTACTCCTTCTACTTTATAATCGTTACAGAAATTTAAACCTCAAACCATTTCAGCCCAAGCTTATACTAAGCTTGTTAGTGGTTTCTGATGCTGTGGACGATAATGCTGCAGCATTACCATAAATCAGCAGAATTAACTATGATCTTCAGAAGCATGCTTGAAAGTGGGTGACAGAAGTCTGCAATTTGGTGCTCTGAATATTATGATAACATTCTATATTAAATGTTCATAATCTACTTAAAGCTGAGCTTCAAGTACATTTTGTATTTGTGCTTTGCCCAATATTAAAAACCAGTAACAATTATTATGATCCATGTGAGCCTTCATTATTTGCAAATGCAAAATGTAAAAATATCTGGTCATTTTTGTACCGAGTGGCCTTTTTGCCAGGTTTAAAAGTATTGATTTGTTTTTCATTTATTTGTGGTTATTGCTTTGTCCATTTTAGTATCAGCTTAAGTGGACAAAAAATTGTATTTTTATCACATTATTTATCTTTCACAAGGAAAATGATTAGATTCAAATGCCTTTCAGATGCTATATTGCAAATATAAAATATTTATTATTCATTTTACCTTTTACATCAGATGTTAACTTTCATATAATCGTATGCCTCAAAAGGATCCATATTGGGCATTGAGTTCCAGAAAGTAACTCTCTACTTTGAAGTAAACAATAATCAATGTCCATAACATGTTTTTTTGCACACCCCTACAAGGCATGTTTTCTATGACTTGGTCTCTGAATAAGCTTTTTATGAGTGAATTGAGGTTTATTTCTTTATTGCCCTTTTTATTCTGTGCTAAATGGCACATACACCAAATCATATTGATCAATGCTCTAGGAGTGGGAAGAAAATATTAAGGCAAGTCATTCTTAGCAAATGAATTTTTTTACAATGTTGAAAAAAATATAATTGCTCATTGCTTGAACTGAAACCACCGCCTAGCCATTTAAGCTTACCTCTAAATAGTATCTCTAATAAAGGTTATAGCACAATTAATTGGTTAATTTAGCAGGTAAGCAGATACTGAGGACTTTTAATATGTAACTTATTGGCTAACATGAGGATCGAATAAATAATGCAGAATTTAAATACAACTTTATTTCCCCATTGACTTCTGTGCAAATGTAAGAAAGTTAGACTTTCAACGTTTTCATTCACAATGATTATATAGAAAAGCAAAGCTCCTAAACCAGATCGTAAGTGGGATTAAATATGATCTATTTTAAATGGATCATCTTATTAAAACCTCATCAATTCCTAACACTCAGATACTCTCAAAGGAGCTATGCCTCTCAGGTCTTGACTGGGGGTATAGGAGGAATCTGAGTCCTTGAGATTCCACAGTGTACTGTGTTTTCTCAAACTTGCCCTTTCTTCCCTCCACAGCAGTGAACGACTGCCAGCGGCCTTCCCTCTCAATGTCCCTGTGCCCACATTTTATCCATAAAAAGAACATGAAGGGAAAAGACACAAAAAGCACTTTGAAAAGAGAAAACTGCTATATACATGCGACAGATACAACAGAATAACGATAACAATCACATTAGTAGGTACTGGGTAACTACTAAGTGCTGTGATGTTTAAATACTTTACATACATTATTTCTAATCCTTACAGCCAGACAAGGTAGGCATTTTCATCATTTTCATCAATTTTATAGATGAAGAAATTGAGTTACCCCAGAAGTAAAGTGACTTACCACAATCTATAATTTGAATTAAAATGTCTGATTCTAAAGTCCATAATTTAAATCTCTGAACTATTCTGGTTCTAATTGTTTAAATAACTCTATGATACAATCATCATTATTTAAAAAATATGTATTAAGATGAATGCTCTGAATTGCATGGTCAGTGTGTTATCACTTATGGAATCCAGGATTTTTGATAAATTTCCTTCCTTGCCAAGATTTTTTTTATGGTATTTTTTAAAATTTTATTTTTAATTAGAGGATAATTGCTTTACAATGTTGTGTTGGTTTCTGCTGTACAAAAGTGTGAATCAACCATAAGTATATGTATATCCCTTCCCTCTTGAACTTCCCTCCCACTACACCCCATCTTACCTCTAGGTTGTCACAGAGCACCAGGCTCAGCACCTGTGCAGCTCAAGGGAATAAGATTTGAGAAATATTTGTTTCTTGACCATATTAACTGGGAAAAGAGGGAAAGATGCAGAGGGCTGGAGTTCTCAAAATCACTCAGTAGAAGAAATAATGACTTTGATATGAAGATGTAGTGATTGAATTTGCTATTTTAGGTAGCTTCAATGGTTTTTTTTTTTAAGTATGTTATGTATTAATGATGTTTTCATCAAAAGAATAACTATTTTCCCCATGAATTTAGCAGTTCTAAGAGTAGATGGGTAGGTAGGGTATATCTGGATCCCTTGGCACCATTACTTATAATGGCTGAGAAAATTTAGGAAGAGGGAATGAAGAATGTCTACTACAGATAACACTAATATGCAAGGGATATACAGAGATGGAACAAGCAGTCAATGGGACAGAATACAAAGTCTAGAATAAGATTAGTGTATACATGGAGATGTAGTTATGATAAAGCCACATTTCAAATTAATGGAATGGATGAACTATTCAACTTGTGTGGAGATAGTTGATGACCATTTGAAAAAGATGTAATTATATCCTTACTGTTCACAAACAATTCAGGGGAAGTACTAATTTAATGTAAAAAAATAAATGCACAACAATGCCAACAAAATAACAACACTGTAAAAATCCTAGAAGAAAATAAAGTGGAAACTTCTTTATGATCTTTAACCAGGGAAGATATTTCTAAGCAACACAGAAAACTACCAAGGCATAAATAAGAAAGAGTGACAAGTTCAACTATATAAAAATGAAAACATTTTCTACCCATTTAAAAATGTGAAAAGACAAGCAATAAACTGGAAGAAAATATCTGCAATGCATATAATATTCAAAGGCATAATATCTATAATATATAAAGTTCTCCTTCAAATCAAACAATAAAAAGAGAAATATCCCAATGTAAAATTAAACAAAGGGTATGGAGAGGCAAATAATTCTTGGTAGGCGAAACACAGGTAGTCAAAACAAATACATAATCTCACTAGCATTCAGAGAAATGCAAATGAGAACAAGTTATCATTTTTCCTCCATTAAACAACATATAAAAGCCTACTTATGTCTAGTTTCACTAAGGATGTAGAGAGCATACATACACTGTGGTAGAATGTGAATTGTTGTAATACCCATCAACCCAAGTACACAGACTCCTTGACCCAGCAATCCACTTCTATAAGCAATTCTGTAGAAATATTTTGTATATGTGTTCAAAGATACAGGTATAAAGATGTTCATCATCACATTTCTTGTAATAACTGAAGATTAGAAACACACTAAGAGTTCATTATCATTAGGACAATAAATATGGTACATATACACAGTGGAATATTACTCAGACATTAAAAATGAAATAATGCCATTTGTGGCAACATGGATGGACCTGGAGATTATCATAGTAAATGAAGTCAGACAGAGAAGGACAAGCATCATGTGATATCACTTATATGAGGAATGAAACAAAAATTATCCAAATGAACGTGTTTACAGAGTAGAAACTTTAGAGAAAGAGCTTATGTCACCAGGTGGCAGGGATAGATTGAGTTTGGGACTGACGTGTACACACTGCTATATTTNATAGTAAGTGAAGTCAGACAGAGAAGGACAAGCATCATGTGATATCACTTATATGAGGAATGAAACAAAAATTATCCAAATGAACGTGTTTACAGAGTAGAAACTTTAGAGAAAGAGCTTATGTCACCAGGTGGCAGGGATAGATTGAGTTTGGGACTGACGTGTACACACTGCTATATTTAAGATAGATAACCAACAAGGACCTACTGTACATCACAAGGACCTCTGCTCAATTTGCTGTATAACCCAAATGGGAAAATAGTTTGAAAAAGAATACATACATGTATATGGAAAAGTGAATCACTTTGCTGTATACCTGAAACTAACACAACATTGTTAATCAACTATACTCCAATATAAAATAAAAATTAAAAAATAAATATCATCCACATGTGGACTGTTATACAGATTGAAAGAGATCCATTGATTGGTGAAAAAAAGGCAAGTCTCAGAATAATATATGCACTGTAGTCTTATTAATGTAAAATCACTCTATACATGTATATGTATAGTGCATAAAAAAATTCTAGACCCTCAGTTTTTAAATAATGGGAGGTAGAGCAAGACTGAGATTAGCCATTTGGGCAATATCTCTGTGTGTGTGTATGTGTGAATTTTTTCCTCTGTATTGTTTGAAAATTTTTTAATAATATTGCTTTTTTTGCTTTTACAGTGAAACAAAAACAAGAAACTCACCATCAAATTCATAGAAACAAGGCATATTATAGGGGAGACAAAATTTCGTATTACCATTTTCTTTCATTTGCTTACATAAGAACTCTGATCCTTTCTCATGGTTTAGCACCTAGTTAAGAGAAAGTGCTTTGGAGTTAGATACATGTGGATTACAGTTCCAGTGGAAAACTGCTGAACCTTTGGAAGCCTTAGTGTCATCATCTGGAAAATGGGAATAATGGGTTCTTTTCTTATAGGGCTGTTGTGCGGATTAAAGAGGTAATGTAGTTAAATTGCAGAGCTGGAAATCTGGCCCAAATTCAGAGTTTGATGAATGTTGGCTTTTACTTTTGTAGCTTCACAGCAGCTCTGTGATGTGGGAAGAACTGTTTTAACTCTAATTTTTCACAGATGGAGAAATTCAGGCTCAGAGAGGTTAAACAGCTTTTTATAGATCAGACAGAATCTGGGGCTAGTGCCTGGATTTAATTAGAATTATTCTGATTTATGATTCTTTTTCTGAGAAGTTGAAGAAATTGAAGGTTGGATAATTTTTACTTCAAAAGTTGCCAATTTTTATTCATGTTTTAGAAATGACTTCTTTCACCTGTGAAAACAAACAAACAAAAAAGCTAATTTATAATGAAGATTGGTACTGAAGGAACAACAGCAGCAAAATGCCAGTAGCTCTACATAATTTCCTATGGATTTCCTGGCCTCTGATGTAGAAATATGTGTCATTTCTGGGACCCTAGGGACATGAGAGACAGATTCCTACTCCATTCTGATTCAAAAGATTTCTTCTCCCAATCTCCCATGTCACTCCATTTTGCCTGCCCTATTCTCAAATCTCAGCTCTTTCCTGAAGTTGACAAGTCCCTCCAGCTTGCTCCTCTGTCACTCTGACTCCTGGGCAACTGTAAGGCAGTGGCTACTACCATGTTCATGGAACGAATGGAAAATGAGGAATTTTCGTATACTCTTTGTTTCCATCTTCCATTAATTAATAGAATGTTTAGTGCTACAGATTCAATATGAAGAGGAAATAGCTAACCAGGGGACAGGTTGTCTGGAAAGATTTCAGAATCAGCTACCAAGGATGTCTGCGGTGAGCAGGAATCTACAAGATCACATATACGATCTCTCCCTGACTCTGGGATTCTGAGATTTTAAAACAAATGTTGAATATCTGTTGTTGTTGTCTGTTGATTGGTTTTTGTACCAGCTGCTTGAATCCTAAGGTTAGCTAAAGATAGTGGATTTTAATTTTTTCCTTCCTAGAACTAAAAACCTAAAATTAACAAGCTGATAGACATGGGAAAAGCATAATCTTAGAGAATCAGTGTTAGGACTTGAGGTTGGTGGGTAGCATAGAGTCAGACAAAGTAGGGCAGAGAGGCACTGGGAAATCTACACACTTCTTGGGTGTGCACATTCCTTAGAGGAAGGCTAGGTGGATGGATGACAATATCCAGCAAGAATGGAGACAGAAATATATGGTAGTCTGGTTAGAGAACATCATTAAGTGATGTGGCAAGAGCTTGGTGTTCTCAAAGATCAACAGAGAATCCCAGACTTAGAATTATATGGAGGTTCAGAAAAAGAGGCATGGGGAAAAGGTGGCTGGGCCCTGTTTCCAAACTGGCATCCAGGGACAAGCCTCCAGAGCCACAGACAACTGGGGAGAACCAGGCAGGTGTCAAAGTCAGAAACCAGTTAAGGGGAGGAAGCTAGGACCCAGTTCAAGGCTACAGGGTTAAAGTCTGGTCAAGATAGAAAGCTAGCTACTAGAAATGGGACCCAAGTTCAGAGCACAAAACACCAAAGACAAGGAACTAAAGTTGCTCCTAAACAGACCAACCTCAGGGTGAGTTCAGGCTGAGCCCAATCTTAACTCTGACCAAGAAGCATGTAAGGAATCCTGTTCTAGAGTTGATAGCTAGATGGAACATTATATTGAGTGATAAACTAATAGAGGCTGCTTTAAAAAAAACTTGAAAAATGCACAATATGTCACATAAAAATGCTTTGCTCATCCCCACCCTCCACCCATATTTGTTTTTCTGGAGGATTTTTTTTTTTTTTCAGCCCTGCCACTTAGTATGCAGGATTTTGATTCCCTGACAAGGGATTGAACTTGGACCATGGCAGTGAAAGTGCTGAATCCTAATCATTAGATCACCAAGGAACTCAGTATCAGGAGGACTTTTGCAGGCAAAATTTAGTTTTGTTTTATGTTAAGAAAATTCAGAAATAACAGTCGCATTCTTTCTGGGTTTTTGTTTGTTCATTTGGTTTTGTTTTGCAGAAGTTATATTCTAATTATTCTTTTACTACGAAACTACTTATTTTCATGGAAAATGATTTGCTCAAAAGTTATATGTATGCAGATAGAGAAACAATGATCTATTGATTAATAATAGTCACAAAATTTCCATTAGCATGATGCAGTTTTTATGTTATTGTTGTTCAGTCGCAGTCATGTCCGACTCTTTGCGAGCCTATGGACTGCAGCACGCCAGGTTCCTCTATGTTAAGATTCTCGTGATATGAACCTAACAAAACTATTTTCACAGATGGGCCACTGATCAGGGAGATCTGGTCAGTGCAGAAAATAAAAATAAGATCGGGCTCTTCAGGTCATGGGACGGAAACTGGGTCTTTCATAAAAACACTTTGATAGACCTAGAGGTAGTATGAGTTTTCTTCTGGTTGACCATATGAGATATCAAGGACTTCCGTCCCCTATGGAGAAAGATTTCTTTAAGACTGCAGTCCAGGCAGCCTCTCCAGGAAGACAGCGGGTAGCAGACAAGTTTTATGAGGGCTTTGATTTGCATTAAGTCTCTTGAGCACTTCTGAGCAAACGACAGGAGCGGGGGTGGATTTTCCACGAGGAGATCGGTTGAGTTTTTGTGCCAGTTGAAGACTATGAATTAATGCTTCTCTGATATTCCTAAAATTAAAACCCCATGAAGTAACCATTTTAGGGTATTAAGCTTTGCTTCAAAATGCATTCTCCACAGATGAATCAAAGGGCCTAATGCATTTGCTATTTGGGAATAATAAAGCATGAAATGGGGTGCAGGACTTACATATTTACATAAGAAGAAAAAGCTGGAAAAGTTTAGGAAAAACAACAACAGAGGAAGGTGCCACTGTGAGACTTGCTCTGAAAAAGCAGACATGTAAAATGCTCCTCTTCAAACCACTACCCAGTTTATGACAATTCAGGTGCGTAAAAGATTCTGGAGCTCTCACCCTTCTTTTCCCTTGGTTTCCCCAGAACTTCCTCTAGATTTTGCCATTTCCCTTGCCTTGCTGGGTACTTCTGGAGAAACAAAGAGCAAGGGGAAACAAAGGAATAACATTGGTGTTTTCCAGATTTTTGGTGGTGATCAGGTGTCACGGTTATGGAAATAATATTTAAAATGGAAGAAAAAGAGTCAAGATACAGAAACTTTAGGAATAGCAATGATCTAGTTTTAACTTAAAGCTGAGTCAACCTAGACATTGTACTTTACACAAGAGAATGTTGTCTAACTCGCATAGGAGTCTACCCAGCCTCTTTTGCAATCTCTCATACCATCTTGGGGGCTTCCCAGGTGGTGCCAGTGGTAAAGAACCTTCCTGCCAATGCAGGAGATGCAAGGAGATGTGGGTTTGATCCCTGGGTCAGGAAGGCAACCGACTCCAGTATTCTTGTCTGGAGAATTCCCACGGACAGAGGAGCCTGGTGGGCTTGGTCCACAGTGTCGCAAAGAGTTGGACACGACTGAAACGACTGAGCATGCATGCATACCACCTTAGGGCCCTCAAGGTTAATTCTGTCAAAAAACTATGGGATCACATAGCTCTGTAGCTGCGAGTTGAATATTATGTTAAGATAACTGTTCAGTTCACTCAGTCGTGTCTGACTCTTTGCGACTCTATGAACTGCAGCATGCCAGTCCTCCCTATCTATTACCAACTCCCGGAGTTTACTCAAACTCATGTCCATTGAGTCGGTGATGCCATCCAACCATCTTCTCCTCTGTTGTCCCCTTCTCCTCCTGCCTTCAATCTTTCCCAACATCAGAGTCTTTTCAAATGAGTCAGCTCTTTGCTTCAAGTAGCCAAAATATTGGAGTTTGAGCTACAACATCAGTCCTTGCAATGAACACCCAAGACTGATTACCTTTAGGATGGACTGGTTGGATCTCCTTGCAGTCCAACGGACTCTCAAGAGTCTTCTCCAACACCACAGTTCAAAAGCATCAGTTCTTCGGTGCTCAGCTTTCTTTATAGTCCAACTCTCACATCCAGACATGACTACTGGAGAAACCATAGCCTTGACTAGACGGACCTTTGTTGACAAAGTAATGTCTCTGCTTTTCAATATGCTGTCTAGGTTGAGAGCAAAGCTAGTGGAGGTGATGGAATTCCAGTTGAGCTATTTCAAATCCTAAAAGATGATGCTGTGAAAGTGCTGCACTCAAGATGCCAGCAAATTTGGAAAACTCAGCAGTGGCCACAGGACTGGAAAAGGTCAGTTTTCATTCCAATCCCTAAGAAAGGCAATGCCAAAGAATGCTCAAACTANCCTCCCTATCTATTACCAACTCCCGGAGTTTACTCAAACTCATGTCCATTGAGTCGGTGATGCCATCCAACCATCTTCTCCTCTGTTGTCCCCTTCTCCTCCTGCCTTCAATCTTTCCCAACATCAGAGTCTTTTCAAATGAGTCAGCTCTTTGCTTCAAGTAGCCAAAATATTGGAGTTTGAGCTACAACATCAGTCCTTGCAATGAACACCCAAGACTGATTACCTTTAGGATGGACTGGTTGGATCTCCTTGCAGTCCAACGGACTCTCAAGAGTCTTCTCCAACACCACAGTTCAAAAGCATCAGTTCTTCGGTGCTCAGCTTTCTTTATAGTCCAACTCTCACATCCAGACATGACTACTGGAGAAACCATAGCCTTGACTAGACGGACCTTTGTTGACAAAGTAATGTCTCTGCTTTTCAATATGCTGTCTAGGTTGAGAGCAAAGCTAGTGGAGGTGATGGAATTCCAGTTGAGCTATTTCAAATCCTAAAAGATGATGCTGTGAAAGTGCTGCACTCAAGATGCCAGCAAATTTGGAAAACTCAGCAGTGGCCACAGGACTGGAAAAGGTCAGTTTTCATTCCAATCCCTAAGAAAGGCAATGCCAAAGAATGCTCAAACTACTGTACAACTGCACTCATCTCACATGCTAGTAAAGTAATGCTCAAAATTCTCCAAGCCAGGCTTCAGCAATACGTGAACCGTGAACTTTCAGATGTTCACGCTGGTTTTAGAAAAGGCAGAGGAACCAGAGATCAAATTGCCAACATTCACTGGATCATTGAAACAGCAAGAGAGTTCCAGAAAAACATCTATTTCAGCTTCTATGTCAAAGCCTTTGACTGTGTGGATCACAATAAACTGTGGAAAATTCTGAAAGATAACTATGAATAGGATTTAAAATTTTTTACATAAAAATATTTTTATAGATAGCATCTCTTTTATTTACTTACATCAAAACAAGTTCAGGACCAGAGTCATACTGTATGAAGTCCCTGGGGGAACAGAGGCCATGTAAATTAGCAGAGGTTAGGCTGTATGTGATGGCAAGCCCAATTATAGGGTCTTAAACAAGATTAAAAATTTCTCTTTCAAGTGAAATGATTGTGGAGCTCATGAATCTAGGGCTGATGTGCGAGCGCTGTAGCCCTCAGACACCCCAGTTCCTTTGGTATGCCGTTCTGAGTTTACTTCATGTCCAAAGTAGCAGTTCTAGGTCTAATCATCACATCTGCATTCCAGGGGAGGATACAGAAGATTGAGGGCAAAGGAGATTCCCAGAAAATGCCACACAGCTCATCTGGTTATATTTCAAAAGTCATTGCGTAAATGTATGGCCACACCTGGCTGCAAGGAAGGCTAGGACTGTATTCTTTATTCTGGCAGTAAAGTGCCAGAAGGAAGAAGGTGAGAATGCGTATCAGAGCAGACAGCCATCAGTCTGTGTTTGCATGCCAACTAGATGCCTATTCTAATACCAATTCTTCATCTGGGTTCCTACTTTTTCTTCATTTTATCTTCACCAACCCTCTCCTGAATGAAAGCACAGAGCAATGAAACATTACTCTGCTTTACATTACATCATGTGACTTCCATAACAACAGTAATGAGCTGGGAAGACAAAAGGCAATGTAGAGATGGCTTCTAACTTAAGAGCAAAAAGACAAAAGGGAACAAGGACCTATTCTCTTTCCTCCTCTCTCTCTCCCTCCTCCTCTTTCTGCACAAATATTTTTTCTTATTTCCTGGCCAGAGCACCTCACTGTAGAGGTGAAACATCTTCCCATGATCCAGTGAAGAGAAAAATGACAGTTACTCAAACTTTTTGCACTTAATAGCAGATAAATTAACAGAAAGGAGAGCTGGTTTGTCTAGGTAATTAGTAAAAGAGGAGAATACTAGTATATAAGGAAGCATCAGCAATAAAAGAGAAGCAAACCTTTTACAAATCACTGTTAGCAGAAGAAAGCCGAAAACCTTGAGTTTCTTTTGGTTATTTCAAGCACTGCCTTTCACTGGGTATCTTTTGCTTTGAAATTTTTGCCAATTGAGACAGGTTATTTCACTGAGACAGCCAGTAGGAGTGGTGAGTTTTGCCTCTAACATCAACAAAAGCAATGCATTCAAACTGAGAAGTCTCACTTGTCTCTTTTATCTTTAGGATATGAGTTGCCTTACTCAAGTGAAACTGTATGTTAATAGTCAAAGACAATGTAGGATGGAGACTTGATTGGGCTGGCCTTGAGAGGACAGCAGTGTGAGTCAAGACCAACATATAATGTGCTGATTGATTAATTAGTTGGATGGTGGCAGTGCAATGTGGTAAAAATGATATATACCTAGAACTGTGGTTCTCATACTTTAGGGTGTAAAATAATCAACCGAGGAGCTTGTTAAAATCACCTGGCCCTGGGCCTTCCACAAAACTGATTTAGTACATCTGGATAGGTCCCAGAAACCTGAATTTTCAATAAACACCTTAGGACCAACTTTTGAAAAATACTGACCTAGAAACTCAAGTTCATGTGGAAATATTGATAGAATGTGAGATTTAATACCACAAGAACTGTTTTGACTCATTTCACCACTTATGAACTATGTAATCTTGGGCAAGATACCTAACCTATGAGTTCAGTTTCCTCATTTTTAAAATAGGTAAACATGTAATTATCTCATAGAATTATTTTTTGAAGTAACTGGAAAAAGATACTTGAAAATATATACTGTATTGTTTGGCACATAATAAACACACAACAAGTTTTCCCATCATGACATAACATTAAGTGCTCCACAGAGACTTTTTACCCAAAAGTTCAGTGGCACCCCACTCCAGTACTCTTGCCTGGAAAATCCCATGGATGGAGGAGTCTGGAAGGATGCAGTCCATGGGGTCACTAAGAGTCAGGCACGGCTGAGCGACTTCACTTTCACTTTCACTTTCTACCACAAGTAAGCACCTGAAATTCCTACCAAAGACACAGTCTTTAGAAAATACCTATTGCGATTCAAGTAAGTCACTTGCAACTATTAATCCTTAATTGGTGCTTCCTGGGATGTGTTCTGTGGAATAGGAGTCCTGTGGAACATTAAGAGGTGGTATAAGAAAGATTTCATTAACAAATAATTTTGGGAAATGCAGAATTAAACAAAATCAATAAGGCTTTTCAGTGTAAGACTTCTCTGATCCATTAATATGTTAATGTGCATTTTCTCTTCAAGAGTGAGGTTGTACATAAACATTTCCTAAATGTAATAGGAAAAGCAGTCTGAATGAAGCATCTCAGGGGAACACATTTGGAATATATGACAAGTTTGCACACACTGAAGTTTTAGGTTTGCTAACAGAGAGCGATAAGCTAAGAAAGAAACAAGAATGGTGGATTTGGGGAAGAGGAAATAGGAAAACAAGTGGGATGTTGGATGGAGCCTAGGGAGGGCAAGTCCAAGTGAGAAGCTCATGGTGACTGAGGACATCCGGGGGGAACCAGGAGTCCTGGGGGGTAGGCCTGAAGAAGAAATCTTCAAAGTCAAAATGGCTTAGTCATAATTTAGTCCAATACTGCTCAGCTAGAGGAACAAATTTTGTGCTTTCTATCTCTGTTTTTATTTTTACCTTCATAGCTTTTGATTTGCCTAACTGAGGCCACTCAGGTACTCAGCGGGCTTCCCAGGTGGCTCTAGTGGTAAAGAAAGTGAAAGTGGAGTCGCTCAGGCGTGTCCGACTCTTTGCGACCCCATGGACTGTAGCCTACCAGGCTCCTCCCTCCATGGGATTCTCCAGGCAAGAGTACTGGAGTGGGGTGCCATTTCCTGCTAATGCAGGAGACATAAGAGACTTGGGTTCGATCTCTGGGTCTGGAAGATCTTCTGGAGTAGGAAATGGCCACCCACTCCAGTATTCTTGCCTGGAGAATCCCGTGGACAGAGGATCCTGGCGGCTATGGTTCATGGGGTTGCAAAGAGTCAGATACAACTGAAGTAACTTAGCACATCACAGCACAAGAACTCAGTGGAAGTTAATTCCTTCTCCTCTCTTCCAAAAGACAGAAACCTTAATTAGATATTTCACATTTGTCAAGCATTGGACTTAGAGCTAAGAATCGAAAGGTGAACAACATATTGTTTATATCCTTGAAGAATAATCATCTGGTAAGATAGAAATATAAGGAAATAGATGATCATACTTGTGTGATAATGTTTAATTAGGTTATACATTCCATTTACAGTGAATGAGAGGTAGTGTCTCAGGAAGTGGAAGTATCAGAAATATTTCAGGTATAAAATTATAGTTGAGCTAATTCTTGAGAGGTAAGGGTTCCATGAAATGCAAAGGCTTAGAAGTATGAAGGATAACAGAGTTCTAGAGGACAGATTTTTTTCAGCTGGAAGCAGGGAACACACATATTTGATAGAGCCCATGTCCATTTTATGGTGTAAGGGACTAGAGGTAAATTTGTAAAACAATGGTGATAATACTCTATAGTTAATTATTTTCCATCTATGACATAGCAATGTTTATGAAAGAAGTCAGCACTTAGGACACTATGAATAGGGGAATCTAATGAGCTTTGTGGTCATCCTGATAGATTGCCTCTCAGATGGACTTTTCGGGGAATACACATGATCACTGCTAATTTTATTTTTAAATTGAAGTATAGAAAGTATACTTGACTTACAATGTTGTGTTAAGCCACTGCTAAATTTTGAGTATCATCTATGCTCTTTTCTTACACTAGTTCTTGAATCAGATAACCAATCTATTTTCATCTGAAATTAACTGCCGTTCATGGAGAAACGTGAAACTTTCTGTGAAACTGCACAATGTGAAACTTTCTCTGACTACTGTAGTCCATAGCACCGTCTTTTTCTGAATTTATTTAGTGTTTAAATGGTCTAAAAAGAACATTAAACACACACCAACTCAACTCATTCACCAGAGTTTTCCTCTTATATGGAAATGATCCCTGAAAATTTCTTAAATCATCATTTAAATTGGTAGGGTCTGATCTGCACACTCTTAAATTCAAGAATTAGCTGTTTTTTTCTTTGCTTTTTTCTTTGGTTGTGTCCTTTCTTCCCTGGAGTAGTGACGTCCAGGGTTTCAATTTACATATTGACAAGCAGAGAAAATAGAAATTTTCTCCCTATATGAGAAAAGGAGAGACTATATGAAAGGGAGACTATATGAAATTTGAGATCAAGGGACATGTCTCATATCTCTTTTTATCATACCTGGTTTCCATTACTATTATTATTATTAATTTATTATTATCATTTGGCAGCACCACGTGGCTTGCAGGATCCAGGGATCAAACTCGTGTTCCCTGCCGTGGAAGCATGGAGCCCTAGCCACTGGACTATCAGGGAACTCCCTCCAATATTATTCTTTGTTGGTTTGTTGAAGAGTCAATGGAATTCGAATTTTGAAGATATACTTTCCTGAACAAAGATGTTCCACTCATTGTGGAGGAAGCCAGAGAAGCCATCTCTCTGCCCCAAGGCAAATGTCTCTGACAAACACCTGCTTCTTTTCTGTAAGGCTCTATGTATTTAAATATTTTGAAAAACAAAACCTGGAATTTTATGAAATAAAACTGTTTTCCTCTAAAATTCAGGAATAAAGGTTTTTCAAATATGTAGAGATAAGTGTCTATAGACCTATTAATTATTTTAAATTCTGGCAGGGAAAAAGGAAACAACAATGTTAAAGCTACTGATGTATATGCCTCCAGTGCTTTTTTGACAAAATGTAGAAGCGAAAAGCACAATGCTGTCTCCATCATAAGTGCTATTACTTTAGGCAAAACTTTGGCCACAAGGTCTGCTGCCTTGCCTCTCTGATTTTCTTATTTCAACAATTGCTCTAAATTCTGGGTAAATTAATTTCCCCTCAAACTGAAAGGTCCTTTTAATAATTTCTTGAATGTTCACATCATTGTCATTAATGGGCTTTGTTCTCTTCACTGTAGGATAACTTCTTTATATACTTGTCTTTTCAAATGCTTTCTTCCCATGAATAGACATCATAGTAAGTCACTTGAAAACATCTCCTGTAAATAAGGATTTTTTTTCAATATTATCAACCATTGTCTCATAATTTTCTTTTATAACTCTGACTTGGAATTACAGAAACCCTGGTCATGAATACCAGGTCAAATTCTATACTTGTAGCTTGAAAAACCAGCTTGATAATAAATACAAAGCTTATTGTAGCTTAAAAAAAACAAGAGTAAAACATCAGTATGGGTTAGGATTCTGAAGAACTTATTTCTTAAGTCTCTTTTGTTCTCACTCTATGCTTCAAAGTTTAAACTGAGAATTCAAGATAAAAATATGAATAGTTAAGAGTTCAGGGAAATGTCACTTCTGGAGACTATATTCTTGAGAAGATTTTTTTTTTAATTATCAAGAGAGGGATTCTGGGTAGTGTAATGTTAAGATCTGAAGGCTCCAGTGAATGACACACCAGACTGTGTTAGTCCGTTGGCTCTTCCACTGGTTAGCTGTGTAACTTGGTGTCCTTATCTATAAATTGGGGATAACATAGCTACTTCAAAGGGCCTTTATGAAAATTAAATGAGACAACTCATATAAAGGGCTCAGCAGTTTCTTACACATATCAAGGTAGCTATTATTTTAACAGATGGAAGTAGTGTTGGTTGTAAAATATGTAATCTAATGTTAATTTTGTGGTCTGAAGTGTTTAGTTATCAAAAAGATTTTTTAAAAATTTATTTATTTATATATATATATTTTGTCTGCTCTGGGGCTTTGCGGCTCTGTGGGCTTTTCTCTAGTTGCAGTGTGTGGGCGTCTCATTGTAGTGGCTTCTCTTGTTGAGGAGCACAGGCTACAGTAGTTGCAGAATGTGGGCTCTGTAGCTGCGGCTCATGGGCTTTAAAGCATCCAGGCTTCAGTAGTTGTGGTGCATGGGCTTAGCTGCTCCGTAGCATGTGGAATCTTCCCAGAAAAAGGGTCAAACCTGTGTCCTCTGCATTGGGAGGTGGATTCTTATCTGCTCTACCACCAAGGGGTCTGGATTTTTTTTTCTTTTTGTGGAGAGGGCACCCAAAAGCAGATTCTTTAGTAATTTTGTCATTGAAATCTTCTGAAATATACCTCGATGTTTAAAAGAAAAAATACTACTATTATTTTTGTCCATGTTTGCCTGTTATTTTGGCATTATATGAAATCTACAACTGGAAAACCAAGTAACCCCAGGAATGAGAAATTAGAAACTATTTTTTATAGGGCCCAAAGAAACTATTTTGGGGGTGATAGTGCTTTCATCTGGGGAGTGAGGTAAGAACACAACTTTTCCAGGAGAGCTGTATGATTGAGTATTATTTCTGTGTCCTCCAAGAGGTTGGCCAGCCATGTAGATCAGGTCAAACTCACACTCTCAGTTCTCAGCTTAGAGAAACAAATCAAGTGGCTTGAGACACACAATCAGGTGTGTCAAAAAGCACTTTATTCTTCTACGGTTAAAATTGTCTATCTCTAGCTTTTATTTCTCTGAGAGGCGGAGATTCAATTTCCATTTAATTCAGTTTTGAATCTAAATCCTAGAAGGTTTACATGGCACTCACTCACCAAGAATTTCTGGGTCTTAGCTCAAGGAGTTGGGTTCAGGATCCACATTCCAATCCATTTAAACATCTAGCACACTTGCTTTCTCATCTATCCCCTCTCTATGCTTTACCATCCCCTAGTCTGGACAATCTATGTTTAGCCTTTGGAGGAGATGTTATATCTCCTCAACTTGTCTCCTTCCAATGTTTTTTAAATGGATAAACTTTATGTCCTGAATGCATCAGAGACTGAATTTTTGAAATGCTTTGCAAGTAAGAAATCACGTGTTTTATTTAAGAGCCATCAGAGTAATGTGACTGACAAGATATTTAATGATGTTAAAGAATTGTTGTTTATTATTTAAATGTGATAATATTTACTGTGGTTATATTTTCTTTAAAAAATGAGAGTCTTTTCCAGGTAATGTATCTTGTACAAAAAACCAGCAGGTATGGAAAAAGGGAATCAAAAAAGCCTTCATCTTAGAGATATATACTGAATATTCACAAGTAAAATTGTACAGTGTGCAGAATTTGCCTCCAAAACTTCAGGGCAGAATATGAGTAGCAAGAGTATAGACTAATTAAGATTGGCCTTGAGCTGATAATAGTTGAAACTAGGCAATACATAGATAGAAGTTTATTTTATTTGTCTCTCAGCTTTTATATCTTGTTTGAGAATTCCCATAACAAAAATATATTTAAGCTCTAAGTTCTAAGAACCTCTTACATCAATCAGAAAACAAGAATCGAATGTCTGTGGTTATCCTAACTGTGGTCATCCATCCTTCCATGAATAATGCTTAGCTCTGACCAATTGTGAAGAGTCACAGAGTAATAGTCAGCAAAAACAAGACCTGGAGCTGACTGTGGCTCAGATCATGAACTCCTTATTGCCAAACAGACTTAAATTGAAGAAAGTAGGGAAAACCACTAGACCATTCAGGTATGACCTAGATCAAATCCCTTACAACTATAGAGTGGAAGCGATAGATTCAAGGGATTAGATCTTGCTAGACAGAGTGCCTGAAGAACTATGACAGAGGTTTGTGACATTGTACAGGAGACAGTGATCAAGACCATCCCCAAGAAAAAGAAATGCAAAAAGGCAAAATGGCTGTCTGAGGAGGTATAACAAATAGCTGAGAAAAGAAGAGAAGCTGAAGGCAAAGGAGAAAAAAAAGATATACCTGTTTGAATGCAGAGTTCCAAAGAATAGCAAGGAGAGATAAGAAAGCCTTCTTCAGTGATCAATGCAAAGAAATAGAGGAAAACAATAGAACGGGAAAGACTACAGATCTCTTCAAGAAAATCAGAGATTCCAAGGGAACATTTCATGCAAAGTTGGGCACAATAAAGGATAGAAATGGTATGGACCTAAGAGAAACAGAAGATATTAAGAAAAGGTGGCAAGAATACACTGAAGAACTATACAAAAAAAATCTTCATGACCCAGATAACCACGATGGTNCAGATCTCTTCAAGAAAATCAGAGATTCCAAGGGAACATTTCATGCAAAGTTGGGCACAATAAAGGATAGAAATGGTATGGACCTAAGAGAAACAGAAGATATTAAGAAAAGGTGGCAAGAATACACTGAAGAACTATACAAAAAAAATCTTCATGACCCAGATAACCACGATGGTATGATCACTCATCTAGAGCCAGACATCTTGGAATGTGAAGTCAAGTGGGCCCTAGGAAGCATCACTATGAACAAAGCTAGTGGAGGTGATGGAATTCCAGTTGAGCTATTTCAAATCCTAAAAGATGATGCTGTGAAAGTGCTGCACTCAATATGCCAGCAAATTTGGAAAACTCAGCAGTGGCCACAGGACTGGAAAAGGTCAGTTTTCATTCCAATCCCAAAGAAAGGCAATGCCAAAGAATGNTATGAACAAAGCTAGTGGAGGTGATGGAATTCCAGTTGAGCTATTTCAAATCCTAAAAGGTAATGCTGTGAAAGTGCTGCACTCTATAGGCCAGCAAATGTGGAAAACTCAGCAGTAGCCATAGGACTGGAAAAGGTCAGTTTTCATTCCAATCCCCCAAAAGGGCGATGCCAAAGAATGTTCATACTACTGCACAACTGCACTCATCTCACATGCTAGTAAAGTAATGCTCAAAATTCTTCAGGCCAGGCTTCAACAGTAGGTGAACTGTGAACTTCCAGATGTGCAAGCTGGATTTAGAAAAGGCAGAGGAACCAGAGATCAAATTGCCAACATCNNNNACTAAAAGATGCTTGCTCCTTGGAAGAAAAGTTATGACCAACCTAGAAAGCATATAAAAACCAGAGATATTACTTTGCCGACTAAGGTCCATCTAGTCAAGGCTATGGTTTTTCCAGTAATCATGTATGGATGTGAGAGTTGGACTATAAAGAAAGCTGAACAATGAAGAATCGATGCTTTTGAACTGTGGTGTTGGAGAAGACTCTTGAGTCCCTTGGACAGCAACCAGTCAATCCTAAAGGAAATCAGTCCTGAATATTCTCTGGAAGGACTGATGCTGAAGCTGAACATCCAATACTTTGGCCACCTGATACGAAGAACTGACTCTTTGGAAAAGACCCTGATGCTGGGAAAGACTGAAGGTGGGAGGAGAAGGGGACAACAGACGATAAGATGGTTGGATGGCATCACCGATTCAGTGGACATGAGTTTGAGCAAGCTCTGGGAGCTGGTGATGGACAGGGAAGGCTGGTGTGCTGCAGTCCATGGGGTTGCAAACAGTCGGACATGACTGAGCGACTGAACTGAACTGAACAGAGTGACATGATATTCTTGGAAAGGGGAAATCCTGTTAATATAACAAAGTTTCATCCTATTATACTAACTAATAAGTTGGTTCAGACTTTGGATATGTTTATTTAATGATTTAAATTGTGAATCTTTGATACTTTTCTAGTATCCATTGGTTATATATTCACCATATTAGATGTGCAAAGCAATGTAGAAAGCTTGGAGCTATGAAAATACTCTGTAGACTTGAGGATGATTTTTAGTCCATCAGTTTAGGCAGCAGGTTTGGGAACTGGTGTAGGGTAGAGATGATATCATATGAGTTATTTCATCTAATGAAAAAATTTTCCAAATTATGTCCTCTGTTGCTGAGAGTTTGTATAAGTTGATCTAACCACACTCTTCAAAGTGTAACAAGCTGCTATAAGAGAAAGAAGTCAGTACATAAAACATAGTATTAAAATAAAGTAGTGGTAATATCCATATCAATATAAAAAAGATGACAAGGCAGCTACCGTGCAGGCTATAGAATATTTAGCAATATAATGACTGATTTAACCCCTGGTTTGTCCCTTATCATAGAGAATTTATCCCTAAAACATTTATGGAGCACCTCTGCTATGCAAAGAACTGGACAGGAGAAGACAATACATAGAGTCAGACATGGCAGTCATGGTATGGCAGATAACTGGGGGTGCAGCCTGGACTACTTCTGATAACCCTCTCATCCTCTCACTTTCCCAACTTCTTTTATTAAGTGTAAAATTAATATATTATTAAGATCAGAGTTTAGAAAATTCTGCAAAACATTATTTATAATTAGCTTGAAATATTTAGGAACACATATATTTATTCCCCTTAATGACAAAGAGTAGCTAAGATGAGCAGCCACTGGATTTTATTATTTAGTGCATTACTCTTCTTTGATAATCTTGAAATTCAGAGCTAGGTGTAGGAGAAATGGTGTTTTTCTTAACTCATTTATTCTCACCACCCACTTCTTCTTTTCTTCACTTCCTATGTCCCTGCTAGAGCCACAGTGAATTATTTTAATTTCTAAAAGGCACTTCTGTGGGAGAGAGGAAAAAAAAAAACCTTTACAGTGAAATAAATGTTGGAACAGGCAGAGTGTCCTCTATGAAGGACATTGAAGTAGCTAATAGTTCCCCTAAGAGATTACCAGTGGAGTGGTCTTGCATGAAAGAAAGGTGGCATGAAAGATCATTGCTTCAGTTATTATTAATGGATTGCTATTCCCACAAAGATCATCTGGGGAATGGTTCTGATTGGTCAACTGGTACCATCAAAGGTAATTTGTTTAGCTGTGTGACTAATGCCACTGTTTTCAAGGTCTCCTCATGGCACTTCAATTAGATGGAAGCTGTGGCAGTTAGAGAAGCTTTCTTGAACTCTTTGCTGAGTTTCAGGGAAGGAAAACTTTTCCATTAACTGTGAAGTTAAAAAAAAAATCCTATAATGTATGTCTTAACTAGATTAGAAACCAGAACCCTGGTAGGCTTTTGTTTAGCTATTTTTCTGAGGGTGTTCTGCTAAGGCCATTGCAAAAAATGAATAATTCAGGTTGAAAACCTTAGCATTTTACTTAAAAGCCTTATTTTCATTTTTGGAAAATGTGACAGCAAAAATTAGTACTGGCACTTCTGTTTAAATAATGGTGGTGATGTTTAAATGACAACAAATACATAATTGGACTTATATGCACATTTATGGACACAAAAATGTCATTACCTATTTTGGTGGAACATTTTACACTTACTCTATAAACAACAGAAATCAGCTTAAGTTGTTTTTATCTATAAGCAATGAATCAATGTGAGAAACCCTTGTGGCATTCATATTTTGAGAAAAATATCCTTTTTTCCCCTTTCCCTGATTTTGAAAGGATGAAATTGTTTGTTTTAAATAAGACCTTTGATGAATCCTCCTTAAATAAATATTAATCCATTTTCATAACACTCCTAAAGGTCCTGTGAAGATCAATAATTAGACTCCTCCTCAAATTAGAAGGTAGATTAGAGACAATTGTAGCAGAATAATTCTATGTTTCTCTCAGTTTGATTGAGCTGAAATTGAATATTATAAGGTATGAGATTTAGCATTTTATGGTGAGGACAGATGAAGGAGATTAGGAATTAGAATGCTGTGAGAGAAATGGGGAACTCATTGATACCACCTTGGGTGCCAATCATTTTACCCATGGAAGACACAGGATAAATAATGATATAAAACAACAAAGAAAAAGAATTAGTCTTCTCTCATCTATTGCACAGATATTCATATTAAGATTAAAAATAAAATTATGTATTAATAAGCAATATGACTTTGAGCTCAAAGATTTGCTATGAATTCCTGGCTTACTAAATCCCAAAAGTGAGGTTTGCATATTTCTGTGCCTCCTTGAAGCTTCTGAGATACATGTCACAAATATTTTTTTAAAAATCAATTTTTAATGAAAGCATAGTTTCTGTACAATATGATACCATGGTACAATATAATAATTCACAATTTTTAAGAGTTATACTCTATTTACAGTTATGATAGCAAATACTCTTATTATTACTTTTTGTTTGCCAATCTCTTGGCATTATACTGTATGTACCATTTGTTAACTTGAAGTAAATTTTTAAAAAATATATGGTGCCTCGGTAGGTGTTTTCCTAGATGTCACTGACCTTAAAAATTACACATGCATTCAATGGAGTAGACATTAAACATTGATGTTTCTCCTGGAGACCACTATTAGTTGGGACATATGAGCAAATAAGCCTTCCCAGGTGGCTCAGATGGGAATGAATCCACCTGCAACACAAAAGACGTGGATTTGATCCGTGGATCCGGAAGGTTCTGTGAAGGAGGAAATGGCAACCTACTCCAGTGTTCTTGCCTGGGAAAACCCATGGACAGAGGAGCCTGTCAGGCTACAGTTCATGGGGTTGCAAAGAAGTTGTACATGACTTAGTGACTAAAAGACAACAACAAATGGATAAATAAACTCTGCGAAATAAATATACAAAACAAATAGCTATAGCTATATTAAGATTGACTGTCCTGTCTTTAGCATTTTTTATAGGATTAATCTGTGTCTTTTCTTTTGCACTGGCTCAATAAAAATGTGGCTTGCTGCTGTTTGCTATATTCATTCTCTGCTTCTTCTTTGGCTCAGGTAATTCTCCATTTCTGTTACAATTCAAGAGCCCTCAGCTGTTCCTGCATTAAATACAACTCACACTTCACCAACAGATGGTTCAGTACAATTTGTGTTTGTCTCAGGTCCTGTCTGCTTCCCAGATGACTCAGCAGTGAAGAATCTGCCTGCCAGTGCAGAAGACTCGGGGTTTGCTCTTTGGGTCATGAAAATCTCCTGGAGGAGGAAATGACAACTCACTCCAGTATTCTTGTCTGGAAAATTTCATGGACAGAGGAGCCTGGCAGACTATAGTCCATGGGATTCCCAAAAAGTCTGTCACAGATGAACGACTGGGCATGGAACAGCACACAGGTTCTGTCTAGGAATGCAAGTTGTCTCAAATGCCATCCACAGTAGAATCCTGGTAGCTGGCTTACAACCCCTCTCCAGTCATAGCCTTTCTTGGTCACTTACTGTCCCCATGCCTTTCTCTTTCCTAGCAAATTCAACCCCAACAAAGATTTAAAGACAACAATACAGTCTAAATCAATGATATTGCTTAGAGGGTTAGATCTCTCAGGCATATCCACACTTACTAGCGGACATGAGTTTTAGATAGTACAATTATTCTCTATTGGTAGAATTTCAGATCTCTAAAGATATATTCAAAAAGATTTGGGGGGTGGTTCAGATGAGTCAAAGGGTCTTGTCCAGCACCTCAGAAAACACTCCCAGTCTCTTACTTTGCTTACTTATGAGATTAGTTCTGGTGAGGCATAACGTCCCTTCTCCAAACCATCTCTCTCCCCCCACCTTTATGCTGGATATCAGGGAAACCTCTGCTAAGAAGCTTTTCTTGATTAGTCTCACCATGCTTCAGCCAGCCTGTTTAAATTCTGGCCTACTCTTCCACTGTTATCAGGCTGTTAAAGACCCCCAAGGTCCTGGGCCTCACACTTTTATAGACCTACCCCATAGCATATCACATCGAAATGCACTGACATCCCACTTCAAATATTTTTTTTTTCTGTAAAAATAATTTTAAAGGATTATAATACCTCTATGTCCAAAATTCTTAGCCTTGTATAACTTGCTTAAGATTGACTCTAACTTTTTTGGTAACCATCATACATTCTCAGAAATTTTGGTGATGAAAAAAAAAATCTTACTCTTCTTTTAATGTAATGAAGTTTCATGAATATTAAATTTCACAGGCAATATAGAAGACATTAAGGGTGACAGTTTGTGGCAATTTCAATTAAGCACTTATTAATTTACTTTTAAAGTTTTTGTATTGAAAATTTTTTTCAGCTTTCAAACATTTTTATAAATGTACTCATTGTTTAAAAAATTATTCTATTGAAGTATAGTTGATTTAAAATGTGTTAATTTCTGCTATACAACAAAGTGATTCAGTCATACAGGCATATATTCTTTTCCATTATGTTTGATGACAGGTTATTGAATATAGTTCCCTTTGCTATATACATCAGGACCTTTTTTATCCACCCCATATATAAGAGTTTGAGTCTGCCAATCCCAAACTCCCAATCCCTTCCTCCCCCAGCCCCCTCCCCCTTGGCAATTGCAAGTCTGTTCTCTATGTCTGTGAGTCTGTTTCTTCATAGATACTCCTTTTAATGATATCTATATATCAAGCAATGTGCTGGCAGATGAAGTTAAGAAGTTGAAAAGACAAAGTGCCTGTTCTCAAAGAGTTCAAGATGTGAGGAAGGTGTTTAAGGAAATGATACTCATGCAGGGTGAAAGGTGCCCTCATAATAGCATTAGGGACGCACAGATGGCTGTGACTAACTGGGCTCAAGCCTGTTCTCAGAAGAGGTGACTTTTGAGCATAATGCTGACTGATTTCAGGCATTCCTAGATTGAAGAGTCTGTGGCTTAGGATCATTTGTGGAAGATGTTTCATTGATTATTTTCACATTCTATTTTTTAACTAATACAGTCTTGAGTTCTTGTAGAAATCTGGAGCATTGTCTAAAATTGGTCTGATACAATTTTTAACCTGTTGGGCCACCTTCTTTCCAGAGCTTCCTTTCCACTGTGTGGGCTTCCTAGGTGGCTCAGTGATAAAGAATTTGTCTGCCAATGCCAAAGACTCTGGTTTGATCCCAGGTCAGGAAGATGCCTGGAGGAGAAAATGGCCACCCACTCCAGTATTCTTGCCTGGGAAATCCTATGGATAGAGGAGCCTGGCAGGCCACAGTCCATGGTGTCAGAAAGAATCAGACACAATTTTGCAACTAAACAACAGTAACAACAACCTTTCCACTGTAGAAATAGAATATGGACAGCAAGATGATTCAGTTGCATGTGATCCTCAGAGAGAAACTTTGAGGTCAGTCTATCATGATCCCATCAAATAGGTGAGGAAATAAAAATTCAAGAAGAGAAGTCATTTGCTTAAAGTCGGACGGGCAGTAAAATGGCAGAGCTGGGAATGAGCGTACCATCTGTGTGACTCCACAACACTTAACCTCACCAGTCTATAGATTGGGACACTACCTGCACTTTCCCAAACTCATTTTTATGGCTGCTCTTCTCTTAACTTGGTGTCTGGTACATTTTTTTCATTAATTTCCTTCTTTGATGATGAAAGACTTTTAGAGAGAAGGGGGAAAATACCCCGCTCCATACCCAGGAAGAGGTAAAAACTTATATCCGGAAAAGATAATTCATAAAGGAAAAAATGTTGAGCATAAAATAATTCCCCCAATATCCCAAGCTTTTCCCAAAGCTTCTTTTATAGAGTGACAAGCATTTCCATCTTCACCCTACATTTTTGCCTACTTTAGCAAGAAGTATTTTGCTCGATACATAATTTTTGATAAGGGAAGATGCATCCAAACAAAAAAGCTATAATATGTCAAATACTTAAATGAATTTTAGGAAGGAAGTTAAACAGAACAATAGGAGTATTCACATTATAATAACCATTTTTAATGATCCCATTTTAAGATCTTATTAGAGGCTGAGAATAGAACCCACACAAACATTGAGTTAGTGAAAGATACTATTAGCAAAAATTCCTCCAAGCCATGAAGATTAGTATTTGCTGTAAGTTAGGATAATATTCTGTTGGAGGAGTTCTGATTTTAGTATTGTGTAAGCTGTTTTCTTAATACATATCTACCCTCTGCCTAGGTGATAGTCACGAAATAAGGCATAGATAATGCATTTAGTAACACTGAGCTGAATCATACAAAACATAATTTGTGTGCAATTTGGGGGAGTGTAAAATAAAAGTTGTTTTAAATGTCAGAAAAAAATCCATAAAAATAAAGCATTCTAATCAGGGAAAAAATTCAAAAGCTTGTGTCATAAAGGAAAACAATTTATGTGTGCCAGTACCCTTAATAAGTGCCCCAAAGCGTTCCAGGGCTGTTACATTCTCTAATGATATTACAGTATGTGGCACATCTCATCTAATCTGTTAGTAAAATCCTAAAGTCACTTATGTCAGTCTCTAATGCAAGCCAAATGAGTCTTTCCAGTAATAAGAAGCTTCGCAGAATTAGTTTTCGTTTTGCAGAAAATTGCCATTGGGGCTGGCACTTTTATCTAAAAATTTCACTCGTGCATAAGCAAAAAACTCATATATTATTTGGTTACATTCCATCAGTATGAGAAATAACATTGTGAGAATTCTATGCATGCTAATGATATATAGAAATCCACCTGCTTTCAGATAAAATGAGTTTAATTTTCTGTTGCCCACTGCCTGGTTGGCCTTTCATAAATTACTTATGCACAGCTATTATTAAAATAGAGGGAAAGCAAATTAGAAAGTCCTCCTATCTCTCCACTGGATTTAGCCAAGGCAGGGCTGTGACAGCTAGAGTCAGCGTTTTTGAAAAAATTCTGCTCTCTTGAAAAATTTTGCATCTCTATACAATTCTATACCACTGTTGTAAACGTTCTGACCTGCCTTCTTACCAAATTAACCTAAATCCTTTCTATTTTTCAACATTAATGGAATCCTCTAGAGTCCTGCTGATATATATTAAAATATATTTATTGGTTAATTTGAATTCCAGCATTTTGTACCTCATTTCCAGCACTCCTGTTATATCTGAAAGCTTTGAGCTTTAGCATTAAAAACTTACAAATTAAGATACATACAGTACATCTTACAATTATCAGATCAAAACAACTTTCATTGGAGTATAGAATGCCAAATTTAACTTTCTGATAAAATAGAAAATGAAGGTTGTCTGTGTGAAAGAGTTAATTGGATTTCAAAGAATGTTGTCTAGCTGATGGGGGGAGGTCTTTATTGGTCAATGAATACTTGACCTCTTGGTTTTAAGGACAGGTGAAAAGTTTTTATTTTCAGAGGGTTTTGAAGCCCAAAGTTCTTAATAATGTGAGTCTGATTTCTGTCAACATTACATTGTTCAATTATGATCACAAATTTCTTAGAATATTGGTGACCATGTCTTTGAAGCCTGAATAAGTATTGATGAAGCTCTAGCCTTGCAACACCATGGTGTTAAAAAACTTTTCAAAGCACTATTTTGAAAAGCAACTTCAACTCCAGATCATATTATAAAAGATGAAATAAAGAACATTCCCAAGCTGTTTCATAAAATTTCAATATAAACAGATTTTTTAAAAAGAGAATTGCATTCTGTGTTGGGGAGGATGGTTACCATACTCAAAGGTCATTTAACCTAATTCTGGAAAATCAAACATGCTCATTAGTTTCTGTTAAGATCTTCATAGTGTTTTGATACAAGCTTTGCACATAACTAAACGGAGTTTTTAAAATAGTGTCTTGACAGTATAAGTTATTAATGTAAATAAAATTCAAATGAGTATTTGTGATGAATGTCTAGGGTGAAAGTAGAGCAGTCTTAGGAAGGAAGGGTGGAATGGGGAAAGGAGACACATACCTTTTTTTCCTCATCCTTGCTCTGAATCCAAACTAGCCATTTTCTTTCTCTTTGGGAGAAATATTTCAAACAAAGGTAACAAACGTACTTATGCTGATGTCCAAAATGGATGTTGAAAAGGACTACCAAGCAAACAAAACCTAGCTATACAACTAAAAAGAATACAAATGATTTTGGAAATCTGCTGTTGTAAGACACTAGAGGCAAATATCATTTTCAGGTCCATCCACAGAGTTTTTCAAATGGGGTCATCTCTCCTGTCAAAGTTTACTGACAGAATGTTTGATCCTTGAGAAAACTGGATGAAAAAATACGATCTGTGTATTTAGCATTATTAATTCTAAAATCCAGTGTGTACTTATATGGTATTATGTTGCCTTAAAAAAATACACTTATTCTGAAATTAAGAGGTGGAATTTGTCAAATGTATCAAAAAGAATACAGAGTTTGAGATCAGTGAACTACTTGAATCATGATATGTTAATCCTCTGTTTATAAAATACTTAACTAGTTGAATTTTCTTAGATGACTTGTGTTTTACCTTGGCAATGGTGGTTTGAGCCAAAAAATCCCCTGGAAGACAAACAATTAGTATGTCATTACTCCCCAGGCATCTGCATAAAACCTAACACTTGCATGAAAAGAGAAGCATCTATTCTTTTAGAAAGTTTAAGGTAACAGCATGGTTGGCACTTTGTAGACACAGCTTCCTGTCAGTTGTAAGGATTGTGGGCTGGGAAGAAACTTAAATATAAATTGAAAATAGGAGATGAATTAATCTATTAGGATAATTCAGGCAAAAAAAGCTAAAATAAACTTTTGCAAGTAAATCAATCACATGCTATTCCTTAAAAACTAAAGATTGCTTTTCCTATAAACTGTATGCTTTGAATTAATGCATCATTTAATCTTTCAGGTTTTTCCCTGTAAATGACTTGAAAGGCGGCATGAAGTTGTGAAAAGCTAGGAACTTTTGTATCTAACAGACTTTATTTGAAACTTGGCTACAGAATTACTTAGCTGGGTAGGTCCATAACCTGATTTCAGCATCAGCTTCTTCTTTAGTAAAAGTGGGATAATTCAGTTCAGTTCAGTCACTTAGTCGTGTCTGACTCTTTGCGACCCTATGGACTGCAGCACTCAAGGTTTCCCTGTTCTTCACCAACTCACGGAGCTTGCTCAAACTCACATCCATTGAGTCGGTGATGCCATCTAACCATCTCATTGTCTGTCGTTCCCTTCTTCTCCTGCCTTCATTCTTTCCCAGCATCAGGGTCTTTTCCAATCAGTCAGTTCTTCACATCAGGTGGCCAAAATATTGGCGTTTCAGCTTCAGCATCAGTATTTCCAATGAATATTCAGGACTGATTTCTTTTAGGATTGACTGGTTTGAGCTCCTTGCAGTCCAAGGGACTCTCATGAGTCTTTCCCAACACCACAGTTCTAAAGCATCAATTCTTCTTTTGTAAAAGTGGGATAATACCTTATGTTTTTTGGGGAGGATTTAATAGATCATGTATGAAAATGATTGACTAATGGGTATGTAGGTGCTCAATAAAAATTAGACTTTCTTTAGTGCATTTAGCTTCAGGTATGCAAGACTTTAAAATGGGCTTCAGATTTTATGTATTTTTGGTAGTTAATTACAGATGTGATTTCCATACATAACTTCTCTTTAGTTAATTGTAACTATATAAAAAATTTTTGCTGTTGTACTTAAATGTAATATATATTTTTATAGTATATTATTATGATTTCCTTAAAATTCCTCAGTACATACATCTGAGATGGAGAGAAGAGTTTGTTTCTTTAGAAAGGACAAGAAGAGTTTGTTTCTTTGTATTTTGAAAATACAAAGGATTTTAATACATTTTTAAATAAGAAAATACTTGAGTTCCTTATAGAATATTTGAGAATTATAAAATGATATAAATTACAAAATGAAAATATTTTTTCTTTCCATATTCAAAAAACATTTGAAGATGTTGTCAGTTTATTTCTATACATATTCATATTTTTTTACAAAACTGAGATTGTATCATATTTGCTAAGATTTGATATTTCATTTAATAACATATTAGTCCTTTCTCATGATAAATATTTTTATAAGCATAATTTTTAATGACTGAAAAATATGATAGTCGCTCAGATGTGTCTGACTCCTGACAACCCTATGGACTGTAGCCCACCAGCCTCCTCTGTCTATGGGATTCTCCAGGCAAGAATACTGGAGTGCCCTTCTCCAAGGGTCTTCTGACCCAGGGATCGAACCTGGGTCTGAGCCACCTGGGAAGATTTCAAAATAGTCAATTGAATAATCTTATAATTTACCAAACCATTTACTATTTTTGGATGCTTAGATTGTTTCTAGTTTAGGGTTCTTACATAAATTTATTTAACTAACAAATTTTTGTCTGCATTTTTTTTTTTGTCTCCTTCTTTGGTAACGTAGTTGTCAATTAAAATAGACATTTTACAGGTATTTGGAATTTAATGCCAAATTCCACAAGCGTTATAATACCTTATATTCCCACAAGTAAAATGAAAGAAAATCCTTCTCAAATGCCCATTGCATAAATTGAGCATGTTCTTTTTTGAAACTTTTATGGATTTAATAAATGAAAAATTCTATGTCTATCAAAAGTATATTAGTAAACCAATCAGCACTGGACATTATCAACAGAACAAGGTTATTTTTTATTAAAGGTTTTGGTGAAATTTATTTTTTGAGTGAAATGTATGTTTGTTTCTGTTAGAATTTTTAAAAACTGCTAATGGGCTTGAATAATTTTTTTCTATGTTTATTGGAATTTGAATTGTCTTCTTCGGTGAATCATCTCCTGTCATCCTTTTATCATTTAACTATTGGTGTGTTTATTTTTTACTTCTTGACTTATAAGAACAACTTATATAATAAAATAAAAATAATTTGATATTTTGCATTTATTTTTGGCATTTTAATATTATGGTGTTTTAAAATTTATATAGTTTTATATTTTTATAGTTAAAAATAGATCCTTTATTTATAACAATAAAATTTCCATGCTTTAATAAATATTATTTGAAAAATATTACTCACAGAGTAGAAAAATTATTGCTTAAAATTAATTCTCCTTTTATAGTTTTATTTTTTACACTTTATACAAACTATCTGAAATTCATTTTTGTATTTATGAAGACATAGGGTGTTAGCTGTTTTTTTTTTCATACAGTAGGCCACATGTTCCTTACCTGTTGTATTAGATTTCTCATGGATTTTTGGCAGTTTCTGACTTACTTCTCAGTTATCAACTAGACTACCTATTTACCTTTTGGTAGTTTTCCCCTAATATCATGCACTTTTGTATAATAGAAATCTTTGTCCTTTTATCACTATTTTGGCAATAATATAGTAATAGTTACAATAAACAATAATTATGATTAGGATAAGAATGATCACCAAGTCAGTGACTAACTTGTGTCCTTAGGTAAGCTACTTACTTGCCCTTTTGGGATAAGTAAAGTGGGAAGCATCTGTAAAATGAGGAGAGCAGTATCTATTGAACATGAGAATTGACTCTTCAGTAAGCATTCCACTCAAACTCTTTAGCGGCCAATTATGATTGCCTTTTCATGCTTAACAGTATTTAGTTTTAATAAAGTTCTAAACCAATTGAGCCAATAAAACTTGAGAAAAGTCTTACTCAGTCTTCTGGACAAGAAGCTTCTTGCGCTTTAACAGATGGGTAGAAGTGGTTTCAGTCTGTCTGTCTGCTTGTCTGTCTGTCTCTCTGACACACTCATGTTTCCCTTTCACATGGATGAGGAATTCCATTTCCCTGTCTTCTACTGGCAATCATCTTGAGATTATGAGACAAACCAGTCTGAGGACACAACTGACTGAAAGAGAAGGAACATTAGGAAAATAATAGAAGATGGAGCCTGGAGCCCTTATATGTCCTTGAAGCCCACACTATTTCTGGCAGGTTGCTGTTACTTGCAACTGAAACCATCCTGATTAATATATATTATCTCTTCCTGGTTTAGCGTGATAAGCAGATAAAAGCACCATTCACCATTCACTATTCACCATAGTGCTTTAGAATATCACCAGGATTCGCCAAAACATGATTGTCATCATTAAGATGTCATTAGATATGAAACGTTGTGTCATTTGGCATGAGTTAGTTGATCACACATCTCTTTTAACAAAATGTTTTGAGAATGCATCTTCAATATATTTACTTAGTAAATGCATTACTATCATTATTGTAAATATCTATGTGATATATAAAAATATAGATTAGATATAATAAATTAACATTACATATTATATTCATTATAAAAATTCACAAAATAGGCAAGAACTAGGAAGAGATAAAGATGAAATGACTAATTTAAAAATAATTTTATTTTGTTCACTTAATAATGTTACAGGAAACTCTTCCTCATTAATAGCATCATTATTAAATTTGTTTATTTGTTTTATAAAGTTATCTACTGGATCACACACCATTATCTAATACTTATTGTCTCAGAAAGGGTCAATAAATCATGAACAGTTGTCTTTAAAAAAAAGTCACAACTCCAAATTCTTTTAAGTACTTCAAATACATTTAAGTACTTTTTGAAGAAGTTACCAACAAAATCTGTAATATATTAGGCTTCCTTCCCAATCTAATGTCAGGTATATTGTAAAGACTCCATTCTTTAAAGCAATATCTGTATGGATATTTGGCCTCATGCATAAATTTCAATAGGCCATAATAAATTTGTAAATAAATTAAGGCTTTCCTGTTTATCCTTGGCATTGCTAAAACCACATACTTCTCTTAGCCAGACTGACAAACCTTTTATGATAGGCTGGCCAATTTAGAGTATCAGTGTCAACTGTATATTAAACACTGTAGGGTTTCTTTTATTCCTTTTTAAAGATAAAAATAAACTCATTATTTCTTCCATATGTCAATAGATTTTCTTTGTCCTCCTGGCATATCAGTTCCCTGCAAAGGAATCCACTGGTTAGATATCAATTATGAACTGATTTTTAAAAATCTAACTTTTTTCTCCGGAAAGAACCATCATGAGCAAAACAATTGAAAGTCAGTCCTAGGCAATAGAATATTCTAGGTAATAAACTGTTATGAATGTAGGGGCTTTTGTTTTTATTCTGGCCCACAATATTATAATCACAATCAGAAGTACAAAACTAGAGTAGTTGGTGCTAATGTGGAAATTAAGAAATAGCCATGTTAAATCAATGAGATTACTTCTGCCCGATAAGGCAGGTAGAACTAGGAATTTATCATAGTGTAACAAAACCACATGACGTATTTTCTTAAATTATTTCCACATCAATAAAAAGCCACTAATATTATATTATATATCATATGTATAATAAATAATACTGTAATAGAAAATCAAGTAATATATATTTGTAGAAAAATTCAGATGATTTTTAAAAAGTTAAATGTAGTTACATCTGGGTATTCTGAACTCTTGGCAAGTGAATTGTACTATATAGTACGCTTCTTAAGGATTTGTTGTGTTGTTCAGTCGCTCAGTCATGTCCGATTCTTTACGACCCCATGGACTGCAGCACGTCAGGCTTCCTGTCCTTCACTTCTCCCGGAGTTTGCTCAAATTCATGTCCATTGAGTTGGTGATGATATCTAACCATCTCATCCTCTTAAGGATTAAACCCTCAATAATCAACCTTTTTATTATAACCTATTTACTTTTTCCAGTATAAAGTTCAATCACTTATGTACCAAGGAAACACTTCCAAGAGGCTTTGGTAGATTCCTATAGACTGCTCCTGTGAAGTGTGTGAGACTGTTCCATCCGTAAAGAACTTTGTACAGCTTCCATTTTTGAAGCTTTGCTTTGCATTTTATGGTGTTTCTACCTTCTCTTTTTCTTCTTTATTGTCATGTCTTGTTAATATACTAAGCTCTGCTTGTATGAAATATCCTTCTACAGTCTTTCTCTCCCTTCCTAGTTTGCTGCTTCAGATCAGTTTTTATCTAGAAACAGGTTATAAATGTTCTTAAACTAGATTGGTTTGAATTATTGACATAAGGTCTCTCCTCTGAGCAGAGTGTGTCGATTTTACTGCCCGTGTATTGTAATATATCGTTTAATAGCTTAATATTCTTTTTTGGCTTTGAGACTGGTGAGGAGGTCACAGACCCATACTTCAGGATGGGTAAATGGTTACTCTGATACTCAGTGTTTTCTGCTTTTAACTTGATGGCAGTGGATTCCTTGAAACCAGTTGTGTCTCTGTGTTGATTGTTAAGCCTTCACTCACAAAGGGTGATTATAATGCATTTCCTCTTATCCCAACTTCCTGAATGAGCTTTTCTCTGAATATAGGCTATGATAAAACATATAAACATACTAAAAAACACCAGAAAGGAATCCTGCATGGAACACTAGTGACACCCTACTGAATTTTTAAAAATTCTTTTAATCTAAAACCAAATTACAGTGTATTAATTGACTTGGGATTGTTTCTTTTTGACTTCTGGAAATCATTGTCTAAATTTTTGGCTGAAATAAAGTAAGAAATAAATAAATGGAAAATCAAATGTTTTTTATTGTTTGCCCTTCAATAACTTTTAATTTTTTGGACTATTTACTGGAATTAGAGTTGACAGTGATGTTTGAAGTGCCTCTTATAATAGAGATTTTTTTTTTGCAATTTTAAAGTTATTTAAGGCCCATTTTCCCAAGAAGTTACAGAAATTTGTAAATCACATAGAATGAAGTCCAATAGTATTAGTTTCTGTATGCTTTGTATTTTACAACTTCCAAAGCATTCTCTCCATAATGTAATTTTTTGGATCTCACAACAATGTCAAGAGGTAAACAGGACAGGTATTATCACTATTTTATAGATGAGAAAACTGAGCCACTTTAAGACTGCAACTAATGGACAGACAGACCAAGGAGGTCACATACCCAGCTTGTAACTGGTAGAATTTAGATGTGAATGTGAATCTAGTCAGTGCTTTTCCCCTCTTCAGTTGCTGCCTGAGGAGTGGTTCATAGAAGTCCTGATATGAAAATGAATGCTTAATAGAAACCTATTGATTGATTGATTGGCATGGAAGCAAGTCATGTCTAATTGAAGTGAAAGGCTGGCAAGGATCTCAGAATAAGTCTGGAGAGAATCTGAGATGTGCCTGTGCATTTCATTCTTGGCCATTGCTATGTCCTGTTCCTACTGTCCATGAAATGGCCCAGGAATACTTCTTCCCTGGCAGTGTCGATAGCTGCTGTATGTGGACCAACTCTCCATGGAACTAGGATTAAGGAAGGACCATGGCTTCCCAGGTGTGTGTGTGCTACAGTCACTCAGTTGTGTCTGACTCTGGCTTTCCAGGTGGTTCAGTGGTAAAGAATCTGCCTGTCAAGGCAGGAGATGCAGGGGACGAGGGTTTGATCCCTGAATTAGGAAGATCCCACAGAGAAAAAAATGGCAAACCCATTCCAGTATTATCACCTGGAAAAATCCCATGGACAGAGGAGCTTGGTGAACTACAGCCCATGGGGTTGCAAAGAGTCGGACATGACTAACTGAACATGCACACACGGACATGAAGAATGATCTCCCCATTAAATAGGTTAAAAAAACGTTGAAGAGTCAGCTGTTAGAAACAGCTGGTCTTTGGTTTCCCATGCATATAGAAAAAGATAACTGGAACAAAGTTTCAGTACTTCAAAATTAAAAGTTCTAGGACTTCAAAGTTCTGTTTTTTTTTTTTTAAGTCTTAAGAGAAGACTTTAGAATGATGTACCACATATCAATACATATGTTATTTTACAGTAATCAGTCCTTTGTCCCCAGAAGCTCATTTCCTTTTTTATTTAGCATAGGACATATCCTAGGAACTTAGTAAAGGGCATGCTACAATATTAAGAATTCTATAATTAATGTTGGCCAGGATTTGAATTTAAATCCATTACTTCTCAGGGTCTAATTAAACTGAGATATTATTGTGAGTGGAATGAGACATTTTACTGACCAACTGTATATTAATGGTTTAATGTGTAAGGATTTTATGTTAAAAGTTTAAAACATATTTGGAATAATGTGTTTTCCTTTGAAGTCAGGAGGAGTGAAAAGTTATCTAGCCTTAACATAAAAGAAAATCACCTTTGATAGAAGTGGACTTAACAGGGCAGATATTATTTTATCTCTTTACAATTCTCAGTAGCTCTAAAACACACCACAAAGTTGTAAAAATAATTATAGACGCTATACCAACATAACTGCTTAGTTTAGTAAGTTTGAATTCTAAATTGCTTATTCATTTAGATCATGTTTTTAGCTCTGAAATTGAACTCTTTGGGGAATAATGTTAATATTTTCAGGTAGCTTATTGCAAAATTGTTGATATAACATAATTCTGTATTCAAAGTGCTTAATTTCAGTTTTTACTTGGCTGTAAAAGGTAGTTTAATGTATGTCCTAGAAAATAAGCTGTAAGAAAATAATCATCTGCTATTTACAATATGCTCTAGAAAGGAAATACTATTTTTTTGGCAATCATTTTCCCCTAGAATTATAAATTATGTGAATTAACAGCATTACCATCTTATATGTTCATAGTAACCTTTTCTCTAAAAATTCATGTGTTTTTACATTTATTATTTCATTGTATGTTAACATCACTATATGTGTTTTATTATATTTCAAACTCACAAATCAATGTTAATTGAAAATAGCATTATAAAATTTAAACTTAAAAGAAAAATGCATAGTCTGATATCTATGAATTCTAAAAATTATAAAAGAGGAAAAACTTCTAAAAATGCTCTGTTAAAAAAAATCCTTCAAATTTCACAAAGATGAAAATATTAGTTGGATTATTTAAAATCCAACTAATATTGAATAAAATCATCAGGCATAAATAAAACAGCCAGAAATGCTGTAAAATAAGCCTTCAGTTTTTGTGTAAAAATGAAAGTGTGTTTTCATGCTTATACAAGCTTATAATCTTCTTCTGCCCCACTTCTCTGATCTCAGGAAGAAAGGATCAAGTTCTTTTGCTTTTTTTCTCTGTTTTGTCAAAATAGAAATCACAGATCTTAGGAGAAAGGGACAAGAAAGCGAAACAAAGGGCAAAGCTAAGGGAGAAGTGGACTGAAAAGAAGGCTGCATACATTTACCCGAATATGACTGTTCTCTGGAGTTGGCTTATCAACGTCTTGTGTAGTAGCAGTAATAATAGCAGAAGTGATGTAATTGTCACTCATATAGATACTCTTCCTGAAAACAGAGAAATAGTCTATTAATTTCAGGAAGAGTCTAACTTTCACAAAGCTCTCAGATTAAGGCTCAGGGCATTGAAAAGAATGTCTGAACACTCAGAAGTGTTTAAGATTGAACTTCAGCCATTACCTTTGACTGTCATCATCAGCAGGTCCTGAAGTTGGAGCTCTTGAAACTTACTATGCTTTCAGCAGTACAGGGGCTAAATTTTCTTCCAATTTGCCCTAGGTTTTCTCAGGAGCTGGGAAGGCAGTTCTCCCAGTTCCCAAGGAAGTTATTCAAGACAGCATAAGACAGAGCTCAAATTCTTCTGTTGAGAACTTATCACTGTACTCAAACCAAAAGGAAATTTAAAGAAGGCTGCCAAAACACTTCTCTGTTGCCCTCCCTCACCAAGAGAGATATAAAAATGGATGAGTTACAAAGCAAACGACAGTGTATGGAATATATATATATATATATGTATATATATATATTTTTTTAAGCCCACCACTTTGTCTTATTTGCATGAGCACAAATCGCTTTCAACTTAATGCCAGAGAAAAAGGCAATATTTCCTGTGATGACTTGCTGAAAAGCTCACTGTATTTGTTTGATAATGGATTTTCGTTCATTGTCATGTACTTCACTCTTCATCAGCAGGAGCACTTCAGGGTAAAGAAACAGCCTTTTACCACACTGGAACAAAAGCTATATAGGAAAAAAAAATCCTGAGCAGATGGAATATTATTTGCATTTGCACAAATAGTGGGTTTTAGCACAATTCATATTACTCCATTGTGAGCTAAAGTAAGCCAGATGTGTCTACAGCTTGCTGCAGACGTGGAATCGGCTTTTTGTTTGTCAGACTCTGAGGTCTCAGCCTTATGATATCTTTGTACTTGTATATCCATTAGTTTTATTTCAGTTATTTATCAGGAGGGAAAAGAAGAAAATGGTACTATATATTTAAGAGGACCATTGCTGAGAGGGCCAAATTAACTATTTTTTATTTCCATGAGTGAGGAGCAAATAGGTTTCAGTTATGTGAATGTCCATCTAGAGGTCTAGATGATGATGAAAAATTAGAAAGCAGAATATAAGTGTAGTAAAATTCAATTCTCTATGATTACATTAAATAATCTATGACATATATTTTTTTCTTAAGTATCTCCCATGCAAAGTAGATCAACAAATTATTTGGCATGACTGAAATGGAATTTTATATCTGAAAATGATCTTTGATACTATCTAGACCAATTTCCTTATTTCACAAATCAGGCACCTTAGTGATTAAAGTGAGTTGGAACTGAAGTGAGTTGTAGGAACTGGTGCAGACAGAACCGAAGCCTGGTCTCCTGATCTTGAATCCAATCATCTATCCACATTTCACCAATTTCTAAAATGTTTTAGTTGGGCTACAAACTTAGACAGGTTTGATAATTCAAGCATTAAAAGAGTGAAGCTAACAAAAATTTCTCAGCCTTTAGTATGTTATCTGTGCTGTATCTTTCTAAGTGCAGGAAATAATAAGCAGCATTTCCCAAAGTTTCCTGGCCCAGACTCCCATTTTCCACAATACATACAAAAGGTCGCTTGTGTACAATGTTCTTTTGGGAATTGCAGCAATGGAGTATTACATCTCCTTTTTCCTTTTTTAGAGTGAAAAGACATAGAAATTATATCCAACTATCATTTCCAAACAACGAAATGAAACCAAAAATCAGTTAAAAGAAAAAATATATATAAGAAATATTAATGAATGTCTATCAAATAAAATTTTCAGTTATTAATTTTAAAACACAGCAAGGAAAGAGTGACAAAAGTCATATATCCACAAAGTCCTTACGTTTTATTGTCCTGGAACCACATATGCCAAATTTCTTAGTAAATACTAGTTTTTATTATTTTTTAATCAAAGTATTAAAATTACCTTTATATTTTATAATCATTCAAAACCGTGGAGTTATTCTTTACTTGTTCTATAGAAAATGTTCATAAAAATGGAGGCGAATAAATGAATAGAATTACAATTGATAAGCTCTTTTCAACTCTCCAGCTGGTTTACCTTAAGTACTTCCAATATTAAAAGTAATACTTTATGATGAATAAAAAGGTTTTGCACCCCCCCCCCAAAAAAAGACATAGAACAAATTTAAAGAAATCACAAGGGAAAAAATCATGAATGGCATCAAAACTCTGATAAAGATAAAATAAAGATATTTGGTTTAATTAAAAACAATAAGTGATATATTTAAATATAGCTAGACATTTTTGATCAGTTAACATTTATTTATTTCATTTCTTAAGCAAGTCTCTGCTTTTCATATTATTCTCTGTGTCTTATATTTAAAAAGTGTCTGTCCATTCTGATAGAGGAGTAGTGGCTGCTCTCTATCTATATTAATTCAGGATCTAGTGGGTAGCCCAAGAGACATTTTTATCTGGCTTTGAGATTCTCTCATTCAATTGTCCATTTAATCACAGAATGATATAATTGAGCTCCTACTCCTATCAGTGCTCCTATCAGGAACTGTGCTAGGCATTGAGAGTACAGAAGTAAATAAATACAGCACTTCTCCTCCAAATAACAAACAAATAAATATATATAATCAAGTGAAAAAACATACAGAGAAAAAACAATTACAATAAAACATGTTACACTATATTGCATACCACATCTTATACTTTCTGATAGTATAATACACAAAAGTGCTCATAACAGGATGCTCAGTTCAGTTCAGTTCAGTCGTTCAGTCATGTCTGACTTTTTGCGACCCCATGAACCACAGCTCGCCAGGCCTCCCTGTCCATTACCACCCCCCAGAGTCTACCCAAACCCATCTCTGTCGAGTTGGTGATGCCATCCAGCCATCTCATCCTTTGTCATCACGTTCTCCTCCTGCTCCCAGTCCCTACCAGCATCAGGGTCTTTTCAAATGAGTCAGCTCTTCGCATCAGGTGGCCAAAGTATTGCGGTTTCAGCTTCAACATCAGTCCTTCCAATGAATACTCAGGACTGATCTCCTTTAGGATGGACTGATTGGATCTCCTTGCAGTCCAAGGGACTCTCAAGAGTCTTCTCCAATACCACAGTTCAAAAGTATCAATTCTTCAGTGCTCAGCTTTCTTTATAGTCCAACTCTCACATCTATACATGACCACTGGAAAAACCATAGCCTTTACTAGAGGGACCTTGTTGACAAAGTAATGTCTCGGATTTTTAATATGCTGTCTAGGTTGGTCATAACTTTTCTTCCAAGGAGTAAGTGTCTTTTAATGTCATGGCTGCATTCACCATCTGTAGTGATTTTGGAGCCCAGAAAAATAAAGTCAGCCACTGTCTCCACTGTTTCCCCATCTATTTGCCTTGAAGTGAAGAAGCAAGAGAGTTCCAGAAAAACATCTATTTCTGCTTTATTGACTATGCCAAAGCCTTTGACTGTGTGGATCACAATAAACTGTGGAAAATTCTGAAAGAGATGGGAATACCAGACCACCTGACCTGCCTCTTGAGAAA
>SJYA01000199.1:2005241-2030832 GCA_006410615.1 Neotragus moschatus
GAAATAGATGGGGAAACAGTGGAAACAGTGTCAGACTTTGTTTTTCTGGGCTCCAAAATCACTGCAAATGGTGACTGCAGCCATGACATTAAAAGACGCTTACTCCTTGGGAGGAAGTTATGACCAAACTATATAGTATCTTAAAAAGCAGAGACATCACTTTGTCAACAAAGTTCCGTCTAGTCAAGGCCATGGTTTTTCCAGTGGTCATATATGGATCTGAGAGTTGACTGTGAAGAAAGCTGAGCGCTGAAGAATTGATGCTTTTGAACTGTAGTGTTGGAGAAGACTCTTGAGAGTCCCTTGGACTGCAAGGAGATCCAGCCAGTCCATCCTAAAGGAGATCAGTCCTGAGTGTTGTTTGGAAGGACTGATGCTAAAGCTGAAACTCCAGTACTCTGGCCACCTCATGCGAAGAGTTGACTCACTGGAAAAGACTCTGATGCTGGGAGGGATTGGGGACAGGAGGAGAAGGGGACAACCAGGGATGAGATGGCTGGATGGCATCACTGACTTGATGGACATGAGTTTGACTGAACTCTGGGTGTTGGTGACAGACAGAGAGACCTGGCGTGCTGCAGTTCATGAGGTTGCAAAGAGTCGGACACGACTGAGTGACTGAACTGAACTGAACTAAACTGAAGTATCAGATGGGGCTTCTCTGGTGGCTCAGATGGTGAAGAATCTGCCTGCAATGCGGGAGACCTGGGTTCAGTCCCTGGGTTGGGAAGATCCCCTGGAGGAGGGCATGGCAACTCACTCCTGTATTTTTTCCTGGAGAATTCCCTTGGACAGAGGAGCCTGGTAGGCTACAGTCCATGTGGTCATAAAGAGTCAGACACGACTGAGCTACTAAGAACACACACACATGTATCAGATACTTTTTCTAACCCAATCATGTCCTCCCTTTTGGTTAAATACATTTAACATATTTTTCCTACTGTACAAGAATTGTCCTTGTTTTACTTTCAAACTACCTCCAGGTTTCTTTCTTTCCCTTTATTAGTCAACTTATGGCAAAAGTTATCTAGACTTTCTGCCTTCTGATCTCCTCATCCCATTTATGCCTCAGGCACTGTAATCTCCTTTGAGACTCAACATTTCACTAGAATCACTGTGATCGAAGTCCTGTCTGTGGAATCTCATGCCGTATTTGCAGACCTTGTTCTCTCAGATCCCTCTAGAGCATTTGGAACTGTTCATCGCTCCTATTTCTTGAAATGCTCTTCCTAGTTCTTTCCATGTGACTGCTATCTCCTGATTGTCCTCTTGTTTCTCTGACTCTATCTACTCCTGTGTGAATTAAGCACATATTTCCTGAGTGGTCTTCAGGTACCACTTTGCTTTGTCAGAGAACAGAGAAATAAAGATGAATAAGACATGCGAGAGATATGAAAAGTAGAAATAGATTCATATACAAAGCATGTCTACTCCTAGTCCTGTGTTTTCTGTGTGCTAGCTTCTGTACCAGAGTTTTACAGCTACCTCCTTTATTCTCAAAAAGAGATATTTTCATCCTCTTTTCATGTAGGAGAAAATCATGACTCAAAAAAAGATAGGTAATATGCTGAAGGCCATGTAACTTGTGAATCATAGAGTGGAAATTCAATACAGTTTTGTCTAAATCTGATCTCTGTGCTCTTGTTCTTGATGCTATAGAATAAAAGTATTATAAGAACTGTGATAAGAATATTACTGTGCAAAGTTCCAGGGGCCTAGCACAAAGGTTGAAGCATTCAGTTCTATTGGATGATGAAGAATGGAAGAGGTATCATGCTTGTGTAAAGTCACTACAAATGTCTATCCATACACAAGGTAGACAAGGAGAAGAGCACTTCAGAGGGGCAGGAACAAAGGCTTGCTCTTTAAATGCTGATGTTTTCAAATCTAGAAGAGTCATTTTCTGCCATCTTTTTTTCTCATTTTATGGGCTGCCTGTGGGGCTTCCCTGGTGGTTCAGTGGTAAATAATCCACTTGCAATGCAAGAGATGTAGGAAACTCAGGTTCGATCCCAGGGTCAGGAAGATCCCCTGGAGGAGGGCATGGCAATTCACTCCAGTATTCTTGTCTGGAGAATCCCATGACATAGGAGCCTGGCGAGCTATAGTCCATAGGGTTGCAAAGAGTTGGACATGACTAAAGTGACTGAGCTCACTTGCACAGGTTGTCTGTGAACAGTCCCATCCACTCCAGAGGCAAACACTAGTGTAGATATATTAGTCTCAAACCTATGGTTTTTCCTCCTGTGAAATAGAGAATCATAATATTTATTTTTGAGGTTATTGTAAAGACTTAATATTTTAATATACATAGAGTATCCAGGACCAAACCTAGTACCTAAGAGGTGCTCAATAAATGACGGGTACTTTTTGAGGTAAATGCAATTAAGAGACAAATGAAAGATGAATGATGTTGACACAAGCAACTGGGAATTTCATTCTCACCCAGGGTCGACACAATGTCTGTAGAGCTTTTTCTCTCTTATTTTTTTCTTTTATGTTAGATTCTATTTTACACAGACTCTGTGTAATGACAGGATGTGTATGTTTGTGCTTAGTCACTCAGCTGTGTCGGACTCTTTGTGACCCCATGGACTATAAGCCTACCAGGCTCCTCTGTCCATGGGATGGGAGCTTTTAGCCTGTAACTTTAGACTATTTTTCTGAAAGGATCTATGAGTTAACTTTAGGAAAGAACTCTGATTGGCTTTGCTTGAGTCACATGTTTGTCCACGAACCAATTGTGTGTTCCAGGAAATACACCATTAAAATTGACCCAACCTTTTAGTTCTGTGAGACACTGATTGACAGACAGTTTCACTAAGACCGCAGAGTGGGGAGGAAGTTCTCACTAGGAAATGAAGGCTTCCAGACAAAACAGCATGCCCACCATACCTTTCTACCCAATCTTGTCTCTAGTATTTCTATCTAGCATATCCTCCATGACATAAGAAAAGTATTTTTCTGAAATACAGACTGTATTATGTAACTCTCAAAACCTTAAAAACCTGTACCCTGCTTAGGAATACCAACTTCTTTATAGGGCTTCAAATGTGCACAACCAACCTTATGCATATTGACCTCAACCAACCTTCCATTCTTTCCCATTAAGGTAAGGTAAGGTAAGTAAACTTACCTTCAGTCAGTTCAGTTGTTCAGTCATGTCTGACTCTTTGCTACCCAGTGGACTGCAGCACTCCAGGTTTCCCCTGTCCATCACCAACTCCCAGAGTTTACTCAAACTCATGTCCATTGAGTCGGTGATGCCACCCAACTATCTCATCCTCTGTTGTTCCCTTCTCCTCCCACCTTCAATCTTTCCCAGCATCAGGGTCTTTTCCAATGAGTCAGTTCTTCATATCAGGTGGCCAAAGCATTGGAGTTTCAGCTTCAACATCAATCATTCCAATGAATATTCAGGACTGATTTCTTTTAGGATGGACTGGTTGGGTCTCCTTGCAGTCCAAGGGGTTCTCAAGAGTCTTCTCCAACACCACAGTTTAAAAGCATCAATTCGGCGCTCAGCTTTCTTTATAGTCTGACTCACACATTCATACATGACTACTGGAAAAGCCACAGCCTTGACTAGATGGACCTTAGTTGGCAAAGTAATGTCTCTGCTTTTTAATATGCTGTCTAGGTTTCCCACTCCAGTGTTCTTGCCTGGAGAATCCAGGGATGGGGGAGCCTGGTGGGCTGCCATCTATGGGGTCACACAGAGTCGGACATGACTGAAGTGACTTAGCAGCAGCAGCAGCAGCAGGTTAGTCATAACTTTTCTTCCAAGGAGTAAGCGTCTTTTAATTTCATGGCTGCAGTCACCATCTGCAGTGATTTTGGAGCCCCCCAAATAAAGTCAGCCATTGTTTCCACTGTTTCCTCATCTGTTTGCCATGAATTGATGGGACCAGATACCATGATCTTAGTTTCAGAATGCTGAGATTTAAGCCAACTTTTTCACTCACCTCTTTCACTTTCATCAAGAGGCTCTTTAGCCTTACCTTATTTCAGTCTAACCTTACCTTACTACCACCAATACCATCCAGTGTTATCCATCTTCTAGCCTTTGCTCAAACTATCTGCTCAGAATGACACTTCTTTCCATCTTAGCATGGGAGTAGCCAATGTATTTTTCTGGACTGCAGTAGATTTCTTTTGACCCACACAGAACTCCTATTTCTGAAAACTTGCTTCTCTCACTTTGCAATGATGTGTTTCCGAAAGCCTTGCCCACCAACCAAGGCCATATATATCATGCTTGTGGTCACCATAACTGACTGAAGTGTGAGCAAGTAATCCAAACTGGGCCAGTTGGAGTCCTTCCAAGATTGCTGGTACTCGAGAGATACCCTTGCCTTCTGAATCATTACTTTGGAGTGACATTTAGCCCAAAGCTGCTGGTGACCATGCTTCCTAAGACAAGGAGAAAGCTCACATGCAGTAGGAGGTTCTGAGGCCAACATGCAAAGAGAATCAGATAAGAGAGTTGGGGAGACTGAGAGAGTCAGGGTGTTCCAGACCTTGATCTGCTGCTGCTGCTGCTGCTAAGTCGCTTCAGCCGTGTCCGACTCTGTGCGACCCCATAGATGGCAGCCCACCAGGCTCCCCCATCCCTGGGATTCTCTAGGCAAGAACACTGGAGTGGGTTGCCATTTCCTTCTCCAATGCATGAAAGTGAAAAGTGAAAGTGAAGTTGCTCAGTAGTATCCGACTCCCAGCGACCCCATGGACTGCAGCCCACCAGGCTCCTCCGTCCATGGGATTTTCCAGGCAGGAGTACTGAGTAGGGTAGACCTTGATCTAACAGTGCCAAATCATAATCTTCTTCTTTTCTTCTCTTTTTAGAATTGAGTCTGTCACTTAAAATAAATAGTCCTCCAGGTCCATCCACATTAAATATTTCTTTCTCTGTGAAGCCTTTCTAGACTGTAACCTTATAGATCTGCTTTATTATGCAATTGCCATCTGCTTTTTCTGAAGGTATAGCTAATTATTTTCCTATTCCATTAGATTCAATCATTTAGTAATATTTGCCAAGTGTTACCATGTTTCCCACTGGACTAGACTGGGAGCTTGACTCATACCTCACTCAGCACAGAGCCTAGTACACAATAGAATTTAAAAAACATTTATTACATTGAATTGTTAAGGTTGTTCAAAGAAGGGTTTTCTTTGATTGTGCCTGATGACATGTATTTCTCTCTCTATTCCAAGCCTTGTGCTGGTAATAGAATCACTAATGATCTACAATATTTCACTGAAAATGTAATTTTTGAAAAATATGTGAACAAGTGAAGAACATAAGCTACATTCAAAGAAGAAAAAGGGTAGTTTTCAAATAATGAACTCAAGCCACTTCTGTGTCTTACCTCTAAATAGCAGGTACAAATTGGTTTATTTGCATTTTCTTGGTTAATTACACATTTTGGAATGATCTTTCCATGTGGAAGTCATTGATAACAGGATCTAATTCCAGAGACCGAAGTGCCATTAGTTTCATTGAATTGAAGTATTTTCAGAGGTTGGAGTCAAAGCCTGGGAATTAGAAATCGTGGGTTTTAATTACATCTTGGTCACAGATTGGTTGTTTTCTTGGAAGCATACAACCTCAAAAAATTCAAGTGCCTGTAAAATGAAAATGAGAATCTTTGCTTCCTTCAACATCAGACTTTTATATGGTTTAATGAAATACTACCTATATATGCCTTTGAATTCCTAGGATAGTGTACATTACTTTCCTAAGTCCTTGCATAGAGTAGCTATTTAGCATCACAGACAAATGGGTAAATTAAGGTCTTTGGTTCAGTGGAAAACAAAGTCTAGCTGTTTGTAAGGGAGATATAGAAATATAAAAGGGAAGGAACCCAACTTTCCCTTTGGAACTGGATGGTCCTATCTACCAACCGCATGTTGAGCAAGGGTATTTACTTATCTTTAATCTTTAGAAAATTGTATGAAATAGAGAATACATTTTACCCATAATGAAACCAAACTTCAGATACTTTAGATAATTTTCTTCAAGGTCACCAAACAACAATTGGATGATGGTTGTGTGCTGATCTTTGTAGAATTAATTATGCTGCAAAAAGGCTATGCTTCTGGTTCTGGCATACTAAGCCATTTACTCATAACATTGAGTTAAAACTAGGTATGTGTTTTGGATATTTTTTCGGAAGCAGTGCTATACATTTTATTATTGATTATCAGCAATAAGAGGAATTTTGAGCTGCAGAGCATTTTGCTCTATTAGAATGGCTCATAAATTTTAAAAGTTAGTCCTTGAATTTGACTCTAGTTGGGACTATAGGAATGCTGTGGGCAGTCATTCTCATTCAAAGTTCAGATTAGGCATCAGATTTGCTTGTGGAGCTTAAAAAAACTAACTCTGGAGCCATTAGAAGCAGATTCTGACTCTGAAGTGTGTGTATATGTGTGTATATGTTTACATGCTCTTCTCTGAGATAGGAAGACAGTGATCCCAGAGCAAAGGTTTCCCTGGGAGAAAACTAAGGCCAGTCCTGGGGAGGGGGAGAGAAAGTCTAAGAAATCTAGGTTATCTCTGAGGTATCCTGGAGTCCCTAAACTCTCTTCCTCCAGTTGTAGACATTTCTAATTTGACTTCAGAATTAACCTGTTCTTCATAAAACCTGTGTAGCAGTGACATCAGCTGGTCCTAAAAGGTCATGATCTCTCATCCTGGAGCAAGTTCAAGTCAAAACAGCTCATAGAGGGGAGGAGATAGTGCTCTGGGTGAACACGGGAAAGAGTTGAAAGGGAGAATCCTCTGGCAACAAGACCAAAACCTTACCAATAAGGCGGCTGCAACACCTTTCAACTGCGAGATAAGACAGAATAATACCTTTCTGTTTCACTTGGCCAGTTTATAATGTGACACTTGAAGGGAAGCAAGTCTGTCAAGCTGGTGTGTGCATTATCTGATCTCCCCCACATTGCCCCTCCTGTCCCTCTTTGTGTCAGGAGTGCATTACTTGTTGGAGCAGTGAGCCTCAACCAACCTAGAGAGTGGGGCGAGGAGGATTACAGGGAAGAGCAATGAGGCTCAACTAATATGGGGAGTGGAGAGGGGTAGGGAGACATATAACAACACAAGCTCTGCTTTGACTCACAGACCGAATCCAGTTGAAAAGACAATTCAGATTTTGGTGTAATGACTCTATTTGCAAAAGACTGCAAGGGTTTTCCTCAAGCTGTTTCTTCAGAATTCAAATACTGCTCTCTTAATTTGAGTAGCAATTTTAGAGTAGCAAATACTACTCTAAAATTTTATTGATAGAGGTTTAGGGGTGTGTGTGTGTGTGTGTACATGTGTACATGTGTGTGTACATGTGTGCACTCATTCATTCTTCCCTGCACTGGCATAGAAGCATGGAAGATGTCTCTCTTGAACAAGGCCATAGAGTGCTACAGGATGAAGCAATTTCATTGCTATTTTCTATAACACACAGAATTTAATCTGATGTTCCTTTCCCATAGAAACTGGCAGTAGTCAAACAATATAGCATGGGTATCTGATTAAGATTCGCATGCATGAGGGTCCACAGCTTTATCTGAGACTATACACAAAAGCAAATAGTTTGTGGCATAGCCAAAACAAGTACAAATTGACTATAGATTCTGCAAGTGTCAGTTGCTCAATCATGTCCAACTCTTTGTGCCCCCATGGACTGCAGCCCGCCAGACTCCTCAGTCCAGGAGATTCTCCAGGCAAGCATACTGGAGTGGGTTGCCATTCTGTTCTCCATCCTGACTAGTTCATAAAATAATTACTAATCATTATAGATGTAGTAATCAAATTCATTATAAAAACCGATCTTAGAAACCCATAGGGATCATTTAAAATATTGAACTTTAACAAGTGTGTAAGTAGATCAGATCATAGATGATGCCTTGGTTTTTCTCATCTCCTTACTGAAGAAAAATTTAAATCCCTCAGATGAATATACCTGAAGAAAGTGCATGGTAACTTTTACTAGAGAATCTCAAAAGTACTTTAAAAGTGAACATTAAGCAATAATAAGCAGTTATAATAAAACAGCTATCCTATACTGAGTTACTACTCTGTACCTGACACAGCGGTATTTTACACAGATTATCTCAATTAATACTCTCAAAAGCCTTAGGGTTTAATGCTCAATGCTATTAGTATCCTCATTTTATTGATAAGGGAAATGAATCCTATAGAGTTCAAGTTCATACAGCTAAAATATGTGGTGGAATTAGGAATGGAACTAGAGCCCTCCAAACTGGCTCTTAACCATCACTCTCTCCCAGAACTACAAATAACCTCAACATGACCCAGAAATGTAGCAAGAGGAGTTAAATGGTTTGTCGTATTGATGGATCTAGGATGAGGTTTTCCAAATTCATAAATTAAGGTTGTTTACTAGATCACATAACTTAATTAAAGCAAATAAAATGATCCTCCTTGCTTGCAAGGCTGATGTTAATAAAGGATGGACTACTGAGATAGATTTCCAGTCAAAGTTTGTTCCAAGCATGGCTGTTCACATATATTTGTGCAATATAAGCATCATACACTGCCAAAAAGATTCCAGAGAAACCTTATTACAATCTCTTTAGCTTACTTTTAAACTAAGAATTGCTATGTATATGGGCTTCCCTGATGGCTCAGACAGTAAAGAATCTGCCTGCAATGCAAGAGATCCAGGTTCAGTCCCTGGGTTGGGAAGATATCCTGGAGAAGGGAATGGCAACCCACTCCAATATTCTTGCCTGGAGAATTTCATGGACAGAGGAGCCTGACGGACTACAGTGCGTGGGACTGAAAAGAACCTGATATGACTAAGTGACTAACAATTTCGCTTTCATATATCTATATGAAATATAGATGTATAAAGAAGAAAAACATAGATATATCCAAGAAAAAAATCATCCATATATAGCCTCATCACTGTTTAATTTTGTTGTTCTTGTATTCTAGTTTCTTGTGTGTCCATATATGAATATAAATGTCTATTTTCAAAATAAAAATTAGATATACCATAATAGTGTTTCATTTACTATCTCTTCTTATCAATATATGATTCAGGAGCTAGCCACAACCCAGCTTCACAGCTTATAAACTGTGAAACTTTAGGAAAATTGTTTAGTTTCCAAGTGCCTCAATTTGCTTTTTTGTAAGATAGAAACATTATAAAGTTGGCGTGAAAGTTTATTTTTAATATATGAAAAAGTGCTTGGGGCAGTTAATGGCAAATAGTATTATATAGATTTTTGTTAAATAAAAAATAAATCCCAGAGGAAAGGATGCACATCTTTTAAAGGATTCTGATATTACCAAGTTACCTTTCAGAAAGATCCTACCAATTAAAGCAGCATGTGAGTGGAGTACCCATTTTCCTGCTCCCATGGCAGACTAGTTAAAAGTATAGGACATGAAGTGAAGTGCAAGTCACTTAGTTGTGTCCAACTCTTTGTGAGTCCATGCACTATACAGTCCATGGAATTCTCCAGACCAGAATGCTGGAGTTGGCAGCCTTTCCCTTCTCCAGGGAATCTTCCTGACCCAGGAATCAAATTGGGGTCTTCTGCATTGCAGGCAGATTCTTTACCAACTGAGCTATGAGAGGTCAGGCCAAATTCTGGCTCCATCATTTGATAGCCATGTTATTTTGGAAAAGTGACTTGACCATGCTAAGCTTCACTTTGGGTTTGTATAAAATAGGAATGACAATAAAAATATCTACATTTTAGGATTGCTGTGAAATTGAAATGAGATGATTCACAATAGAGCCTCTCATAGAGGAAGGGATCAATAAATGCTAACTATTAGTCTGTATTTGCAGTCCCTCCATTTTAAAGATAAGAAAAATTAGGGCCAGAAAGTATGTCATCTATGGCTGAAGAACTAATCCCATAAGCAAAAATAATACAGGAAATACAGTGAGGAGGATATTTATGTTTCTAGGTGATAAATTTTTTGTGCGACTGAACAATGTGGGTATGTGTTAGAATATACTTCCATGATGCTTTCCTGTGGCTAGTGCTCAGCATATATAAATTAGTAACCTGGACAGTGGCACAGAAAGTATGGCTTATTAACCCTGCCAGTGTGAGGGAGGGAGAGCATGAGCTTCTCCTTGAAAGAAAGAAGCAAGAAAATCTGCTTCTACCAGGAAAAGTGATAGTGTATTTGGAGAAGGAAAATCAGTTGCCCAAGTATCTGGTGAGGAATGAATGATTATGATCAAACAAAGAAGCAAAAGCTCTATCAACCAGTCTGTGCAACACAATGTGTGATGAATGTAAATCTCAAGATTACTGTACCCTAAAAGACTTAATAGATAGACTGAGAACTGGGTGGTGGCCTACTCTTTTGGGCACCATTGATCAGGCTTTCAGATAAGTAACAAGATAAGAATGGATTTCCTGAATAGGTATGGTCTTACAGAGTTTATGATGTCATCAGAGGAGACCTATAATACAAATGGCTGAAAAGATGAAAGAACTTAGCGTTATTCACTTCGAGGAATTTGTCTGATTCTTTTTTTTTTTTTTTTTCAGTACAGGCAAGATTCTCTTAGAGAGGAAAGTGTACAGTTGTTTATTTCCACTGATATTAGAATAATAGGAAGTGGCTTTCAAACTGCAAGATGAAAGATTTAAGTTAGGATGATTGAAAAAAAAAAACTTCTAAGTAATATGAACTGTAAAACATTGCAAATGATTACTAATTAATACTATGCAACATTTGCAGAATTATTTAACTTTAGACTTTTTTTATATTAGTTTCAAATTATTTAAGTAGGTCTTAACTAAAGGCAGGAGAATAGACTGGGTACACTCTCAAGTTTCTTTTCTATGATTTGATGATATAAAAGACTTGATCCTATAAAGATTGCTCTGGCTTCTTTTCTATTGCAGCTACCCAAGGAACAGCTGTTGCCTTGACAACAAGGGACATTCTTAGGTTCCTCATATGCTAATAGGAAAACGGCCAATTTTCTTGTTCATAAAAGAAAACTTGGTTAATGTGTGCATCTTTTTCCCTCTCTCCCCCACCTGTCTCTCTTTCATTCTCTCTCTCCTCACATTACTAGCCACACTTACATGAACCTCAGTGAGAGACTTAAAAGAAGATGAGAAAAGAGGGTAGACTAGTTTGCATTTTCAGCATCCTCACTGAAACTTAAGAAACTCATTCACAAAAGATTTTGGAGTAAGGTAATGCTAGAGGGCTAACATGAAATCGTCATTCAATGTGTAGAGAAGAAAAACAATGATGGTACAAATTTTTTGTAGTGTGGGTAGACACACTGAACAGATTTCAAGAGGAAGGACCCAATATACCTTTACCGATGTCTCAACATGAGATGACAAAACTAGCACTTCCAGCTGTCCAGGCACACGTATACAGACATCCACTTTTGACTAAACTGAGTAAATGGCATAGAGACCTAGCTTTACATAGGTTTACGTGAATAAAACTACAAAACACAGCAGGAGAACAGCAATTACTTCACATACAATTCACTAAAGTAATGGGTAGCAGTTATTTCCCCTAGCGCAAAAACCATAGAACAATTCCTCCTTTCTCCTTTGCTACCTGAACTGTAGCCAAATGCAGGCTGGAAAACAGACTGATAGCTCATAAAAAGTGCTTTGAGTAAACTTACCCATATATTATGTGGAGAGCTATAGCTCACTGAATTAACGCAGGCCACCACTCTGTGGTAGTTCTTAAAGCCACAACTATAAAAAAGCCATGTTTCTTAGCCTAGTGGAATGGTGCTTTGTCCATGTAGCAGCGTGGAAGCCACAGCCCTGTTCCACCAGACTTGTTTTTATATTTTGTTCACATGGATGGTGTGTATGTATCATAATACACATTTCATTGTGTATTTACCCTACCTTTTTCTATACAGTAGTTGTATGGTGGGTGTGCATTTTTATTTGCAGTTTCACCACTCCCTGTTACCTCTCAAGGATTTTTTTGGGGTGGTATTGTTGTTAAACGTGTTTTTCTTTTGGTCATAAAAATAATTCAGGCTTGTTGTACAGAATATGAAAGAGTTTACAAAAGAGCAAAGAAGGATATAAAAATCTCTGTATTGCTTTGAAGAGCAGTATCGGAAGCAAAGAAAGCTGATACCAATATATTTTTTTTTATTAACTGCTAGAATAGCATAAAATGCAGGACATTGTTTCCTGCTTGTTTTCTTTCTCTATTTTTCTGTGTCTATCATGGACCAAGAGAATAAGAACACTCTGATGATGTACACAAACATACAGGTACGGGTAGGTGATGCTATATATTCTGATGATGTAGAGTGGCATTGTCAAGCAAGTGGGAGAATATAAAGGGTTTGAAAGGCTAAGCAAAACCACATTCAGTTCAGTTCAGTTCAGTCACTCAGTCGTGTCCAACCCTTTGCGACTCCATGAATCGCAGCACATCAGGCCTCCCTGTCCATCACCAACTCCCGGAGTTCACTCAGACTCACATCCATCAAGTCAGTGATGCCATCCAGCCATCTCATCCCCTGTCGTCCCCTTCTCCTCCTGCCCCCAGTCCCTCCCAGCATCAGAGTCTTTTCCAATGAGTCAACTCTTCACATGAGGTGGCCAAAGTACTAGAGTTTCAGCTTTAGCATCATTCCTTCCAAAGAAATCCCAGGGCTGATCTCCTTCAGAATGGACTGGTTGGATCTCCTTGCAGTCTTAAGGATATTTTGAAAACACTTCTATTTGTGGCACAATATTGTTGACAGGTTTTGGAACGAGCTTTTCTTATCCCAAGCCCACTCACCCCAATATTTCCCACAGAATGAGAGGACCATCCTCTTGGTTGATCCCACTTTTAAACAGTCACAAAGTCTTATCTTCTGCCTTTTTCTCTTCCCCTATTTTGCATCNAGGATATTTTGAAAACACTTCTATTTGTGGCACAATATTGTTGACAGGTTTTGGAACGAGCTTTTCTTATCCCAAGCCCACTCACCCCAATATTTCCCACAGAATGAGAGGACCATCCTCTTGGTTGATCCCACTTTTAAACAGTCACAAAGTCTTATCTTCTGCCTTTTTCTCTTCCCCTATTTTGCATCCTCATCACTGATCTCTTTTCCACTCATCTCCTCCATTTAAAATTACTCAGTGTGTCCTTATTGTCTATATGAAAATTTTTATTGCGACCTTTCAGTTCTCTCTGCCTCATCTCATATTTGGAGAAGGAAATGGCAACCCACTCCAGTATTCTTGTCTGGAGAATTCCATGGACAGAGGAGCTGGGTGGGCTACAGTCCATGGGGTCGCAAAAATTTGGAGACAACTGAGGGACTAACTCTCTAACTCATCTCATATTACTCTCCCAGGCAAATGCTACCCTCAAAAGTCACTCCTTTCCCCATTCAGCAGTACTGAACAGCTTGTAATTTCTTGCTGCTCTCCACCTCTTAGGCTCAAAATTTTCCACATTATTGCATTATTATTATTCTCTCTACCTGGAATACACTTTCATCTCAGCTTTTCACCAGGAAACTTTGTATCCCCATCTTTGAGGTTTCAGGTAAGACCTTATTCTTTTTTATAGGATGTATATATTTCATTGTTTTCTCATTGGCTACATTATTTTAATTTTTATTTTATATTGGAGTATAGTTGATTAGTAATGATTTGTTAGTTACAGGTGTACAGCAAAGTGATTCAGCTATACCCATACAAGTTTCTTTTCTTTTTCAAATTCTTTTCCTGTTTCAGTTAATCCAGAATATTGAGCCAAGTTCCCTGTACTATATAGTAGGTCCTTGTTGCTTTTCTGCTTTAAGTATGATAGTGTGTACATGCCAATCTCAAACTCCCAGACTATTCCTCCCCCCTCACTTCCCCCAGTAACCATAAATTCATGCTCTAAATCTGTGAGCATTTTTGTTTTGCAAATAAACTCATTTGCATCATTTTTTTTTAGATTTCTCATATAAGCAAAATCATATGATATTTGTCTTTCTCTGTCTGACTTAGTTCATTTAGTATGGTAATCTTCAGATCCATCTATGTTGCTGCAAGTGGACTTATTTTGTTCTTTTTAAAGGCTAGGTAATAATTCATTGTATATATGTATACCACATCTTCCTTATTCATTCATTAGGTTGCTTCCATATCTTGGCTATTGTAGATAGTACAGCAACGAACATTGGGCTGCATGCATCTTTTTGAACCATGGTTTTCTCTGAATATACACCCAGGAGTGGGATTGTTGGGTCATATGGTAGCTCTAGTGTTCATTTTTTAAGGAACCTCTGTAATGTACTCCATTGTGACTGTACCAATCTACAGTCCCACCAATGGTAAAGGAGTGTTCCCTTTTTCCACACACTCTCCAGTTTTTACTGCTTTATAGACTTTTTGATGATGGTCATTGTGACTAGTGTGAAGTGATACCTCATTGTAGTTTTGATCCGCATTTCTCTAATAATTAGTGATGTTGAGCATCTTTTCATGTTCCTTTGGCCCATCTCTCTGTCTTCTTTGGAGAAATATCTATTTAGATCTTCCCACATTTTCTGATTGGGTTGTTTATTTTTCTGATACTGAGCCACATGAGCTGTTTGTAAATTTTGGAGATTAATCCCTTGTTGCATTGTTTGCAAATATTTTCTCCCATTCTGTGGGTTGTTTTTTCATTTTGTTTATGATTTCCTTTTCTGTGCAAAAGCTTTTGAGTTCAATTAGGTCCCATTTGTTTGGTTTTGTTTTTATTTTCATTACTCTGGGAGACAGATTGAAAAAGATTTTTGTTGCAATTTATGTCAAAAAGTGTTCTGCCTATATTTTCCTCCAAGAGTTTTATAGTATCTGGCCTTAAATTTAGAAGATAAGACCTCATTTAAAAATTTATTTATTTTTAATTGAAGGACAATTGCTTTACAATATTACATTGGTTTCTGTCATATATCAACGTGAATCATCCCACCCTCTCTTTTAAGACCTTATTTTAATAGTGTGACAGCTGTGCCCCTGATCGTCTCTCACATGGAGACAGACATGCTTCCCTGATGAGTTCTGAGAGCTTTGCCAAACTCTGTGCACTTGGTATGCTTTAGCTTAGTTAACAAAAGTTCTGGAAGGCAGCATCCTACTCTAGTTTTGCTCAGTGATACATGTTCCCATCACTTACTACAGATAACATGTCACATAATAGGTGCTCAGTGACTCTACAATGAATGAATGAATAAATGTCCACTTCTGGGGACTTCTCTGGTGGTCCAGTGGTTAGTATTCCATGCTTGCACTGCTGGGGCCATGGGTTCAATCCCTAGTCAGGGAACTAAGATCACACATGCAACATGATACGGCCAAAAAATTTAAAAAGAAAGAAAGCCATTTTCCTTGTGGCTCATCTGGTCTTTGGATGAATGTAACTCCCTCCAGGTAATCTAGTTACACAAAGGAGATTTAGTGGGGAATAGATGGGGAAATGGTGGAAACAGTGACAGACTTTATATTTTTGGGCTCCAAAATCACTGCAGATGATGATTGCAGCCATGAAATGAAAAGACACTTACTCCTTAGAAGAAAAGTTATGAGCAACCTAGACAGCATGTTAAAAAGCAGAGACATTACTTTGCCAACTAAGGTCCATCTAGTCAAGGCTATGGTTTTTCCAGTAGTCATGTATGGATGTGAGAGTTGGACTATGAAGAAAGCTGAGTGCTAAAGAATTGATGCTTTTGAACTGTGGTGTTGGAGAAGACTCTTGAGAGTCCCTTGGAGAGCAAGGAGATCCAACCAGTCAATCCTGATGAAAATCAGTCTTGAATATTCATTGGAAGTACTGATGTTGAAGCTGAAACTCCAATACTTTGGCCATATACTCCAATACTGATGGGAAGAACTGACTCCTTGGAAAAGACCCTGATGCTTGGAGGGATTGTGGGCAAGAGGAGAAGGGGACAACAGAGGATGAGATAGTTGGATGGCATAACCAACTCAATGGACATGAGTTTGAGTAAACTGCCGGAATTGGAAATGGACAAGGAGGCCTGGCGTGTTGCATCCACGGGGTTGCAAAGAGTTGGACACGACTAAGCGACTGAACTGAACTGAACTGAACTCTCTCCAGGTAATCTAGTTGCACAAAGAAGATTTAGTGGCAACTCTGCCCTGATCTGGTGGCTCCTCTTATATCCCTAAGTTGATTTATCTCACCTTACCTTGCCTGTATTACAGCTGACCAGTTAAATTGTATTTCTTTTGCTTTTTCATCAAGATGTCATTGCTGGATTAAGATCATGGCTTTTCCATGTTGCACAACCTACCCAAGAATAATCTATGCAACTCTGCCTCTTTGTGTTTATTCAAAGACTAGTGAGTTAATGAAGATACAAATGAAGGAGAGTATAAATTATGAAATAGACATCTGAAAGGTTTTTACTGACTTCTCTGTATTTGTATTAGAATCTAGTCATTAAAGTGATATAATTTACTGAATAAAATCGTTTTATTAAGCCTTTGGTCAGCAGATTATTAATACCTATATTATGTATAGAACTCATCTAAAATTAGTGATTACAGCTCTCATTTTTCTTTCAATACAATGAAAAAGAATTTTCCAAGTATGTGAAAGACTTTGTGAAATCACATCACAGTTAACTCAATCAAAAGTCTATACAATAAACTAATGCAATAATAAAACTATTTTAATTTTTATATTAGTAGTTACATCTTCTTCTCCCTATTTTATGATACAATGATACTTTCAAATCATTATAAATCTGTGAACTAATAACACATTTCAAATCTACAAAGATAAAAAAGACAAGAAACTTGATGATTTCTTATTCAGATCATATAGTGTTTCATTATTGTGTTTCCAGTAAATGAGTAACATAAATTGACTATTTGTAGGTTGCTGGGTGACATGGATTATTTTTGCTAATACCTAACTAGAATTCCTACTTTTCTACAGCTTTCAGCCTGTCATGATTCACAATGAAGCATTAATTTGCATGGTTCATGTAATCAGATTCAACAACAATCTTTGTTTATAAAATTTCACATATCTAAATTTTTTAGTATACATTATCTTCCAAGTGATTAATTTATGTGTCCATTTATCTGTGATGATCTTACATTTAAACTTTCACTGTTAATTATTATCATTGTTATAGTTGCTTCACAATAATAGTAACTAACAGTGTTTAGAAGAATAAGATGGACTATGATTTTGCATCTGGATGTTTCTAAATGGAATGACACAGAGTTCTGTGTGACACCAAAGATTTTGTCATTAGAGTGAGAATGAGATGAGGGGAAAAATTGTTAAGAGATTGTTAGGTTGGTATTTGGGCCAAAATTATTTCTGGGGGTTTTCTCCTTAAGTACATCCTTAATGCTGCACCCAGAGATTTGGCTCAGATGTCAGGAATAATGAGCTTCATTATAATAGTAGACCTTGATGAGAGTTCTAGCTAAAAGAAAGAAAAGATTGAAAAAAAAGAGACGTTTGTGGTACTTTACATAGACAGACATGTAGCACCATCTACTGGATTAGAATAAATGAATAAAATCTGTAAAACAAGTGTTTCCACTAGCAAAAGTATGAAACTATGAATATTAAAGCTTCCTGTAGCCTTGGTTTAGCCAGTTCTTTTGATTTTGAGGATTGTTTTACTGTTAGATGAACCTACTTTGCTATAAAGGGCCTTCTTTTCCCCTTTGTCCTTGCATTTAGGAAAAAGTCACCAAAAAATTGGTAGGTATTATTTTAGGTTACCCATCTACAGCAATTGATTTTTTACGTACACACACATGCACACAGAGGCACATCAAAAAATTAAATTGTGTAACTTTTTACAAAGCAGTGGTTGCCACTGGCAGACTAAATTTGTAAATGTAATTTCATAGAAAAGGGTATTAGAAAGTCTGTAATCAGGGAGGTCTTTCCTCTACTGTTTCTCTGCAGTAGAAAATGTTTTCTTTAAAAATAGCTATGGCTCCATTATGAGGAGAAATAAATCCTTAGAAACGATCCATTTGTCGATTCAGCAAGTATTACTATATTCAGTAACAATGATAAAAACATTGAAAAAATGGAAAAATAATTTTAGTAATATAGTATAATATTTGGCTGAGGTAAGTGTTCCTTTGTAAAAACTTACATCCATTTGTTTCATTAACTGAGCAGCCAGTCATCCGATAGAGCCTTGTAAAATGTACAAGTTTACAAAATGTTATAGATACTGGTTAAGATATTCAGTACTAGAAACACATATCATACAGGGAGGGAAACTGTGGAACAGGACAATTAAAAGACCCCTCTGACCTTCTTCCAATGAGATTGTTATCTCATTATTCAAGTTATTTTCTATTTCATAAAAAAATGCATTTCCTCAGGAGGGAGTGAGTACCTAAACAATACAGTAGCAGTGTAAAAGCATTGCATGTTGCTGAGGTGTATGTTGTAGCTGGAGGCAATCTTAGAATTTTCTTCTAATCCTGAGGTTATATAAATGTTCTGAATCTAGTCATGTGTGCTATATTAAGAACAAATTGCAAAAATGAAAATCTGAGAAAATGGAGATGTTTACCATGTTTCTGGATATGAAGACAATAAAAGTTTAATTTATTCTTAAATTGTCATGTATATTCAAGGAATTTCAGTGAAAATTCCTAGGGTTCTTCAACTTTTTATGAACTTGATAACTTGATAGCAAGAAAGTGTTTGAAAATAAGAGTAGTTGTGATAGTGGTGATAGATGATGTGTTTGGCCCTACCACAGTAAGAAGTTATGCTACTCAAAACAGTTTGGTACTTCTGTACATATAGATAAATAAATCAATAAAATACCAGACATCCAAAAATATGTAAATTGTGTATATGAGAATTTAGTATACAAAAAAGGACACATTTCAAACCACAGAACATAGACTACTTAACAAACGGTGTTGGGAAAATTCCTATTTGTTTTAGAAAAGAACTCTGAATCTACTTTGTCTCATATACAAACATAAGTTTTATGTGCATTAAAATTTTAATGTCAAATATATGATTTTAAAAGTAGTTACATAATTATAAAACTACTTGGGAACTTGGTGTTAGCAGATACAAACTATTTTATATAGAATGGATAAAGAACAAGATCTCATTGTATAGCACCCGGAACTATATTCAATTTTATATGGTAAACCATAATGGAAAAGGATATATATAAAAAAAGAATGTATATGTATGTATAACAAAATCACTTTGCTGTACAACAGAAATTAACACAACATTGTAAATTAACTGTATTTCAATTAAAAAAAAAGTTCTCAGGAAGCTGAAAAAATTACTAGAAAAATATATAAATAATTTATATATAAATACTTTAATGAATAATCAGTGATATGTTTTAATGACTAAATACTAAATTTTAATATTAATGTAAATTTAATATTAAATATATTAAAATTTAACATGTTAGACTATAAAGAAAGCTGAGTGCCGAAGAATTGATGCTTTTGAACTGTGATGTTGGAGAAGACTCTTGAGAATCCCTTGGACAGCAAAGAGATTCAACCAGTCAATCCTAATGAAAATCAGTCCTGAATATTCATTGGAAGGACTGATGCTGAAGCTGAAACTCCAATACTTTGGCCACCTGATGGGAAGAACTGACTCCTTGGAAAAGACTCTGATGCTGGGAAAGATTGAAGGCAGAAGGAGAAGGGGATGACAGAGGATAAGATGGTTGGATGGCATCACTGACTCAATGGACATGAGTTCGAGTAAACTCCGGGAGTTGGTGATGGACAAGGAGGCCTGGCGTGCTGCAGTCCATGGGGTCGCAAAGAGTCGGACACCAATGAGTGACTGAACTGAACTAAAAGATTTAATAAATAAAATTACATATTATGTATAATATTTGTATATAAATAATATATTAAAATAGATCATCTCTACAGTCCTCTGGGAAAGGATTTCCTTAGTGAGAGGCAAAATAAATGTTATCAGGCAAAGGACTGACAGATTTAACTATGTAAAAACTTAAAACTCCTCTTTTCATTTATATATTTATTCTCTCAGCAGATTTTTATTGAGCATGTGCAGGTATTGTTCTAGTTTCTGAATATAGGGTTAACAAAATGCATATGGTTCCTACTGTCTTATATATTATAGTCTAGTGGCAATGATAGAAAACAAATAAGTTAACAAGGAAATAAAAACATAAGTACTCATTGTGGTGAATGTCAGATTTTAATTACTAAATGTGAAGTTTCTACTATAAGAGAGAGTAACTGGTAAGAGCTATATTCAGTTAAATGGATAAGTAAGACCTCTCTAAGAAGGTTATATATAAATAAAGACTGTAGAGCCCTGAAGAATACTCTAAAACTAGACATTATGGAAGGGAAATATTTCAGGTTGGAGGATCAGCATATATGAAAACTCAAAGGCTATGAGACTCCTTGGTGTTTCTGAAGCTCTGAGGAAATAACAAAATTCAAGGTGGCTAAAACATTGTGAATAAGGGGAAAGAGGCCAAGGGATGAAGTTGGGGGAAAAAAAATCAGCTGAGGTAAGATCACATAGGATTTTGTAGACCAGGTTAAGAAGTCTGGGTTTAATTGCAACTAAACCAGCAACTCACTGAAGAGTTTTAACTTTGGAGAAATCTGGTTTAATTTTTAAAAATTACCTTAAAATGGTACAACTATCTTGGAAAAGGTATGGCATGTTTTATAAAACTAAACATGCACCTATCCTAAGGTAATCAATTGTACTCCTTGGTTTTTATCCAAAGGAAATAAAAACATATGCCCTTGAAAAGGCTTGTACTAAGATAAGTTCAAAGCGTTAGTTGCTCAGTCATGTCTGACTCTTTGCAATCTCATGGACTGTAGCCTGACAGGCTCTTCTGTCCATGGAATACTCCAGGCAAGAATACTGGAGTAGGTTGCCATTCCCTTCTCCAGGCGATCTTTCCAACCCAGGAATCGAACCTGGATCTCCTGCATTGCAGGTAGTTTCTTTATTCTCTGAGCCACCAGNGCAATCTCATGGACTGTAGCCTGACAGGCTCTTCTGTCCATGGAATACTCCAGGCAAGAATACTGGAGTAGGTTGCCATTCCCTTCTCCAGGCGATCTTTCCAACCCAGGAATCGAACCTGGATCTCCTGCATTGCAGGTAGTTTCTTTATTCTCTGAGCCACCAGGGAACACACTAACAATTCTGAAAAAAAAAAAAAATTAAATACTTTGGAGTTGAACAAATAAGTAAATGTATTATGCATAGTGGGAGCAAGATTTCTCACTATTAGAAGGGAAGTTTCAAATAAATAAGAAGGGATGGCAAGAATGGACTTGTGGTACTGGACAAAGACAACTACAAATATGCATGAATTCCTGGATTAGTAAACATCAATATAATGTCTAATTTCGTCTGCTGAGAGGGCCCAGAAGCAATGACAACCCAGCGACAGCAAACAGACCCAGAGCCTAGATCTCAATTTTTACATGCTGCTGCTGCTGCTGCTAATTTGCTTCAGTTGTGTCCAACTCTGTGCGACTCCATAGACGGCAGCCCACCAGACTCCCCCATCCCTGGGATTCTCCAGGCAAGAATACTGGAGTGGATTGCCATTTCCTTCTCCAATGCATGAAAGTGAAAAGTGAAAGTGAAGTTGCTCAGTCGTGTCTGACTCGTAGCGACACCACGGACTGCAGCCTACCAGGCACCTCCATCCATGGGATTTTCCAGGCAAGAGTACTGGAGTGGGGTGCTATTACCATTCTCCAATAAAAAGAATCAGAGCTCCTTGGAGAAATGCTAGTTTTTGGGTTGTGGAAGGGAAAATACAAGATAAACCTAGAGCATTTTGCAGGCCAGAAAGGAGATACTCAAAAAACAAAAAGATGAAAGGATATCAAAGAAATAGGGGGCAATGGCACCAGGAACAAATTGAGTAAAAAAATAGCATAGTTTGAATTATAATCCAAAGTGTAAAATGAGTCCATGGTAATATAAATAAATAATTGAATAAGTAAATGAAGAAATGATCTCACTTACAGAAGGATTTCAAATAATATATGTAGATACTGTCCCTTTGGGAGATAGAGTGTAATCTCTCTTCTTGAAGGCAGATTGAGCTCAGTGAATTATTCAGAGTATGGGAGGGGAAATAGTAGCTTCAGAGTGAAGAAACCTGGAAAATGCTATTTAAACAAAAGCATGGCAGTTAAAATAATCAGTAATGCCATGAAATTTAACATCATAAGCCCTCTGATATGATGTAATGAGAAGTGTATTTCATCTCTGTGGTTTTCTGCCCCAAGTTCATAACTCCAGGCTATTCAGGAGAAAGCCAAGAGATTAAACCATTAGGAGACATTCTGAGACATTCTATAAAATATGTGACCAGTACTTCTCAATACAGTCTAGCTTATAAAAAACAGACAAAAACCAAAAATTTGTTACAGACCAGGGGAAACCAAGGAGATATAACAATAAAATTCAGTGTGGCATGCTAGACTATATCCTTGAATCAGAAAAAGAACATTAATGGAAAGACTAGAAAATCTGGAGTTTATTTTATAGTCATAGACTTCTCACTTCTTTTTGGCTTCTTACTTTTGTCATACATACCATGGTAATGTGTGATGATAATGTTAGAGGAAACAAACCGTATGAGGGATATACGGGTATATTATCTTTGCAAGTTTTCTGTTAATCAAAGTTACTGTGAAGTAAAAAAAGCATATTAAATGGATAATCAACAAGGACTACTATATAAAACAGGGAACTCTGCTCAATATTATGGAAAAATCTAAATGGGAAAATAATTTGAAAAATAACAGATATATGTGTATGCATAACTGCATCACTTTGTACACATGAAACCATCACAGCATTGTTAATCAACTAACAGTTCTGTTCAGTTGCTCAGTTGTGTCTGATTCTTTGCGACCCCATGAATCGCAGCACGCCAGGCCTCCCTGTCCATCGTCAACTCCCGGAGTTTACCCAAACTCATGTCCATTGAGTCAGTGATGCCATCCAGCTATCTCATCCTCTGTTGTCCCCTTCTTCTCCTGCCCCCAATCCCTCCCAGCATCAGAGTCTTTTCCAATGAGCCAACTCTTCGCATCAGGTGTCTAAAGTATTGGAATTTCAGCTTTAGCATCAGTCCTTCCAATGAACACCCNCCGGAGTTTACCCAAACTCATGTCCATTGAGTCAGTGATGCCATCCAGCTATCTCATCCTCTGTTGTCCCCTTCTTCTCCTGCCCCCAATCCCTCCCAGCATCAGAGTCTTTTCCAATGAGCCAACTCTTCGCATCAGGTGTCTAAAGTATTGGAATTTCAGCTTTAGCATCAGTCCTTCCAATGAACACCCAGACTGATCTTCTTTAGGATGGACTGGTTGGATCTCTTTGCAGTCCAAGGGACTCTTAAGAGTCTTCTCCAACACCACAGTTCAAAAGCATCAATTCCTCAGCCCTCAGCTTTCTTCAAAGTCCAACTCTCACGTCCATACATGACCACTGGAAAAACCATAGCCTTGACTGAACGGACCTTTGTTGGCAAAGTAATGTCTCTGCTTTTGAATGTGTTGTCTAGGTTGGTCATAACTTTCCTTTCAAGGCGTAAGCGTCTTTTAATTTCATGGCTGCAATCACCATCTGCAGTGATTTTGGAGCCCTCCAAAATAAAGTCAGCCACTGTTTCCACTGTTTCCCCATCTATTTCTCATGAAGTGTTGGGACCAGATGCCATGATCTTCGTTTTCTCAATGTTGAGCTTTAAGCCAGCCTTNAATTTGATCTCTGGTTCCTGAGTATAAGAGGATATATATTTAAACTTTATAAAAGTTTAACTATGAACAGCTAAAATAAAACTCAGGAAAGGGATAAAAAGCAACAGATAAGTGAACTACTGGATAAGCAAAATTATTTGATCCTCAGGATGCCATGATAGGGGTTTCCCTGGTTGCTCTCGGTAAAGAATCTGTCTGCAATGCGGGAGGCCTGGGTTCTGTCCCTGGGTTGGTAAGATCCCCTGGAGAAGGGACAGACTACCCATTCCAGTATTCTGGCCTAGAGAATGCCATGGACAGAGGAGCCTGACAGGCTATAGGTCATATGGTTGCAAAGAGTTGAACACAACTGAGCGACTTTCACTTTCACATGCAGTGGTAGAGAGTATTCCAGCCAAGAACACCCCTCATTGCCGAAAGCATGGTTTGAGACCTGTATCTTAGTTTAGGTTCTGTCTGGTTCTGTCCACTTACCCCTTCACTTCAGGGAGCTTCAGTTTATTATCTAGGAACTGAAGGGATTAAATTAGTTCACTGTTTCGTCTTTTCCAGTTCTGAGAAGCTCTACAACACAGGGCATAAACTCAAATACCTGCCGGTGCCAAGTAGGTAATCCAGAGGAGTTAACTGACGTGTTTGCCATTCTAGATCTCCTTTTTTTTGAGATTAGGAAGCAATACAAGTTTTTGTGCGGAATTAAAGATTTTACACATATTAACAAATGAAAATGTAAAGAAAATAAAGGTGTAGGAACTCTGCGCTGCAAGTCAGCCACCTCTGCGCAGTTCACATCTGCGGTTAAGATTGTAAGCTGGAAGACCAGAAGTTAAATCAGACGAGGATCAAAACATCCAGCAATGTTTGCAGGGAGTTAATTCTGCTTCAAAATCCCTGTCTACTTCAGTCTACCAAGATCTCACCTACTAATGAAACTCAAACGCCACTGAACATTCTTTTCGTCAGCTTTCATCTGCCGCCTGGCGCAGTGCGGATCCGTGCCTTGCGGCCCCTGGGAGACCGCAGGCGCCAGATTTTACAGCCCCCGGGGACCGCAGATGAGGGTTATCCCGAGCCGCACGTTGAAGGACTGTTATGCTGGCATCTGGCAACCCCAAGGAACCTCTGCTGCTACTGCTGCTGCTAAGTCGCTTCAGTCGTGTCCGACTCTGTGCGACCCCATAGACAGCAGCCCACCAGGTTCCCCCGTCCCAGGGATTCTCCAGGCGAGAACACTGAAATAGGTTGCCATTTCCTTCTCCAATGCATGAAAGTGAAAAGTGAAAGTGAAGTCGCTCAGTCGTGTCCGACTCTTAGCGACCCCATGGACTGCGGCCCACCAGGCTCCTCCGGCCATGGGATTTTCCAGGCAAGAGTGCCAGAGTGAGGTGCCATTGCCTCTGGAAGAGTAAATTGATTCTCTTCCCTGGGTGCTCAAGAAGAAAAAGTTGCCCTAGATTCAGGGACAGTGTTCTCGACCGGAAGTTTTGCCTCAGGACCAGAGCGCTTCCGGTTTGGTAACTAAGGGCGCGAAACGGTTGCTAGAGCTCGGGTAGCAACTACTCCGGAGCTTTGCGAGTTCCTGGGGTTGCCTCAGGTGCAGCTCACGGGTGAAATGAGAAGGTGGCTCTTTGTTTTGCACTTTTTCTGAGGTCCGCTATCTATTTGTCACCATGAGTAGTGAATTCCTGGCGGAGCTGCGCTGGGAGGATGGGTTCGCTATCCCGGTGGCGAACGAGGAGAACAAGACACTGGAAGAGCAGGTAAGGATCAGGTGAAGAAGGCGAGGGGGGAGGGGGGCGGGCGCGGGGCG
>SJYA01000199.1:2030967-2172394 GCA_006410615.1 Neotragus moschatus
GGGAGGGGGCGGGCGAGGGGAGAGGGGGCCTTTGGGGGGACTTTTTTGGTTGGCAGAAATACCCAAACCCTTTTATTTCTCTCGTTCCTTCCCTAATGCCATCTTTTCTTGGTTTACCTCTTCGGTACCATCTCTTTCTTTGCTCACCTGCTAGCCCTTTTCGGTACTTGCTAAGCGTTGGTATCAATCAATCCGATTGAAACGATAATTGGTATACGTGACTATAAAGTTTGAATCTTTACTCCCTCCTCTTCCACTTCTTGCACTCATTGGCAACCTCCTGAGGAAAAAACCGCCAGCTTTTTCCTGCCTCAGAATTAAGCGCGGTTTGCAAAGTGACTTCTGAGATTTGCGTAGCAACAGTTATTTGCCGATGTTTGTAAACAAAACACGTATGGTTGACTTTTCTTTTTGAGTTTCTTCCTATGATATTTGAAATGATTCGAGGAAATGTTTTCAAGAGGGATGTTCTAGTAAGTATGTTCAGTGTGCAGTTTACAGCTTTTCAAAGTGAGATTAAGTTGTCATAGAACGGTATAAAAATATTTTATGTTGCAAGGAGTATTTGGGGAATTCCCTGGTGGCTCAGCGGTAAAGAATTCGCCTGCCAGTGGAGGAGAGGCGGTTCCATCCCTGGGTCCAGAAGATCCCCTGGAGAAGCAATAGCAACCCACTCCAGTATTCTTGTCTGAGAAATCCTTCCGTGGACAGAGAAGCCTGTTGGGTGTAGTTCATGCGGGTCGCAAAGAGTCCGACAGGATTGTGACTAAACAACAACCAAGGAGTATTTTAACCAGCTTGCAACCAAAGCATGGTAGTTGTTAAAAACTGTAACCAGCTCAGGAAACTTTTAAAGACCTTGACTCTAATGTTCCATCACATGGCAATATGTTGGGTGGAAGTGCAAGAAGAACCTATGATGTTTACACTGCTTTAGAGAATGGAAGACAAGGTCTTCTCTCCTCTGAGAAATGAAAATGAAAATCCTCCGCTCTGCTTCTTGAAAATATAAATTTTAAAATATTCTTACCTCTTTACTTATATCTAATTAGATGGTTTCAGATTTTGCTTTTTAAGTGAAGAACTACATTATGAAATATAAGAGATCTAGCACTGAATACTGAGGAATAGTAATGTTAATAAGTATCCAGTCCTGGGTTCAGATCCTGTATATCAGCGTTGAGTCAGTTTCTTCTGACTCAGCTTCTTCTTTTATGTAAAGTTTCTTCTTATGGAGATAAGTAAAACAAGCATTTCACAAGGTTATACTGCTCTAAGGACATTAATATAGGTTATGTTCTATTAAAATATTCATTTTGGATATTATTGCCATAATATGTCTTACAGGATTTTATATACTTATTACTTGAATTAGCTATTTAAAAAATATTAAAGAACAATTAAAGAATAATGAGGACCATAATCACATCACCTAATAAACTCTGATATTAAAAAAGCAACTCTTGAAAGTTTAAAATATTCAAACAGAAGAAAAAGGTATAAAATAAAAAACACAAGATATTCTCTCCCCAGAATACTCACTGTTAACCATAGATATGACTATCATGGTTTTAAACAAATATTCTAGACATCATGATCTACAGGTATATAGACAAAAAAGACAGGAATATTATAAAAATAAGATCCTATTACATGTGCTATTTTTAGCATAGAAATTTAATTTTACTTGTGTTTAAGAGGAGAAAATGAAAGAAATTGTTGACTACCAGTGAATGTTACTTGGTTATAAGAGATAGTGGTTGTGAAAAAATTTCTGTAACCTGAAGAAAAACTAAATAAGAAAAATGAAATGGTTAAATTGTTTCTAAAAAAAATTCTTTGCTTCATTTGTAGACAGTATGAGTTGACTCCCTGATCTTTCATTTTGCATTTTTGAAATGAAGAGATTAGCCCTCCTACCCTTTCTGCTACCTTCTTTTCCCCATTAAAAATAGTGGTTTTATTATTTTTATATTATCAAGATTTATTTTATTTGCATTCTATTCAATGCTGTTAATTTACTACAAGTGTTTAGTCTTAATTTTATATTTAATATGATTTAATGGTCTTTTATACAGCTACTTTACTAAGTTTATCTTATTTTGAAGTTTTCACTTTTGATTGGATACTTTTTGGATACTTTTCATGTGTGGCTGTTTCAAGAAGGGCCCACAGTACCATGCTCTGCCAGTCTGGTTCCTTGCACTGCCTGCTTTAACTTTATATTCCTTAAATCATAGTATCGGATCATCAAGATACTTTCTCTCTGCCTTACTACTTCCTCCTGGAATCCTGTGTTTCCCAAAGTGGACTGTTTTTCTGAAAGCCTATTTCCCAGCTGTTAACCTGTGAATTCACTTTATTCTTTTACTTGGTTGATGGTCTATTTCCTACATCATATATTTTCTTTTTCTCTTGAGTCATTCCCTTATTTTGATGAACTACTTTCTTGTGTCTCCTTAAGAAGTGTCTATGTGAGGTAAACACTCTGAATCTGAAAATATTTTTATTTATCTTCACATTTGATGATAATTTGGCTAGATAAAAAAATCCTAGATTAAAAATAAAATTTCCACAGAATTTATCAAGAATTTTGCCCTATTGTCTTTCAAGCAGTGTTGATGGTGAGTAATCTTACATTAAAATGATTTCCAGTTCTTATTTTGTTAAATTGATTTCCATTTCTTCGTAGGTTACTGTTTCATTCTCTGGAAGCTTTTAGAGTTTTGTTTCATCTTTACATAGCACTTTTAATTTTGGCAACTATATCAATCATATTTTAAATTTTCAGGTTATGTGCTTGTTGCTTTTTTGTGTCACATGGTCTTGTTTTAGGAGTATATTATCAATTACAATCTGAGTATGTATATATGTGTGTGTTTTTAGTTCTTGTCCTTTTTGTCCTGAATTATCTATTTTCTTTGGAATCTTTTTATCTTGATGTCCCATACATAATGTAAGTTTTCAATAAGTAGCTGGTGATTCTTGCATATCCTTGTATATTTAATAAAGAGGCAGTAAAATGTTGTTTGGGAGCTCTATGGGGAAGGAATTATCAAGTTGTGGAGAATTAATCATTATGCTTTAATTTGAAAGCAGATTCTTTTGCTTTGGGTTAATTATGCAATGATAAAAGTCATAATTGACAAAGGAAATAAAAGTGATAGAGTACCAAACAACACAATAGCCAAATACATAAAAGTAAAAGCTACTATAAATGCTAGTAGACCTTGACAAAAATATGCAGTGAGGTACTTCAATATCTGGACTCCGCAGGTGGCGCAAAGGTAAAGAATCTGCCTGCCAATGCAGGAGACACAAGAAACCCAGATTTGATCCCTGGGTTGGGAAGATCCCCGGAGTAGAAAATAAAAACATGTTCTAGTATTCTTGCTGGAAAAATTCCGTGGACAATGGAGCCTGGTGTGCTACAGTCCATGTGGTCACAAAGAGTGGGACATGATTGAGTGACTGAGTGCATACACACACACAATAGGCAAAAATAAAGATATGCAATATATGAATAACACAACAAAAAAGTAAAAACATTTACAAAGGTAGGTTGTGTGCTGCTGCTGCTGCTAAGTCGCTTCAGTCGTGTCCGACTCTATGCGACCCCAGAGATGGCAGCCCACCAGACTCCCCTGTCCCTGGGATTCTCCAGGCAAGAACACTGGAGTGGGTTGCCATTTCCTTCTCCAATGCGTGAAAGTGAAGTCGCTCAGTCGTGTCCGACTCCTAGCGACCCTGTGGACTGCAGCCTACCAGCCTCCTCCATCCATGGGATTTTCCAGACAAGAGTACTGGAGTAGGGTGCCATTGCCTTCTCCGGATTGTGTACTAGACCAGAGTGAAAACCTAAAAATGAATGATTAACCTTAAATACAGTATGCTAAGTGAAATAAGCTGGACACATAAGGACAAATACTTAATATGGTTTGGTAAGGTATGATTACCAAAGGTATGATTCCACCTATATGAGGTAACCTAGAGTAGTCAAATTCATAGACATAAAGTAGAATGGTGATTTCCAGGGGCTGGAGATAAGGAGGATGTGGGATTAGTATTTAATGGATTCAGAGTTTCAGTTTGGAAGGATGAAAATTTTTGGAAATGGATGCTAGTGATGGTTGTACAATGTGTGGATATACATAATGCCATTGTACTTAATATACACTGAAAAATGTTTAAAGTGGTAAATTTTATGCTATATGTATTTACAACAATGAAAAATGAATGATAAAAATTTTATAGTTCACATTTTCTGATCATAAGCCAACAGAATTAATAATAAACAGTTTAAAAGATTACTCTCCATTATTATGGACTGAATGTTTGTGTTCCTCTCCCAGTAATTCATATGCTGAAGCCCTAACTCCCAATGTGATAGTCTTTAGAAGTGGGGTCTTTGGGAGGCAATTAGGTTTAGATGCGGTCTAGATGGGGTGGGGACTGGGATTAGTGTTCTTATAAAAAGAGGAAGGAGACCTGGAAAAGGTTGATCCTCATGCCAACCACCAAAGGGTAGTATCAAAGAATCTGCTAACCATAGGACAATTGCACTCATCTCCCATGCTAGTAAGGTCATGCTTAAAATCTTACATGCTGGCTTCAGCATTATGCAAACCAAGAACTTCCAGATTTCCAAGTTGGGTTTAGAAAAGGAAGAGGAACTAGAAATCAAATTGCCAACATTTGCTGGATTATAGAAAAAGCAAGGGAGTTTCAGAAAAACGTCTATCTCTATTTCATCGACTGTGCTAAAGCCTTTGACTGTATAGATCATGACAAACTGTGGAAAGCTCTGAGAGAGATGGGAATACCAGACCATCTTACCTATCTCTTGAGGAATCTGTATGTGGATCCAGAAGCAACAGTTAGAACCCTGTATGGAACAACTGATTGGTTCAAGATTGAGAAAGGGGTACGACAGGGCTGTCTGCTGTCACCTGTTTGTTTAACCTATACGCTGAGCATATCATGAGAAATGCTGGGCTGGGTGAATTACAAACTGAAATCAAGATAAGCAGGACCTCAGCAACCTCAGATATGTGCTAATGGCAGAAAGCAAAGAGGAACTAAAGAGCCTCTTGATGAGGGTGAAGGAGGAGAGTGATAAGCCAGCTTAAGACTAAATATTAAAAAAACTAAGATCATGGCATGTAGCCCCATTACAGTGTGGCAAATGGAGGGGGGAAATGTGGAAGTGGTGACAGATTTCCTCTTGCTGGGCTCCAAAATCACTGCAGATGGTGGCTGCAGCCATGAAATCAGAAGACGTTTGCTTTTTGGCAGAAAAACCTAGACAGTGTGTTGAAAAACAGACATTACTCTGCTGACAAAGGTCTGTATAGTCAAGGCTATGATCTTTCCAGTTGTCACATACGGTTGTGAAAGCTGGACCATAAAGAAGGCAGAATGCCAAAGAACTGATACTTTCAAACTATGGTACTGGAGAAAACTCTCATATGTCCCTTGGACTGCAGGAGATTAAACCATTCAATCTTAAGGGAGATCAACCCTGAGTATTCACTGGAAGGACTGTTGCTAAAGCTGAAGCTCCAGTATTTTGGTCATCTCATATGAACGGACAACTCATAGGAAAAGTCCCTGTTGCTGGGAAAGATTGAGGGCAGAAGGAGAAGAGGGTATCAGAGGGTGAAATGGCAGGATGGCATCACTGATGCAATGAATATGAGTTTTGACAAACTCCTGGAGATGAAGAGGGACAGGGAATCCTGGTGTGCTGCAGTTCATGGGGTTGCAAACAGTTGGACATGACTGGATGACTGAACAACCAGAAGAGTAAGAGAGACCATGGTCTTTAGAGGTAGGGCCTTTGGGAGTTCTAGATTGGGGGGCTCCAATAATTTGGTCACTTGATGCAAAGAGCCAATTCATTGAAAAAGACCCTGATGCCCTGATGCTGGGAAAGACTGAGGGCAGGAGGAGAAGGGGATGACAGAGGATGGATGGCATCATCAACTCAATGGACTTGAGTTTGAGCAAACTCTGGGAGATAGTGAAGGACAGGGAATCCTGACATGCTGCAGTCCATGGGGTTGCAAAGAGTTGGACATAACTGAACCACTGAACAATGACAACAAGACATAGGGGAGAGGGGGTTGCACTGGGATTAGTGCTCTTGTAAGAAGAGGAAGAGGGACCAGGGCTTTTTCTGTCGTGAGGGCACAGTGAGAAGGCAGTCATTTGCAAGTCAGGAGGAAAAATTTCACTGAAACCAAATTGACTGGCGCTTTGATCTTGGACCTCCTAGCCTCCATAATTGTGAGAAGTAAACTTCCATTGTTTTAGCCACCCAGTCTATGATCTTTTGTTATGGCAGTCTGAGCTGACTGAAATAGACATCTTAAATGCTTAGGCAAGTTTCTCAGAAATATATTCTAAATTGTTGTTGTTGTTCAGTCACCCAGTCATGTCCAACTCTTTGTCCCCCCTTGGATTATAGCACACCAAGCTTCCCTGCCCCTCAGCCTCTGAATAGCTTTATTATAAGATAAATTGAAAGGGAAAAAAATCACCTTTTAGAAAAAGTTAAAAGGAGACTATTTCGTACCCACACCTATGTGTTCTCATTCATGTCCAGCTCTTTGGACTTCATAGACTGTAGCCCACCAGGCTCCTCTGTCCATGGAATGAAGAACAGCAAAAATCTTATAGAAAACTTGCAGCTTTAAATTCCTTTATATTTAAATCAGTGTCTTAGCTTGGGTTGCTTTACTGAAATAACATAGACTCAATAAAAAACAGACATTTATTTCTTAAAATTTTGAAGGCTAGAAGTCAAGATCAGGGTGCCATATTGGGTGAATATATTGGGTGAGAGCCCTCTTCCTGGCCTGTAGATGGCTGCCTTCTGGCTCTATTCTCACATGGCTAAGACAGAGCGAGCTCTGGTCTCTCACACTTCGTCACTTCAGTTCTGTCGCTCAGTCGTGTCCGACTCTTTGCAACCCCATGAATCACAGCGCACCAGGCCTCCCTGTCCATCACCAACTCCTGGAATTCACTCTGACTCATGTCCATCAAGTTGGTATCTCATCCTCTGTCATCTCCTTTTCCTCCTGCCCCTAATCCCTCCCAGCATCAGAGTCTTTTCCAATGAGTCAGCTCTTCGCATCAGGTGGCCAAAGTATTGGAGTTTCAGCTTTAGCAACAGTCCTTCCAGTGAACACCCAGGACTGATCTCCTTTAGGATGGACTAGTTGGATCTCCTTGCAGTCCAAGGGACTCTCAAGAGTCTTCTCCAACACCACAGTTCAAAAGCATCAATTCTTTGGCGCTCGCTTTCTTCAAAGTCCAACTCTCACATCCATACATGACCACTGGAAAAACCATAGTCTTGACTAGACGGACTCTTATTGGCAAAGCAATGTTTCTGCTTTTTAAGATACTATCTAGGTCATAACTTTCCTTCTAAGGAGTAAGCGTCTTTTAATTTCATGGCTGCAATCACCATCTGCAGTGATTTTTGGAGCCCCCAAAATAAAGTCTGACACTGTTTCCACTGTTTCCCCATCTATTTCTCATGAAGTGATGGGACTGGATGCCATGATCTTAGTTTTCTGAATGTTGAGCTTTAAGCCAACTTTTTCACTCTCCTCTTTCACTTTCATCAGGAGGCTCTTTAGTTCCTCTTCACTTTCTGCCATGAGGGTGGTGTTATCTGCATATCTGAGGTTATTGATATTTCTCCCAGCAATCTTGACTCCAGCTTGTGCTTCTTCCAGCCCAGTGTTTCTCGTGCTGTACTCTGCATATAAGTTAAATAAGCAGGGTGACAATATACAGCCTTGACATACTCCTTTTCCTATTTGGAACCAGTTTGTTGTTCCATGTCCAGTTCTAACTGTTGCTTTCTGATCTGCATACAGGTTTCTCAAGAGGCAGGTCAGGTGGTCTGGTATTCCCATTTCTTTCAGAATTTTCACAGTTTATTGTGATCCTCACAATAAACTTTCACTGTGATCCACAGTCAAAGGCTTTGGCATAGTCAGTAAAGAAGAAATAGATGTTTTTCTGGAACTGTCTTGCTTTTTCCATGATCCAGCGGATGTTGGCAATTTGATCTCTGGTTCCTATGCCTTTTCTAAAACCAGCTTGAACATCTGGAAGTTCATGGTTCACATATTATGGTGCTAATTTTCCCACAGTTATCTCTAAATCACAACACTATTTTATAACATTTCAAAGATCGGTAGATTTTAGAAATTCAAATGAATATTGAAAGAAGCAAAGTAAATGAAAATTTAATTTTCTTTTGATTTTATATTTTTTAATACAGTAAAAACTTAGTAGGACTTTGGTTGATCATAGCATTTATTATTTACAGTTATCAAAGCTGCAAGATGAAAGATCAAGCATGCAGGATCAGCTACGTGACTATGAAGATCGAATTAATGCTATGACTTCTCACTTCAAAAATGTTAAGCAAGAGTTCTTGTTTACCCAGGTACAATACTGTTTGAAATTTACATTGATTGTATCATGTGTAGTCATGGAACATTTCACATTGCATTTACATGTGTGATTTGATTTTAGAGATATAATAAAGTTTCACATAACTAAATGATTATGAATGTAATCATTAAACCTGAAAGTAGGTAGGAAAAAAGATTTTTAGGAACTCTACTGCCACCAAATTCAAGGAACAATTAATTCATCAGGAGATACCATCGTTCAGAAAGTTTGATATAATATTAGGCAGCTGATTATATGAGAAGGGTGCAGTGATGGCAGTGCAGAGAAATGATGGCCTAAGTGGAAATAGATCTAATTAAGCATTATAGTAGAGTTTCTGTCTACTTTAAAAATTTTCAGCACAACTTCCTGGAGTGATTTTGAGAGGAAGCAAACTGTCAACACACTTAAGTAGCCCTAAGGACACCACAATATTTTAGCATAGTATAAGGACTGAATTTTATAACAATCCTGAGATAATAGAAAAGTTAATTTTTGTTTCAGAAAGCTAAGATGATGAGGGACAGTACAAATCATTTTAGAAATATTAGAATAAACAATAAAAATTAAAACAGAGTAATTAATTAAGTAAGCGTCTGTTTTATGGACAGTCTATTAATGTGAAGAATCTCTTTCCCTGATGATGCCCAGAAAATCCAAAAGCTCTGAAATCAGCATTGGAGACTTTACTAGCTTCTCTCTCAAACTTTTTTTTTAAAAAGTACATCTACATTTCTATGAAGAAATATGTAATTCTTAAAACTGAACAAGTCATGTTTCTAATACCAATTTATAATTAATATAGATAAGTATTTCATGGGTTTTTACAAGTCTCATTAGAAAGCTATAAATGTAATGAACTTTTCAAAACAATCCCAAGATTTTGGAATCCTGATGTGATTTAGTAGTTAATAAACAGTTTAGGATAACATCTTTTCCTCAAGTTATTATACCACTGAGTTGGGGATTTGAGAAGCAGAGATCTTCTTTAGGTGTATTTCATTATAGTCAAACTTCAAGTAGGCTAATAGAGATGAAAGACAATAAACTTCCTTCAACACTAACAGTATTAATAATGTAAAAACAGTATCACTGGTGATAACTTTGAAGTCCTACAGGATCAGTAGGCAACAAATACAATTTTATTAAGTAAAACTTAACACAAGGACGTCATTGTATGTTAACATACTCTAAGGCATATTTACAACCATCACTGTTTACATAATTATTTAAAAATTATTTCTCTTTATATGTAGTCAATTCTTATAAGCGTACCACTTCCTAAGTATTTTAATATTAATTTAATTTCTTAGTTTTTAAATGAATTTTATCTTTTAAAGTCTCAGCATATAAACTTTGGTTTTCAACAGTTTCCCTAGACCAAAACTGAAAACTACTGACAACATTTTTTCCTAGCACATTCCATGAACTGTCTTTCTCATAACTAGTAAGCAGCATTGCCTAAACTGAGTCACAAAATCTGATGTGCAAGTTTCAGGGAAGTGGAATTAATAGTAGGTCATCTAAACATTTTGTGGGAACTTTGTTATTTTCTGTCTAGTTTTTTTTTTCCCCCTCCCCTCCCCCTGTGTCCATAGGTCTGTTTTCTCTCTCTGTTTCTCCATTGCTGCCTTGAATATAAATTCATCAGTACCATCTTTTTAGATTCCATATATATATATACACCAGTGTATGATATTTGTATTTCTCTTTCTGACCTACTTCACTATGTTTAATAGGCTCTAGGTTCATCCACTTCATTATAACTGAATCAAATGCGTTCCTTTTTATGGCTGAGCAGTATTCCATTGTATATATGTACTACAGCTTCCTTATCCATTCATCTGTGGATGGACATTTAGGTTGCTTCCATGTTCTAGCTGTTGTAACTAGTGCTGAAATGAACATTAGGGTACATGTGTCTTTTTCATCTTTGGTTTCCTCAGGGTATATGCCTGAGTCGGATTGCAGGGTCATATGGTGGTTTTATTCCTAGCTTTTTAAGGAATCTCCATACTGTCTTCCATAGTGGCTGTATCCCACCAGCAATGCAAGTGGGCTTCCTTTTCTCCACACCCTCTCCAGCATTTATTGTTTGTAGACTTTTTGATGATGGCCATTCTGACTGGTGTGAGGTAGTATCTCATTATAGTTTTGATTTGTATTTCTCTAATAATGAATGATATTGAGCATATCTTTTATTGTGTTTATTAGCCATCTATATATCTTCTTTAGAGAAATGTCTTTCTTAGATATTTTCCCCACTTTTCAATTGGGCTGTTTGTTTTTCTGGTGTTGAGTTGTATAAGCTGCTTGTATATTTTGGAAATTAATTATTCATCAGTTGTTTAATTTGCTATTATTTTTTCCCATTCTGAGGATTGTCTTTTTACCTTGTTTGTAATTTCCTTTGCTGTGCAAAAGCTTTTAAGTTTAATTAGGTCCCACTTGTTTATTTTTGTTTTTATTTCATTACTCCAGGAGGTGGGTCATAGAAGATCTTGCTCTGATTTGTGTCATTGAGTGTTCTACCTATGCTTCCTCTAAGAGTTTTATAGTTTCTGATCTTACATTTAGGTCTTTAATCCATTTTGAGTTTATCTTTGTATGGCATTAGAAAGTGCTCTAATTTCATTCCTTTGCACGTAACTGCCCAGTTTTCCCAGCACCACTTATTGAAAAGGCTATCTTTGCTCCATTGTATATTCTTGCCTCCTTTTTCAAAAATAAGGTACCCATCGGTACATAGGTACAGGTTTATCTCTGGGTTCTCTGTCTTGTTTCATTGGTCTATATTTCTGTTTTTGTGCCAGTACCATACTGTCTTGATGACTGTAGCTTTCTAACATATATAGTCTGAAGTCAGGAAGATTGATTCCTCCAGCTCCATTCTCCTTTCTCAAGACTGCTTTGGCTGTTTGGGGTCTTTTGTATTTCCATATGAATTGTGAAAAATGCCATTGGTAGTTTGATAGGATTGCATTGAATCTGTAAATTGCTTTTGGTAGTATTGTCATTTTCACAATATTGATTGTTCCTACCCAGGAACATGGAATGTCTCTTTTATTTATTTATTTTAATTAATTAATTATTTTATTTTACTTTACAGTACTGTATTGGTTTTGCCATACGTCATCATGAATCTGCCACGGGTATACATGAGTTCCCAATCCTGAACCCCCCTCCCACCTCCCTCCCCATACCATCTCTCTGTCTTTTTTAAAGTCTCAGTAAACTTGGTTTCCAACAGCTTACCTAGACCAAAACTGAAATCTGCTGAAAACATTTTTTTCCTAGCACATTCAATGAGGTGTCTTTCTTCCTCACAACTAGTAAGCATCACTGAATCACAAAATCTAATGTGCAAGTTTCAGAGAAGTGGAATTAATAATAGGTCATCTAAGCATTTTGTGGGAACTTTGTTATTTTTTGTCTAGTTTTAGTGTTATTTTATACTTTTAAAATGTAAAAAGTCTTTCTCTTTTGTATGTTATTCTGTAGTCTCTTTGCAAAGCCAGGGATCATGAGATTGAAAGTGAAGAACATTTTAAGATGATTGCTGAAAGAGAGCTAGGACGAGTGAAGGATGAAATTCAGCGACTGGAGAATGAGATAACTTCAATACGGGAAAAAAAAAATGATAAGGAAGTATGTGTTGAACTGTTACCTAAAATTTTGTGCAATTGCTCCTTCTTCCTTCACCAAATAAACGTTGATTTTTTTTTTTTTTCTGTATGGGAAAGACATTAGTTTCTTGACATTTACTTATGTTGTTTTTTGGACAATGAAAGTCACCTGGAGCTGTGATTTAAATCAACAATGATAGAATATTACATTTATTTTCTCAGTGTTCACTTACCAAATAGTCATTGAGCCTTATAATATGTGAGGTACCCTGCTGTCTGCCTATTACACCATACTAGGCATAATTTATTTATAAGTGCTACATTTAAAAAATCTACATGTAAAAAGTCACTTATAATTTTGAATTTCATTTTTCAGTCAGAATTTTTACCTTTCATATTATCAACCTATGACTCTAATATTGAAGTACTATAACCTGTTTTTCTCTTTTCCTTAGCTTTTAGTTACTTGGTTGGGAGTGCTTTCCAAATTCAATTCTTCTCTTTACATATGTATATACTTATTGAAATGTATTTGTATATATGGAAATATATATATTCTTATACATATATAATAAACATAATATTATACATAAATATATACACATACAATAAGTATATACACACATATATAAATATATATGGATATATATACATCTGGGTCTCCTGAATTGCAGGCATATTCTTTACCATTTGAGCCACGAGGGAATCCTATATATACACATACATACCTATTTTATCGTGTTAATTTGTATTTGTTTGTGTTATTGATCTGTTTTCTTTTATGAATCTAAATTTGTTAAATACATTGAAAAATATTTTATCTCCTTAATTACTATATTCATTTTAATTAAATGTGCTTCCAAAATTTTTATATAATAGACTTTTTAGAGACAGCAATCTGATTGGAAATGGGGCTGAAGAGAACTTGTCTTGGCCTTGAGTTAGCATATGAGGCACATTATTTTTATTATAATTTCATATCTGCTTGGGTAGTTTTGGTAGAGTGACTAATGAGATTGCTCTAGGGGAGATACCCTAATGTCTTTTTAAGTAAACTTTGACTCAACTATTGTTCTTAATTTGATAATCACTTCCATTTCAGAACTAAAGAATTGAAATACAGTATGACAGTTATATAATTAAATATGATATGTTATATACATCTGGAGACTGGGGACAGAGACAAGATTTCTTTCTTCCTTTTAAATATGTAATGTTATGTTTTATTTTAGTTTGTATAGTAAATAATGTTTTGTTATTTCTCCCTGTTCCCTCTCTTTGGAAATTAGAATTCCATATTTAAAACTACTCAAAAATTGGATGGTTTGAAATGTCAAATGAACTGGGACCAGCAAGCATTGGAGGCCTGGCTGGAAGAATCAGCTCATAAAGATAGTGATGCTCTCACTCTTCAGAAGTATGCTCAGCAAGATGATAATAAGATTAGGGTGAGATGTTATACATTGCAGTGTTAGATTTTCCTGAATCTATAGTAAAGCAACCTGTAATTTAAATTGGACTTATAATTTTAAAGTAGTGCTTAAACATTTTGGGTCTAATAAAGCCAATTATCCTCTCTCTAGAAAAATGAATGTACTCCAGTACTCACACAATCTTGATGTAACTTTCATAGCTCCCCTAAAGCCCTTTGACCATTTAAGGATCTTTGGACTCCAGGTTAAGAATCCTGATTGAGAAGGTTTCTCAAAAGCATTTTGGAAAATAAAGTTTTGTACTAGAATTATGTAATAATATTTTAACTTATTTTGCATGATAGTTTGAATATTACAGATAATTTTTGCTGATTTGAGACTATAGTGCTATTGATTAATATATTATAATATATTAAATAATAATTACTATAACCAATACTTAAAACTCTACTTGTAATTAAATCTGGTGATATATTAGTATCATGAAACATTGTGTTTTCTAACAAGTTAAAACTGCATGCATTAGTTACAATAAACTTAAATGAAAATTTATTGTTTAATCTTTTTTTCTAACTCATTTTAAAAAGTATTAAAAGTCTTTTTAGAAACAGTTGGGTTTCAATTGAAGTTAGAAGATAAAGAATATATATATTATTTGGAGTTATTTTAGATGTCAAATGAATATGTGTCGTATAATATGTATATTTATCAGTTCAGTTCAGTTGCTCAGTCGTGTCCGACTCTTTGCATATGTATAATATAATATTAATGTGAGATATACTGTCTAACAGCTTTTATGTTAGTAAAATGATAAATATGAATATTTTTGTATGTAACTACATTCTAGGCCCTGACCCTGCAGTTAGAGAGACTGACTGTGGAATGTAACCAGAGAAGAAAGGTACTCGACAATGAATTTGCAGAGACTCTAAGTGTACAGGTTGGTTTAGTAAAGATTTTTATTTCTTAATTGTCAAAATGACATTCACAAAAGCACTTAAATTCACAGAAACATTATTTGGTCTTCATTTTACAGTTAGAATTGGATAAAGCTGCCCAAGATTTTCGAAAGATTCATAATGAAAGGCAAAAACTCATTCTACAGTGGGAGAGCACAATAGAACAGATGCAGAAGAGAGACAAAGACATCGATAACTGTGCCGTGGTAAAGTGGTGGTTTGGTTCTTTCAACTTTCAGCTGTATTTATCTCTTTTTGTATTTAACTCATTCATTTCAAATTAAATCACACTATTATTTGAAAGTCACTTTTGTAGCATGATCCAATAGTTTTGGTAAATGTTTTCTAGAGCTGGTTCTATATCTATTTGGAAAGGTGATTTTATGAAGGTTATTTACTTATGGTATATAATGCCAAAGACTGGATTCTAATATCTCTGAAATGTGAAAAAGAGAAAATCAACAGACAACTTTATTGCAGCAAAGCCAATGCCTTGACTCATATATACATGGTTGTCCACGATGCCTTGGATTTAACATGTGTGCTGTTTCTGTATGAATCAAAAGGTGTAGAGAAATGAGCCTCATGGGTAGCCAAGAAAGAAGGATGGAGAGTCAGGAAAGAAACCCTGACTGCAATAAATTGTCCCTTTTGAAACTGAGTTACCATTCAGAATGGGGTAAAAGCTCTGAAGGGGAGGAACACCATGCTGATTAAACACAGCTCTAGTGTCTTTTGCTCCTTTCAGAGGTAATTTAGGAAAAATTTTTGGGGAAGTCATTAAAGAGTGAAATAGTGGTGAGTGAGAATGGGAAGGTTAGGGAAGTTGGGGAGGGAGAAGGAATTGAGGAGGGAAGAAGGCACATGAGAAATGTGCGAACTTCCATTCTGAATATACTCCATGGAAAGGCTTTTGGCAAGCAGTTCAGGTCACTGGAAGTTTGGAATTCTGATATCTGGATGTGGTTTTACTTGTTACGTGTAACTTATATGAAAATGTTATTTCTGTATTTTAAATTTCTGTGAGTAATCATTTTATCAACACAATGGCTTATGCCTCCTTAGAGGGGAGCTGGGAGAACCAATCTTAACTACGAGTTCCTCTTGTTTCTTGCTACTAATGTTGGTTTCTATTTCTTGCTTTGTACTGGTTTCAGACATCAAGTCCTGACTGCTTCCTCTGTGTAGATCCCATCTAAGACTAAGATCTAAGACTGCAAATCCATAATCTGAATGCTCATACAACCCTGTAGCTAAAGTTACTCAGCCTGCTGATTTGGTGGAATCCACAGCCTACAGCTCTCTGGTTACATCCTCAGTGATTTCTTAGTCACAGGGTGACATCTCCTGGCTATAAGTATTGAAAAAGACTAGGGAAGGTGCTCAGAAGGTGCTCCAGAAGTGCTCAGAAGAGGTAGTGGGATGCCTCTAAGTGTTTAACAACTAGCTGTTGATTTGTGGTATTTTTGATCTGTGGCATCACCTACATGAAAGCTTAACTGTGAATAGATTGCCCTGTTAATGCCTGTAATGTAGGAATTCAAGCTTCTGAGTAAGTGGTAGAAAATTAATATAAAGCAGGGAATTCTAGAATAATTATTTGACACAAATTTAGGAAGTTTTAACCTATCCTTTGGTTGAATGGACACAGAAGAGATATAGAATGTTACAATTATAGAATGTTAATTGTTATATATATGGGAATACTAGAGTAAACAAATCTATAATGTGTTTTAAAATGTAGTGAATTTCAGATGTATATTGATTTAGTATGCTAATATGTACAATATTACATGTAGCATTTCTAAAACTTACCAACTTCAGAAACATAGCCTCCTCTGACCCAGTCTCCTGAGATTAGTTGTTTGGTGAGACTCTATTTCAGAAAACTTGAAAGAAATATATCTTAGGGTAAATTTTCCTTCTCTCTCCAACTTATCTAACATACTGTCATCAGAATCACCTGAAAAACCACATATGATCTTTTTATTCCCCAGCAATAAGCCATATTGCTTAAAACTTGACTCTCCTTAACATGGCAACTGAAAAGTTGAATTCTTCCCCATTTGGCCCTAACCTCTGCCTTCCACCCTTCATCTCTGTCATCTGTATCCACTCTTTCTTAACATCCCCCCATTCCACCCTTGCCCTCTCCCCCCCACACTTTAACCATGTTAGAGTACTTATGCATCCCCACTTGTCTTTTTAGGCCCGACTCAAATGAAGCTTCTTAGGTAATGTTTTTAATGATTTCTCTTGGGTAGATTTCATCATCTCTTTGCTCCCATGGTACTTTGTCCATACCACAGTTACTACTTTGCATATTCTAGTTATTTTGTATCTCCACGACCAGCAGGAAGCCTGAGTGATGAAGATATTCCTATTGAAACAAATAACAAAAATAATATTCTCAAAAAATGAAAAAAAAAAAAAAAAAGCCAGTCTTGTTAAACTGGTCTTGGAAAACTGCACTGAAATGTGAAAACTATTCAATACTGTTTTATTTTTTAGATGTCACCTTTTCTTGATAAAAGACTGACATTTTTCTTATCCCTTTAGCAAAGTACCAGATGGATGAAATAAAATATAGGGTTCTTTAAAAATATGAGCTTATAGATACTACTGGCATGCTAATATTTTATTTTATTCATTTAAATTAGTCTCTCCTTAAATTTTGGTAAAATAAGTACTATAAAAACTGAATTCCTTTTAGTTTTATTTGTCATATTACACATGTATTTAACGTGTATTTCAAATTCTAGGCATTAGCAAGGATAAAGCAAGAAATAAGAGAAAAAGAAAATCTGGTTAAGGAAAAAATCAAGTTTTTGGAAAGTGAGATTGGGAATAACACAGAGTATGAAAAAAAAATTTCTGTTGCTGATCGTAAAGTTTTAAAATGTAGAACAGAATATCAACATCATGAAGCTAATAGAATTCAGCTGAAGGATGAGGTAGGTCAATTAAAAGGACTGCTTTGTGTGTTTATACCAAATAACTATACAGATAAGCATAAAGACTTTCCTTTGTTAAGGACCTGCCTTCTAGTTCTTTTTGTTACATTCCTTTGTATTGTGAAACTTGAAGTTTTAGGATACACTAGGGCTTTCCTGGTAGCTCAGACAGTAAAGTGTCTGCCTGCAATGTGGGAGACCTGGGTTTGATCTCTGGGTTGGAAAGATCCCCTGGAGAAGGAAATGGCAANGGCACCTACTGACCTGGGGAGTTCCTCATTCAGTATCATATTATTTTGCCTTTTCATACTGTTCATGGGGTTCTCAATGCAAGAATACTGAAGTGGTTTTCCATTCCCTTCTCCAGTGGACCACACTCTGTCAGATTAGGTTTCTTCATTTGTGAAAATTCAGATGTGCCGATCACAAACTTCTTTTGTTACATACTGAGGTCCATTGGAGGCCAAAGAGAAATATGCTTACCTGTATATAAGAGCACAGAAGGAAATTATTTCAGCATTCTAAAATGAGAGCTTTCACTAGATCTTGGCATGTGAGATCTATTTGAAGTCTAGAATACAGTAATGTGACACTTTGAGGTCAAGACAGACATGCCTCCTCAGATGGGAGAAGTGAATATGGGGTACTGGTTTCTGTTTCCTAGTGGGCTGCATGGGTAGGGGAGTCAGCTGCAGGCAAAATGTGAGTAAGGAATAGTGCCAGTAGTGTGTTGGTGCCAGTGCTTACCAGCTCACAAAAGCTGATAGGTAAATTTTCTGGAATTTTATAAGTCAGCTGCTAAATGTAGCTACTATTAAAAATCAAATTATATACACTCACAATTAAATAAATTATATTAAAAACAAAGTAAAAAGTACTCAGCACATATCACTTCTAAATTAGTTTTCTACCCTTTACTGTTGTCTATGCTTTTAAGGTTACTTAAAATTACTAACGTCTATCATATCTGTATAGTGTTGTTCAATCACCAAGTTGTGTCCGACTATTATAGCTGTATAGTAGCTATACTGCACAATGATTTGCAACTGCATATCTCTTCCCAGCTTTGAATATAGAGGAATCATGTGAGTAGCTTGAAATTGGCCTTAGTGGGAATATAAATAATTATGAAAATCAGCCTCTTCCTCCTAACCTCCTATCTACTAGAAACCTAGTCGTTAAGCATTTATCTGCTCACCACTGAATAGTGCTGAAAAGAAGGTGGGAGAGTTCTTCCCTTAACATTTTCAAGACTTTAGTAAACTTTGGGAATTTATAAGCTGTGTGTCTTCAATGTATTTTATGTTACAAAGAAACCAGTGAAAAATGGTCAAGTTCTAAGGCTAAGGTGACACAGGGTAGATGGCATATCAAGGTATATGATACAGGATAGTGGATGAGAGTAGACTACAAGCAATGTTGGGAATGTGTTGAAATTGTAAGAAAGGCTGTATACTCTCTATATGAGGGCTAAAATGAGGGTTCATTGATGAACCCCTAAATTATAATATTCATTCAGTAAAACATTTAAAGGTATTATATTACATTAATCATTGTTATTCTTATTATCAGGAAGTAGAAGTTCAATTGAACATAGTGAAAGATGTGTTATTTAAGAAAGTTCAGGAATTACAGACTGAAACAATGAAAGAAAAAGCTCTCGTATCTGAAATTGAAGGAACCCGTTCTTCTCTAAAGCACCTCAGCCGTCAGTTACATAAACTGGACTTTGAAACCTTGCAGCAGCAAGAAATTATGTACACTCAGGTAGATGTTACTCTTATAAATGTCTTCATATTGATTTGTCATAATTGTGATGGTCAAGATACTGCAGTGTCCTAAGAGAAAGATTTCTATGAACTTTTGAGGTTGGGGGGGCATAGACAGATGCTACAGACTGCAGGGGTGTGGTTTCCATCTCTGGCCAGGGAACTAAGATCCTAAATGCTGCATGGTGCAGCCAAAAAACAACAACAAAACGAACTCCTAAAACCCCTGCAAAACTGTATGTTATGCATACATCAGCCTCTCCACCAATAGGTTAAAAGTATTTTTAAAGTTTTCCTTTTTGGTTCTCTTTACGTATTCTGTCCCATGTTAATTGTTTAATGTCCTCCCCCTCTACATCTTAATTTCTGAATTTTATATATTCTTAATTTCTCAGAATTACTGAAGATGCTGAAGTATAATTTTCAAAATATTGTTTAAAAGTTTGTCATATTTGAGCCTTTCATGGCTAACAATCTGTGACTCTTTTTTGTACTCTGTAGAAAAATACCCTCCAAAATCCATGTCCATGTAAACCTAGTAGATTTACTGATGTTCTATCATGATAGTATGATAAATACCCACCTAACTGCTCTATTATATTTTCAGATTAGTTGTGTGTTATTATCATATACTCTGGTTGTTGAAGAATAGTTTACTGTTTCTCCCCTTGGAGTAAGAAGGACTTTATCACTAGAGAATTAAAGTGACTTTAGTAAATGATGACATCAGACCAAGCTCATGAAAATATTTACAGTGTGTTTGCATCTACAAAAATGGTTTTAACTGTTTCTCCCTACTAACTTTCTTTAAAACCTGTAACAGGATTTTTATATTCAACAAGTAGAACGCCGAATGTCGCGCTTAAAGGGAGAAATTAATTCAGAAGAAAAGCAAGCCCTTGAAGCAAAAACTGTTGAACTTCAGAAGACACTGGAAGAGAAAAAATCTGCACTTTGCCTTTTGGAAACACAGATCAAGAAGCTTCATGTAACTTAGCTAAAATACTTTTTATGCTGCAAATATACTAATTATTAGTCATTTAATGTTAACATGTTCCTAAGACTGACTTTGGGTAAGATGATTGCCAAGCTACCCATGTATGTAATAAATGTATGAACTAATGCCCATATTTCTGTGCTTACATTGTCATATGGAAATGTGAAAATAACGTTACCATTGATTATACATTTGCTGTATGCTATGTTTATGTCTTTAGTGTATATTTATTTCATTTAATCCTTATAAATGTCTTGTGAGGAAGATATTATTACCTGTTTTACAGATTAAGTAACTAGTTCATGATTTCACAGCGAGGATTTGACCCTTAGTCCATGTGACTTAAAAATAGTCTTAAATGGTACATGATTTAAAAAATTGATAAGTTCTAGTTTCTATTATTTGTCTCCCATAATAACTTGATTGCTTTATATCACTGAAGNCTCTGTAGAAAAATACCCTCCAAAATCCATGTCCATGTAAACCTAGTAGATTTACTGATGTTCTATCATGATAGTATGATAAATACCCACCTAACTGCTCTATTATATTTTCAGATTAGTTGTGTGTTATTATCATATACTCTGGTTGTTGAAGAATAGTTTACTGTTTCTCCCCTTGGAGTAAGAAGGACTTTATCACTAGAGAATTAAAGTGACTTTAGTAAATGATGACATCAGACCAAGCTCATGAAAATATTTACAGTGTGTTTGCATCTACAAAAATGGTTTTAACTGTTTCTCCCTACTAACTTTCTTTAAAACCTGTAACAGGATTTTTATATTCAACAAGTAGAACGCCGAATGTCGCGCTTAAAGGGAGAAATTAATTCAGAAGAAAAGCAAGCCCTTGAAGCAAAAACTGTTGAACTTCAGAAGACACTGGAAGAGAAAAAATCTGCACTTTGCCTTTTGGAAACACAGATCAAGAAGCTTCATGTAACTTAGCTAAAATACTTTTTATGCTGCAAATATACTAATTATTAGTCATTTAATGTTAACATGTTCCTAAGACTGACTTTGGGTAAGATGATTGCCAAGCTACCCATGTATGTAATAAATGTATGAACTAATGCCCATATTTCTGTGCTTACATTGTCATATGGAAATGTGAAAATAACATTACCATTGATTATACATTTGCTGTATGCTATGTTTATGTCTTTAGTGTATATTTATTTCATTTAATCCTTATAAATGTCTTGTGAGGAAGATATTATTACCTGTTTTACAGATTAAGTAACTAGTTCATGATTTCACAGCGAGGATTTGACCCTTAGTCCATGTGACTTAAAAATAGTCTTAAATGGTACATGATTTAAAAAATTGATAAGTTCTAGTTTCTATTATTTGTCTCCCATAATAACTTGATTGCTTTATATCACTGAAGTAGCATCTAAAAGAAGCTGCTCTTTTATGGGTCTCCTTTTGTTATTTCAAAAATATTTTGTAAATATTTACTTAGTTACATATTTCATATGACTATTTTGTTAATAAGGTTAAAAATGTTCTTCATCCTTAGGTACTTTAATATGTTTATGGTAATATAAAACCTGTGTTAGGGGAACCTATAATATACAACCTATGCTAATGTTTAACTGGCAAGAGTGAAGGCCTGAAAGCATGGATCTGAATTGGGGGGGAGCTCCAATTTCAAATGTTGAACAGCTGGATAGGCTAGGGATGAATGTCCTCTAGTGGTTAAATGAAAAATTGCCCTGAATTCCTTAAGGGCTACAAAGGTGAAACGGAACTATTACTTTTTTAAATTAGGAAAGAAAAAAAAAATTCTACATGACAAAATATTGGTTTTGAGTGATTTATAGCCTGATTAAATTTTTAAAAGACTATTTCCTTGGGTTAATAATAGGAGCACATGTTTTGGAATCAGAATTGGTTTTGAATGTCAAGGTTATACCTAACTACCAGGGTTGGGAAGATCCCCTGGAGGAAGGCATGGCAACCCACTCCAGTATTCTTGCCTGGAGAATCCCACGGACAGAGGAGCCTGGAAGGCGGCAGTTATTCGGGTCACACAGAGTTGGACACAACTGAAGTGACTTAGCACAGCATAATACTGCTTTTTTAACTTTTCTGAGTCTTAGTTTACTCATTTTAAATGGAAAACAATATTTGGTGTTATTTTAGGACATTTGGGAGAATTAGAAGCATTGTGTATCTTAACACAGTGCCTTTAGTATGTTCTCAATAAATGGTATTGTTTTAATTATATAGAATATGAGAATATTAGTGCTATAGAATGATAGGAGGATGACATTCATATCTGGATGTTTTTTTGATGCTAACTCAATTGTATCTGCTTTGCTGTGTGAGAGTGGTTCTAGTGTTCCTCATTTTAACTACCGTTGGGCTCTGTCCATGATGCAGTAGGCTAGTACTTATGCCTATCCCAACTCTGGTTTTGACAGAGAGGTAAATAAATTACTAGACATACAAGTGAATTTTTAAAGATATTAAAGCTAGTTAACTTTCTAATGAAGGTTTTATCTTCTCGATAGTAGCGTTAGATTGTAAAGTCATTCTACATTCTCTTTCCCATGCCACTCTATCTCTTATTTTGAATAACAAACAAACTTCCTATAGTTGAAAATTACCTTAAATTAATATTTTAATTCTAAAAGTTAATTTTTTGAGGTCATATGTTTATGTGAAAAATTTTTTTTACTGTCTTGTTTCAATCTTAGGTTCTGATTGTTCAGAGAAATACAGGCAGTGAGAAAGGTAGGGAAGGGAGGAAGCAAGGGAGAGAAGAGAGGGGAAAGGGAGAGAGATCTTGGCACTAGAAACTTTTTGCTTTAGGTCCCCTAAGAGGGACTAAGAAGGACAAAGAGAGCAAACCTCATTCTAGTTCTGGGTGGCAGAGGGGATGCAAACTTGTATAAAGTTGGAAGACTGATGAGTATGTATGACCCATTCATTCAGTTGATGGAATTATATCTTATCTAGCATTTTTCTCTTCAGCAATATGTGATTATATACATAATAATAATCATAAGATTTTCCTGTGTCAAACATTATTGCACTTATTACAGTAACTTCTTTAACCCTCCACAACAGCCCAGGTAGGTAGGTATTGTTATCATCTCCATTTTAGAGATGAGGAAACTAAGGAAGAATAGGTTGCCTAGTGGCATTGGATGGCTGATAAGTAGTTGCTGCTGTTGCTAAGTCGCTTCAGTCACGTCCGACTCTGTGCGACCCCATAGACGGCAGCCCACCAGGTTCCCCTGTCCCTGGGATTCTCCAGGCAAGAACACTGGAGTGGGTTGCCATTTCCTTCTCCAATGCATGAAGTGAAAAGTGAAAGTGAAGTCACTCAGTTGGGTCCGACTCTTAGCGACCCAATGGCCTTCAGCCTACCAGACTCCTCTGTCCATGGGATTTTCCAGGCAAGAGTACTGGAGTGGGGTGCCATTGCCTTCTCCAGATAAGTAATTAAGACCGCCTAATTCCAGAGCTTGTAGTTAACCAAAACCCTTTGCTTTCTCATACTGTTAACATCTTTACCTTCTGGGGCTTGGGTTGAATCAAATGATGAAATCCAGAAGGTGAACCCTGTATTTAAACAAAACTTGAACTCTGCCCTCCCATGTCTTCCCATTAAGGGCAATCACTTAATAATTCAGTTTGAATGGTAATCATACATGATATTTCCTAGAATTACTGAAATCAAACTGAACCTAAACATCAACAAATAATAAAAATAAAGTGTTTCCATGAGAATATCCATGTATATCTTATTAGAGATGTCAGAAGGGGTGAGATTTAAAAATCTGATTATTATATTTAATGGAGCATATTATTCAATGTGTCATGCATCTAATATTGTTATTTAAAATATGTATTTATGTACCTTTTTTCCTCTTTACAGAATGATCTTTACTTTACCAAGAAGTCAAACAGTAAATATCGTGATGAAAAACAGTCTCTCATGACCAAAATAAATGAACTAACCCTTTTCAATGACAGATCAGAGAAAGAACTTACTAAAGCCAAAGCTTTAAAACAGGTGCAATAAAGTCATGTTTATATATAACATAAAAATCCACATATTTTCATGCTAATTGTAGAAAAAATTTTAAATATACCAAATTATAAAGGAAAAAAGTCACTATAGTCACTGTATAGATAATAAGCAGTGTTATAGTATATTATTGTCTTTCAGTCTTTTAAAGAAAATGAATTTATATATTGTATTCAAAAATTTAAAAATATATGATACATGTTTTCTAAACATTAAGTATCTTTAAAGACTTCCTACACCCCATTGCATGAAGTTACTATAATTTATTTGACCATCTATTTTTGGATATGTATTTTTTTCCAGTGTTTGGCTACTGTAGATAGTATTCTCATGTACTGTGCACATATTTCATTGTACAGTTGTTCATATAGTTCCTTAGGATAAATTTCTAGCTGTATAATTAGAATGTATATTTCTAGTATCTTGAAACTATTTTCAAACCATTTGCCTTCTAGAAGGTTCAATTAATACTCCCACCAGCAATGTATAAGCTTCTATTTTATTTACCACCACCAAGGCTGGATAATATAATGTATAAAGTTAGTGTTAGTTTGATGGGCAAACATGGTATTTCATTGTTTTTAGTCTGCACTTTAAAGTTGTGAGTGAAGTGAAGTTGCTCAGTTGTGTCCAACTCTCTGCAACCCCACGGACTGTAGCCTATTAGGCTCCTCCATCCATGAAATTTTCCAGGCAAGAGTACTGGAGTGGGTTGCCATTTCCTTCTCCAGGGGATCTTCCCAACCCAGGGATCGTACCCAGGTCTCCCACATTGCAGGTAGACACTTTACCATCTGAGCCACCAGGGAAGACTGCATTTTAAAGTTAGTGACATTTTAAAACATTTTAAGCATAAAATTTAAAATATTTATGTTTCATTGAAAATGCTTAAGCATTTTTTACTGCTATGTTATTTTCTATAATTTTTCTTTTGGATTTTTAGTTCATTTTCTTGCATATATTTCCATTAGGTGGTTTATATTTTTAAAATACTTGGCAAAAGACCTTTGTATATTAACTCGTAAGTATTTGTCCCATTGTCTTTAAACTTCTATTCAGTTTTTTCCATAAAACTTTTTTAAGCATCATATGTTTGAGTGTTTTTCCCTGTATAATTTTTATGCTTAGAAACTTTTTAGTCACACTAAAAATATTTCCTATTTCTAGTGGCTACATCTTTTTCATTCAACTGGAATTTATTTCTGGTACATATGAGATATGAGGGTTTAATCTTTGCTCTAAATAACAAGCCTTGTTTTGAAATAGTAAAATCTTATATTCTGGAGTGTTTTTTCTGGGCTTTCTCTTCTGAAAATTGATCTATAGAGTGTGATCTTATGTCAGTACTCTGTTGTTGTTCAGTCACTAAGCCACGTCTGACTCTTTGCAACCCCATGGACTATGGCAAGCCAGGCTTCCTCGTACATCACCAACTTCTGGAGCTTGCTCAAACTCATGTCCATTGGTTGGTGATGCTATCTGACTGTTTCATCCTCTGTCATCCTCTTCTTCTCTTGCCTCCAATCTTTCCCAGCATCAAAGTCTTTTCCAATAAGTTGGTCTTTGCATCAGGTGGCAAAAGTGTTAGAGCTTCAGCTTCAGCATGAGTCCTACCAATGAATATTCAGGGTTGATTTCCTTTAGAATTGACTGGTTTGATCTCCTTGCAGTCCAAGGGACTCTCAAGAGTCTTCTCCANTCTTTCAGTCTTTTAAAGAAAATGAATTTATATATTGTATTCAAAAATTTAAAAATATATGATACATGTTTTCTAAACATTAAGTATCTTTAAAGACTTCCTACACCCCATTGCATGAAGTTACTATAATTTATTTGACCATCTATTTTTGGATATGTATTTTTTTCCAGTGTTTGGCTACTGTAGATAGTATTCTCATGTACTGTGCACATATTTCATTGTACAGTTGTTCATATAGTTCCTTAGGATAAATTTCTAGCTGTATAATTAGAATGTATATTTCTAGTATCTTTAAACTATTTTCAAACCATTTGCCTTCTAGAAGGTTCAATTAATACTCCCACCAGCAATGTATAAGCTTCTATTTTATTTACCACCACCAAGGCTGGATAATATAATGTATAAAGTTAGTGTTAGTTTGATGGGCAAACATGGTATTTCATTGTTTTTAGTCTGCACTTTAAAGTTGTGAGTGAAGTGAAGTTGCTCAGTTGTGTCCAACTCTCTGCAACCCCACGGACTGTAGCCTATTAGGCTCCTCCATCCATGAAATTTTCCAGGCAAGAGTACTGGAGTGGGTTGCCATTTCCTTCTCCAGGGGATCTTCCCAACCCAGGGATCGTACCCAGGTCTCCCACATTGCAGGTAGACACTTTACCATCTGAGCCACCAGGGAAGACTGCATTTTAAAGTTAGTGACATTTTAAAACATTTTAAGCATAAAATTTAAAATATTTATGTTTCATTGAAAATGCTTAAGCATTTTTTACTGCTATGTTATTTTCTATAATTTTTCTTTTGGATTTTTAGTTCATTTTCTTGCATATATTTCCATTAGGTGGTTTATATTTTTAAAATACTTGGCAAAAGACCTTTGTATATTAACTCGTAAGTATTTGTCCCATTGTCTTTAAACTTCTATTCAGTTTTTTCCATAAAACTTTTTTAAGCATCATATGTTTGAGTGTTTTTCCCTGTATAATTTTTATGCTTAGAAACTTTTTAGTCACACTAAAAATATTTCCTATTTCTAGTGGCTACATCTTTTTCATTCAACTGGAATTTATTTCTGGTACATATGAGATATGAGGGTTTAATCTTTGCTCTAAATAACAAGCCTTGTTTTGAAATAGTAAAATCTTATATTCTGGAGTGTTTTTTCTGGGCTTTCTCTTCTGAAAATTGATCTATAGAGTGTGATCTTATGTCAGTACTCTGTTGTTGTTCAGTCACTAAGCCACGTCTGACTCTTTGCAACCCCATGGACTATGGCAAGCCAGGCTTCCTCGTACATCACCAACTTCTGGAGCTTGCTCAAACTCATGTCCATTGGTTGGTGATGCTATCTGACTGTTTCATCCTCTGTCATCCTCTTCTTCTCTTGCCTCCAATCTTTCCCAGCATCAAAGTCTTTTCCAATAAGTTGGTCTTTGCATCAGGTGGCAAAAGTGTTAGAGCTTCAGCTTCAGCATGAGTCCTACCAATGAATATTCAGGGTTGATTTCCNGTTGGTGATGCTATCTGACTGTTTCATCCTCTGTCATCCTCTTCTTCTCTTGCCTCCAATCTTTCCCAGCATCAAAGTCTTTTCCAATAAGTTGGCTCTTTTCATCAGGTGGCAAAAGTGTTAGAGCTTCAGCTTCAGCATGAGTCCTACCAATGAATATTCAGGGTTGATTTCCTTTAGAATTGACTGGTTTGATCTCCTTGCAGTCCAAGGGACTCTCAAGAGTCTTCTCCAATACCACAGTTCGAAAGCATCAATTCTTCATCTTTCAGCCTTCTTTAATGGTCCAACTCTCATATCTATAATGACTACTGGAAAAACCAGTTTTAACTATGCGGACCTTTGTTGGCAAAGTGGTGTTTCTGCTTTTATCATACACTGTCTAGGTTTGTCATTGTTGTTGTTTAGTTACTAAGTCATGTCTGACTCTTTGTGACTCCATGGACTATAGCCCACTAGGCTCCTCTGTCTGTGGGATTTCCCAAGCGTGAACTGGAGCAGATTGCCATTTTCTTCTCCAGGGGATCTTCTCAACCCAGAGATTGAATTTACATCTTTTGTACTGGCAGGTGGATTCTTTACCACTGAGTCACCAGGTAAGGTTTGTCATAGCTTCTCTTTTAATTTCATGGCTGCAGTCACTGCAGTGATTTTGGAGCCTAAGAAAATCTGATCCATCACTGCTTCCATTTTTTTCCACCTCTATTTGACATGAAGTGATGGGACTGAATGCCATGGTCTTACTTTTTTTGAATGTTGAGTTTCAAGCCAGCTTTTTCGCTCTGCTCTTTCACATCATCAAGAGGCTCTTCAGTTCCTTTTCACTTTCTGACATTATAGTGGTATCAACTGTATATCTCATGTTGTTGATATTTCTTCCAGCAATCTTGATTCCAGCTTGTGATTCATCCAGCCCAGCATTTCACATGAGGTACTCTGTGTATAAGTTAAATAAGCAGGGTGACAATAGCCTTGTCATACTCCTTTTCCAATTTTGAACCAGTCAATTCCATGTCTGGTTCTAACTGTTGCTTCTTGACCTGCATACCAGGTTTCTCAGAGGCGTGTAAGGTGGTCTGGTACTCCCATCTTTATGAATTTTCCACAGTTTGTTTTGAACCACGCAGTAAACTTTAGCATAGTTAATGTAGCAGAATTTTTTTTTTTTTTCTGGAACTCCTTTGCTTTCTCCATGATTCAAGACATATTGGCAATCTCTGGTTCCTCTGCCTCTTTGAAACCCAGCTTCCACATCTAGACGTTCTTGGTTCACATACTATTAATGCCTAGCTTGAGGGATTTTGAGCATAACTTTGATAGCACGTAAAATGAGTACAGCTCTATGGTAGTTTAAGCATTCTTTGACATTGCCCTTCCTTGGGATTCCAATGAAAAGTGACTTTTCCAGTCCTATAGTCACTTCTAAGTTTTCCAAATTTGCTGGCGTATTAAGTGCAGTACTTTAAAAGTCTTAATCTTTTAGGATTTGAAATAGCTCAGCTGGAATTCAATCACCTTCACTAGCTTTGTTTGTAGTAATGCTTCCTAAGGCCCACTTCACACTTCAGGATGTCCAAGTCTAGGTGAGTGACCACAACCTTGTGGTTATTCAGGTCATTAAGATCTTTTTTTTGTACAGTTCTTTGTATTCCTGCCACCTCTTCTTAATCTCTTCTGCTTCTGTACTCTGTTCTACTCATGACTCTCCTTCAGTATTCTACTTATGATTGAACTATTTTAAAATAAAAATGTATTTACATATTATCTTGTAAGAATTAGTTTAAAATATAAAAATGCTTATCCATAGGGCATCATATATTTTCTGGATATTATAACTTTCAATTTTAGGAATAACTTCTTTTTGTTTTTTTATTAGTAGTAAAACTTGAATTTACAATTACATTATAATAAAAGTTGGAATAGTCATAAACCCTTCTCTTAAAATAAAAGGAAAAAGCAGAGATATGACTCAGAGCAATCTAAACTTAACTCTAATTAATATCTTGGAAAATAGTCAAATTAGAAAAAATTCTATTTTCAAGTTTGACTTTTGTAGCAATAAAAAAGAAACATATTTTGGATTGGTTATACAAATACTTATTTCAATATGTGATGATTTTGTTATGTTGATAGGATTTAATGATAGAAGACAATCTTTTAAAACTTGAGGTTAAACGTACTCGAGAACTGCTTCACAGTAAGGCAGAAGAAGTTCTTTCTCTGGAAAAAAGAAAACAACAGTTACACACAGCTATGGAAGAACGGACCGAAGAAATTAAGGTTCACAAAACAATGCTTGCATCACAAATAAGATATGTTGATCAAGAACGGCAAAATATAAGGTAATAATTAGAATTTTAAAATGTTGCTAATGAATTTTGAAAACATGAGTAATGTTAGAAGAACTGACTGTCTCCTTCACCACCTTGGATGTCCATCTTTTTCTTAGTTGTTTGAAAAGGCTATTAATATAATGTGTGTGTGTCTGCTCATTTGTGTCCAACTCTTTGCAACCCCATAAACTGTAGCCTGCCAGGCTCCTCTGTCCATTGAATTCTCCAGGCGAGAATACTGGAGTGGGTAGCCATTTCCTTCTCCAAGGGATCTTCTTGACTAAGGGATTGAACCTGGGTCTCCAGCATTGCAGGCAGAATCTTTACTGTTTAAACCACCAGGGAAGATTAATATAATACATAGGCCATATTTTAGTAGCAAATCTATGCTTCTCTCTCTCTCTCTTTCCTTAGGCTAACTCCTTGTTCTGAAGATTTATCATTTTACGTTAAAATCACCAATTCCCTTGGAATTGATTTTTATGTATAGTTCGTGGTAAGGGTTCAATAACGTGCTTTCCCTTATGGATCTGCCTGCAATGCAAGAGATGCAGGAGATGCGGGTTCAGGATCCTGTAGGGGGACCCAAGATCCCCCCTGAGTTGGGAGGATCCCCTGGAAAAGAGCATAGCAACCCACTCCAGTATTCTTTCCAGGAAAATCCCATGGACAGAGAAGCCTATTGGGCTATGGCTGTGGGGTTGCAGAGTCGATCATGACTGAAGCAACTGAGTATGCACACATGCCCAAGGGTCCAATAACGTGCTTTCCCTTATGGATACCCAATAGCTGCATTTATTGAAGTAATTTTCCCCTGGAGATTTCACCTATCTTATATAAGATTTATTTTGGTGGCTCAGAGATTAAAGCATCTGCCTCCAATGTGGGAGACCCGGGTTCGATCCCTGGGTCAGGAAGATCCCCTGGAGAAGGAAATGGTAACCCACTGCAGTATTCTTGCCTGGAGTATCCCATGGACGGAGAAGCCTGATAGGCTCCAGTCCATGGGGTCGCAAAAGTTGGACACGACTGAGTGACTTCACCTTCTTGGATTACACGCTACTTTTTAAGTGTTACTGTCAATGTTATCTCTTTTTAAAGTATTTCATATTTGATTTGTTGCTGGTATGTAGAAATGCAGTTGGTTTCATTAAGTATTCAGCAACCTTGCTTAAACCTTTATTTATCCTAACAGTTGATCTGTAGATTCTACCTTCCAGGTATTTAACTGACATCATTTGCAAACAATAGTTTTCTGTCTTCCTTTTCAACCTCTATAACTTTTCTTGTACTTGTTTTATTGTTCTTGCTATTTAACCTCCAGTTCATTGCGGAAGAGTAATGGTGATTGCAGGTACCTTTGTCTTGCAGGTGCTTGATCTCAAAGGGAAAAAGTTCATCGTTTTATCATTAAGTATCAAGTTTATTATAGTGTTTTTTGAGATTCGTTTTACAATATTAAGAGAGATCCCATTTATTTTCATTCTTTGCTAAGAGGTTGTTTTAATTTGTTTAATCAGAAATGAATGTTGACTTTTATTTTGTGATTTTTTTTTCAGTCATTGATATGATATAGCTTCTTCAATCTGTTAGTATAACTGAAAACTGTATACTGATCGCTTTTTCAAAGTTAAACTAACTTACCTTCTGGTAGTAAATGTAACTGTCACATATTATATTTTGTATGTATCTAGATTTTGTTTGCTAATATTTTTATATAATTTTTACATTCTATGCTTATAGTTCCTTTCTTTCCTGTCCTTGTCAAATTATCAGGTTATTAAGGTTACATCTACTTTTATAAAATGATTTTTGTGTTTCTTTTTTTTCTATACTCTAGGTNTGTATCTAGATTTTGTTTGCTAATATTTTTATATAATTTTTACATTCTATGCTTATAGTTCCTTTCTTTCCTGTCCTTGTCAAATTATCAGGTTATTAAGGTTACATCTACTTTTATAAAATGATTTTTGTGTTTCTTTTTTTTCTATACTCTAGGTAAGTTTGTAAAAGAGCAGAATTACATCTTGAATTTTCGAACACCTCACCAGTAAAGCCTTTGGGTATCTGGAGTTTTTTGAGGAAGATTTAGTTCAGTTGAACTGTTCTTTCAGTTTACTTATTGGTTATGGGACAGTGTAGATCTTGTATTTTTTCTTGCATCTGTTTTAGTAAGTTTCTTATTTTTCTCTAGAAAAAATTTTCTATAGACTTCTTTCATGAAAAGAGGCTCTTATTTCTGCATAATCTTCTGTATCTCCTTTTTTTCCTCCTCTCAATCATATCACATTTGTTTTCCACTTTTTCATTCATAAAGAAAATTCTCTTTCTTGTTTCCAGAGTTGTGGTAGGTTTTTTTTTTTCCTTTTGATATTTTCTGTTTTAGGAATGGGGAGACATATTTGTGCTTGGTCCACCATCTTAAGCTGAAAGGCCAACAAGGCTTGTCTTTTACAGTCACATAAAGGATGAGTAAATATTTTCTGATAAAACAATATTAATACTTAAAAATAAGCAAAGCTATAACTTCTGATACTTACTATATTTTACCATCAACTTTCTTTAAAAGTAGGAACCTAGTATGTTGAAGATTTCTTTTCACTATGGTTAGATGGCTTATTTTCATGAAGCTGTAGCAGGCAAATGAGTCTCCATGTTGCTGTACATATATTAGCATTATTAGTATTATTACAAAATAAGTTAAAAATGATTTTTAAATATAAATTTACTAGAATAAAAGGAAGAAAGTAACTAGCAATTTTAAGGCTGTAAATCTCAGGAGATAATTCTCCGAAGGTTTCTCATATTTCTGCATACCTTGCAAGGAGAGGCAATAGCTATCCTGTTCTAGACCATATTTTAAAAAATTTTTGGTGAAAAACACCTAAAATTTATCTTAACCATTTAAAAATGTACAGTTAGTAGTATTAATATTTTCACATTTTTGAGCAACAGATCTCTAGAACTTTTTCATCTTGTAAAACTGAAACTCTATACCCTTTAAATATTAGCTTTGCATTTTCCCCTTCCCCTAGCCCTTGATAGCCACTATTTTTTCTGCCTGTATGAATTTGACTACACTAGATGCCTCACATAAGTGGATCATGAAGTATTGATATTTGTCTTTTTTGACTGGCTTATTGTATTTAGCATAATGTTCGCAAGACTCACCCATTTAGCATGTGACAGATTTTCTCTCTAAGGCTGAATAATACTTCATTGTATGTATGTATCACATTTTATCCATTCATCTGCCTATGGACATTTGGCTTACTTCCACTTCTTGGCTATTGTGAACTATTGTGAATAATATATGAACATCGATATGCAGACATGTCTTTGACAACCATTTTCAGTTCTTTAGGGTATATACCCAGGAGTAGGATGACTGGATCATAGGGCTATTTTATTTTTAACTTTTTGAGGAACTGCCATATTTTTCATAGTGGTTGCACAATTTTACTGTCCCACCAAGAGTTCTTAAAGGTTCAGTTTCTCTACACCCTCACCAATACTTTATTATTATTATTTTTTTTTGATAGTAGCCATTCTTGCGGATGTGAGGTGATATCTTATTGTGGTTTTGATTTGCATAGGACTATCTTTTTATTTATTTTTTACAGTTGGTTCTATGATTTAATGTTAAATATTGTAAATAAATTTCCAGGGATCTTCAACTCTATTGGGAAAAAGATAATATCCTTTTTTTAAAATTTTTAAATTTTTAAATTTTATTTTTTAAATTTTTATTTTTTAGTTTGTTTTGCTTTATGAATACAGTATTGTAAAGGACTATCTTTTAAAGGATATTTGGATAGTGAGTAGCCTTGGGAACTAGAGCTAGTATCTCCCTCCGGAGCAAAGGTTAGATATGTTTACTTCTTTCCTATTATGAAATATTTGGGTTAGCTAAGCTTCAGTTCTTCTGTTGTGACATAAACCTTTTCTATGTGCAGCATCCATTTGAGCCCCTCCTTACTTGCATGTGACTTCAAAAGCAAGGGGAACCAATGCAAATAGGCAGCTCATGCTACTTGGTATGCCAATGAGTGGTAAAGTCCTTTTTCTGTTACCCATATATCTTGTGTTTTCTGCCAGCATCCATGAAAGTGGAAGACTAACTTGCTAGCTTTTAAATAGGGTGAAATCTGAGACCTTTCACAGTTCAGTTCAGTTCAGTTGCTCAGTTGTGTCTGGTTCTTTGCAACCCCATGGACTGCAGCACGACAGGCTTCCCTGTCCATCACCAACTCCTGGAGCCTACTCAAACTTGTATAAAAGGAGTCAGTAATGCCATCCAGCCATCTCATCCTCTGTCGTCCCCTTCTCCTATCACGTTTAATCTTTCCCGGCATCAGGGTCTTCTCCAGTGAGTTGGTTTTTCACATCAGGTGGCCAAAGTATTGGAGTTTCAGCTTTAGCATCAGTCATTCCAATGAATATTCAGGACTGATTTCCTATTTTCAAACTGAAATGTAAACCTGCAAAGTGAGAACCTATTTAAACTGTTTCAGTAGTAACACAAATACAGATGTCTTCTCTAAGAACAGTATAGTCTTAAAAAAGTATATTGTTTGTTTTTCAGTGTTTAACTTTTCTTTTCATGTTAGTGTTGAGTTTCATGAGCGGCTAAGTAAAATTGATAAGCTGAAGAATAGATATGAAATCCTTACTGTCGTTATGCTGCCTCCTGAAGGAGAAGAGGAGAAAACACAGGCCTACTATGTAATAAAGGTAAGCTTAGTGGATTTATGGGCTTCCCTGGTGGCTCTGATGGTAAATTATCCAGCTGCAATGCAGGAGACCAGGCTTTGATCCCTGGGTTGGGAAGATCCTCTGGAGAAGGGAATGGCTATCCACTCCAGTATTCTTGCCTGGAGAATTCCACAGACAGAGAAGCCTGGTGGGCTATAGTCCATGAGGTCTCAAAGAGCTGGATATCACTGAGTGACTTACACTTACACTTCTTTTTTTTTNTATGAGATTCTAAACAGCTATGACTCCTATGTATACTATCTCTATTCTCATCTATACTATTGTTAATAATTTGGTAAGAATCATTATGATCCAAGTTCCTTCCTTCTTCAGCTCTAGTTGCTGAAATTAATTCTGAGAAAGTCCAACTTCTGTCAGCTGAATCATTTATTCAGACTCTAGGAAGAAAAGCAGAAATGGAAGCCAGCTCTAGGCTATCAAAAAACACTCAACTGGACATTTGCAACACTAGGACAGTTTCCTAACTTCCTTTCCAGTAGAAGACCAGATTTATAGTGTGCTTCACTTGCCACTGCTGCTTTTGCCAGAAGGACTCTTTCCTCCTCTGATCTATTCTTGCCTGGAATGTATGGTCTTGTCAATATTTAAAGAAATTTCTTACGGCTACACTGCTAGCAAGGAAAAAAAAGAGATGAGCAAAATGGGCCCCTATTCAGCTTTCATGGCTTTATTCCTAAAGTACTTTTAAACATCTGGTACATAAATCATTTTAATTAAATCAGGCTTTAGAGGTCAATTAGGCAAGACACATATCTGTCTACCATTTAAAAATGTTATGCAAGAAAATTCACCTTTAAACAAATAATGATTATAAAATGGTATTTAACATTCAAATAATCTCTTTAGAAAGTCAAAAACTTTTAACAGAATTAAATAATTTTTCATAAAAATGATCCAAGTGTTCAATGCACAAATTTAATATTTTGTCAAACAGCAGGATAAGGTGAACCTGAGGAATTCTAACATACCATAGTACAATGAAGAAATAATACTTTGAGAGTTATCTTTAGGTGAAGAAGTTTAAATCATCAGAATAAGAAATAACTGTACATAACATACACACATTAAAAAAATCAAGCTATGAAAAGGGGACCTATAACTGAAACAAACATACTTTGAGAACCGCTATAAAAAGCAATTGATTTCCATAATGTCTACAAATAAAATAACCACAGGAGCAGAGATTTCTGCACTGGACTGTATTACTAAAAGATCCAAATATTTTATTAAAAGTCTTTAGTGTAATGTTGAGGATACCCTTGGCATATTAGTTTTTTGGCTTATTTCCTTTTTCTTTCTCAAATGCAGCTATCTGATTAAATATATTGAGTAAATTTTGAGGTAAATTTTTTTTAACTCCACCTTCTGAATGGTCTTTGCTATTAAGTCCCTCTCCCTGAATCTCTGTTTTAATATCCTCCTCATAATTACCCTCTCTTTCATATTCTCCTTGATTTTTATTTAATTGATATCTTTGCTCATGTCTACTTAGATCACGTGATCCAGAGTAAGTGGATTTCTTATATTTTTCTCCTGACTTCCAAGAGTAGTCTGAGCTTGCTGGTGAAGTAGCATGTCTCGTGGAACCTGGCTCCCACTTTCTATAGTGCTCTTTTCTTCCTTCTGTATCTTTTTCAAATCGTCTATAACCATACATTTTTACCTTATCCTCTGAATTCCTATAAAAAGAATCTGAGGAATCTCTTCTACTGGAAAAATGTCTTTCTGATTTATATGGCTTTTCTGTTCTGCTACTGCCTGCCTGAGTTTTATAGCTATCATAAAAATCTCTTGGATCTTCAGACCTACCTCCAAAATCATCCGGAATTTCAACAGAAGAAGAACATTTATCTTTTTCTTTTACCTGTTTCTTTTGATATGGTAACCTATCCTGCTTTTCCAATAGTTTTTCCACTTCTTGTTTTTGGTTAAGAAAAGATGCTGACGTATTAGCTGGAACTGGGAAGCACTCATCTTTCTTATTCTGATCTATCTGATTTGAGGATGCCTTAGCTGAATGCCTTTTAGAACTTCGAGAAGACTCTGAGCGGTTCCTCTTATGTTTCTTATGCCTTTTGTGACCAGAAGATGAAGAGGATGATGAAGAAGAAACTGATTCATCAGCAGAAGAAACACTTGAAGAAGAAGTTGATTTTCTTCTTTTTTTCTTTAGCCTAAAAAAAGTAGTTAACTCATCAGATATGTTGAGTATAAAAATGTTTAATTATCCATAAAGATTTTAGTTCTACTTTATTCTCTTTAAAGATTTCATAAAAGTCTGTAGCTTATATACGAATTATATAAGTTTAGTTTTTACTACAATATCCAATTTTACCATTAGTCATGACTTTTGGGGAAAAATACTTGTGTAGACAATTGTCCCTGTAAGCAAATCCATCATTTTTCAAATACACAGTGACATTTCTAAAATTACCTTAAAAATTTAAGAGCATCTGAATACATAAAGGAGAACTGAAGTTTTACATTTGGCTACGTCTAGTTCATGGTTTTACCACCTTAGGACTATTAACATATTTGGCCAAATAACTCTTTGCTGGGAGGGTAGGGTGGCAGTGGGGAAATTCTATATCATGGTTTAAGTTTAGTAGCATCTCTGACCTCTATCCACTATATACCAGTAGCACCTACCAGTTATGAAAACCAAAAATGTCCCATGGGAAACCACACCCAGTTGAGAACTACTACTTTAATTTTTTGAAACATTTCTCCCTAAAATACAGATAATTAAAATAACATTTTAATTCTATTTTTTTTTTTGGCAGAACTCTAGCCATCCATTCTACTTTGCTCTATCTCTTTTACAGAAAAATTTATGGTACACATACTTGCTAAGAATCACTGATTATGACTTGAAACATTTTAATTTTTTACTTACTTTATCTCCCAAATGGCACTTTGGTTCAACTGAGTACTTGCTTTAAGTTTAAAAATAATGAATATTATAGTTTACCTTTTCTCCTCTTTTAAGAGCTTACGCAACTTTTCTGCACTTGTTTCTATTTTCTTTGTTTTCTGCTTTTCTTCCTTTTCAGCTTGTTTTTCTCTTAATTCCAAAGATTTCTTTTAGAACCCAGATATCGGAAAAAACCACACGTTAAAAATAGCAGAATATATAAAATCCAGTTTTCAAATAGACCAACCCCACCCCCCAACCAGAAACCAAATGTGGTATACCCAAATCACCATATATCCAGCATTAAAAAAGTATTTTTAACATATAAAAATTAATCACAGGTGTTTGGCATTATTCATTAAACAGCCAGAACAGTATTGAGGACCATATTGCAGTTGGTATTCCATGGAAAAAAAAAGGGAAGCCATTGCATTGATACCCATGACCCAGAGTACAAGAAAGAGAAAAAATAGAATACATGAAAAATATATATATATTTAAAAAACCATTAAAAATTGAAACAGGACACAAATTTTATAAATAAAATTCAAAGGAAGAAATCCCGATATGGTGAGTTGAGAGGGGAATCACCATGTTCAAATACAAACCATTTAAAAAATAGCACAGCCCAGTTGGATGCATGGTTACATAAGAAATCATTTTCCAGTTTGAGGATGGGGATGAGCAGCACCAGATGTCAGACACAGCAGCAATGGTCCAATTCAGAAGAAAATGCATGAGAAAACATCATCATCAGTATTACAGGAAAAGACAGTTTAAAATATTTTTCAGAACGGTTTTCATAATTAGCTCAATTACAGTAATAATACTGAATTTTGTAACCATCAGGAAAGCTCACTACAAGGACAATTCTACAAGGACAACTGCATACCAAACAGGGAATGGAAATTTTCTCAACAAAACTATGAAGTAATGTCAAATCCAACTAAGAAAAGCTGTATCTAAAAAACTTTTCACAATGCCATAATTAAGTGATCTAGAATAGTTTCCCTAGAAGTTAAGTTTTGGCATTAATCTTAAAAATGACTACATTTCTAAGAGGAAATAAAGAATCACCTGCATATATACATGAAGCTTCTGCAAAGCATCCTCTGCATCTTTGAAAGTTTCATCCAAAGCCAAAGCTTTCTTATAATAACTTTCAGCATTTAAAAACTTTTCTTCTTCTTCTAACCTATATTTGAAAGGAAAATTTAGCTTTTTTGGTAAGAATTAGACATTCTCAAATGTGCATATAGGGCAGAAGCTTATGTGAGTTCATGAGGGAAAACTATGTTTAGCAAATTATTTTCCAAATTGAACAATACTTAAATACTGTGCTTCTGCTATTTTTTTGTTAGTGTTGTACAAGACAATATAAAAGCACATAAAACAACTGAACTCAAAGATACAGAGACTGGTGGTTGCTGGAGGTGGGGTTGGGGGTGGGTAAAATGGGTGAAAATGATTCATTTTATAAACTTCCAGGTATAAAATAAAGTCCTGAGGATGTAATATACAGCATGGTGATTATACTTAGTACCATACTGTATATTTGAAAGTTGCAAAAACAGTACATCTTAAAAATTCTCATCACAAGAAAAAACAAAACAAAACTGTGTGATGATGAATGTTAACCAGACACAATGGTCAACTCTTCACAATATATACATAAATTGAATCCTATGTTGAACATAACCTGAAACTAACATAAAGTTATGTGTCAACTATATCTCAATTAAACAAATAAAAAACAAACAGGAATTCATTACTGATAACTAAAGCCATATTGGAGGTAAAGCAGCGGCATTTTGGTATAACTTGTGAAAACACACTATCAACTGATACGCTCTGAAATTTAGTTATGATCTTGAACTTTAGCACAGAATTATGTAGGCTGGCTTCTCCTAGTAGTTTATGAAGTTTTCCTTTCTACAGAAAAATTTTTCCAGAAAATTCACTGCTAACATCACAAATACCAAGGCACACATATCACAACCAGCCTACAGAAAGGATAATAATCATCATTATTAAATAATGCTCACAAGTCTATGTTGTGAAATATCAGAATTAGAAAGTTTAGACACAGATCAGTGAAAGGATTTTGCACAATATTTTCAGTTTTTAGAAAGCAGGAAAAGGTATTTACTGTACAACAAATGAATAAACCCAGTGGTTTCACTGCAATCACTTCTGTGTCAGATAGGATGAGGGGAGAGGAAGGAACAAACCAAAGATGATCAAGATTTCTAGACTGGATAACCCAATAGATGGTGTTGCCATTCACAGAGCTAAAAATCACAAGTATGTGAATAGTAAGACAACCACATCTAAGGAGGCACTAGCTATGTACCTAGGGGCTTCCCTGGTAGCTCAGACTGTAAAGAATCTGCCAGCAATGTGGGAGACCTGGGTCTGATCCCTGGGTTGGGAAGATCTCCTGGAGCAGGGCATGGCAACCTCCACCAGTATTCTTGCCTGGAGAATCCTCATGGACAGAGGAGCCTAGCAGACTACAATCCATGGGTTCGCAAAGAGTCAGACACAACTGAATGACTAAGCACAGTTATGTAAGCTATGAGAGAAAGAAAAAAGCTGCTCCAGTCACTTGGGTCCAAGTAGAAGTTCTTATCAGTTAAAAACAAACACTGCAAAATTTCATTTATATGGAGTTCTGAAATGATCATACAAACTGTAATGATCTGGCAAATTCTTGAAGCAGAAAGGGGATGATTCTATTTAAGAAAAAAATGATAGCAAAAAAGATGCTGGCCCTTACTTATTAAAGCAGGAGTTACCAAATTATTTATGTTAAAAGTACTATATTTCTTCAAAATATTTTATAAGTTAGACTAGTCTGTTAGTCATTATGCCAAGTACTATGCCAGTATCTCAGGACAGTATAATATAGGTTACATTACAGGGTTTGTTCGTAATGTTTTGCTCTTCATTTAATCTAAGTTCATGGATTTTATTAGACAAAGTAGAGCAATAAGTTGACTACAAAAGTGAAATCTTATGTATAATGAACTAAAGTTCTCAATTTATATTTTTGGCATTATAATTACTAGAATGATGAGTTAGAAATTTCTCTCTATTAAACAAAAACTTTTGGTGTGTGTCCAGGATAAGATTTACCTATTAACTTTCTATGTATTAAAATACATACTCAGAACAGTGAACTCAAGACACTAAAATATCTCCAATCATGAAGAAAGTAATAAGGAAGGGTAAAAGGACCAGAGAATGTAAAAAGGACTATATTTAAAAAACATTTTCAATCAAAACTGAAACTAAGAGTATCTGAACTAAGTCAAAGATGCTATTTCTTTAAGTTCAAGATTTTACAGTAGTTGGCTATTAAATATTAGATCTCTACTATTAAACAAATCTGACACTTACTGCCCTCCTCTTTCTACAAGTGTCTGGCAGAGGTATTTTCTTGCATTTCTGTGAGTTGGACAGTTTTCCAGTGCAAGTTCAAAATCTTCTATTGCTTTGTTTAGACTTCCTTTTGTTGCGTATCTATAGATATGAGACAAAATTAGAGGAATTTATCTTGTGAGCTATTCATAAATCTTATATACATTTATCTTGTAAATATTCCTCAAAACCCATGATCCACTTACAATGCACCACGAGCTACCAAAGCTTCCACATTTTGTTTGTCTATTTCCAGAGCCTTATTGTACTCATTCATAGCATCCACATGGCGTCCAACCTTAAAATAATCAACTCCAATCTTCACACTAAAAACATATTTTAAAGCATACATAATATTTCACAGAATATCCAAACAAAATGTTAGCATAAAATTTTAAAGCAAATCAAATTTATTAGTTATTGGTCTTCAATATTCTCAGTATAACTAAGAAACAGTCTTTAGATAATTTTGTAACAAATATTTACGAAATCCAGATATCAATATACTAATTCCTTTTTAACAAAATTAAAAAAAATATTGACTAAAATGTAAATCTTTAAAGTTTACAACATACTAGCATTTATATCTATAAAAAAGCTAATCTGAAAAAGGTATCATTTAAATTCATTTATAAACAAATTTTGTCTTAAAGATGACATAAGCATGCTTGCCTTGACTTAACCTGTTAGGTTAAATAATGCAATTGTTGAATGACAAAATCTTCATACCATTTTAAAGCCCATGATGCAGACTGCTTCTTTCTTAATGCAGAAGCAAAATCATCCTCAGAGAAATTTTTGCTATTAAAGAAAATAAAAGTAAAAATGTAAATACTTTTTTGGGTAACTATATCTCACTTTACTTGACAGATAAAAACTGAATCTCAAGCAAGAAATTTGTATTCCCATTTATAATGCAAAATTTTTGAACTCTAAGGAATGACTATTATTATTAAGAAGTATTTTCCTTTAGCACATACATGAAATTTTTGTAAATTTTCTGTATCTTATAAATTTTTTCTGCATCTATCTGGTAACATGGCACACATCAATCACCAATAAGACTCCACTCCAGGAGGAGAAGGGATAACCTAGTTCATTCAAACTTTGGCATACTGCTGGCACCAGGCTTAGGATAATCAATTATGTTCTTCAGTTATGCAGCTTCTCACATCAGCACCACAGACCTCACCACTTAACAGAACAAATACTGATTTACTATACCTTTGAAGGCCTCTCATTAAAGATGGTGGATTAGATTCATCTATTCCTAGTTTTCCTAAAAGGAATTCAACTACTCCTGGATTAACAAATCCCAAAGAACTCTGCATGATATTCTCATAGGATTCCAAAGAATTGCTATTTAGTTCAATGCTTTTCCTTAAAAAAAAAAAAAAAAAAATCACAAAATAAAAAGATGATTAAGACAATAAATAGCATGTCCCATTTTCATTATGGAAATAACATTATTATATGGGATTTCAATACTCAGACCATTTTTGTACATGAAAGTGTGGCAATTATGATTTGGTTCCTTTTACCAAGTTTGAACCGACTTATGAGTTATAAAAATAAAATCAGCATATTTTGAAATAACAGAAATTAGAATTCTACTTTCTTGTTAGAAGTTGGGCAAAATTTGCAATTTTTTAGCCAAGAAACTGTTTTGCAGTTAACTTGTTGAGACAATGTGGATAAAATTACCTGTAGTACAAAGGAAGATCTTCAGAACTAATTACACCTAATTTAATACCAGATAGATGTGGTGGAAGAGATGAGCTATATAGAGACACTGCAAGCTTTTCATGGTATCTGTCAATATCCTTGATTCCAGCTTAAAAAATAAGAAAATTAAGTTGATTAGCAAAGCAAAGCAAACTAACATAAACATAACCACAGTTACTTTTTTTTACTAATAGGAGGAAACTGATCACCTCGAATGATGTCACCAGTTTGGTAATATGATAAAGGATCTCCATGGTTACTGATTGAAGGCACGTCTCTTAGTGGACATAGAGCCTGCAAGGAGAAGCACTGTAAAACACACTAGACATTCTATTTTTCAGAGGAAGTGTCTTCTTTTATTCTAGCAGTTCAGTATAAACAGCTAAGGCTTGACAGGAACATTAAGAAAACAACTAGCACTCTAGAGTCTAAATTTAAATTTCTGTGCCCAAACATAAATAAAAAAAGTTTTCTGGTTCAGGTCAAAGCTAAACTCTCATGAAACTTGCAATTAGTTTTAGAAACTGAATATAAGTATGTACGATGAAACAAAAAGATATTTTGTGGTTATTAACTATAAAACTAAAATGTGTCCAGAAAGGAGGAGACTTCCAAGAAAATGAAATGTGAATTCTCCTAGGTTTAGGTGTGTTATTGAGTTTGTGGTATCTTCTGGTTTTCTTCCCTATCTGTCTTAATAGACAATATCAAACCTTTCATATTAAAGCGACATAATGTATTTCAAATTTAAATCTATTCACCTTGGGTGTATCATGATGTACAAAATCACTTAATTATTGGAAATATACAGAAAAGACAGGAATTTGTTTCTAAATTATCCACATGCAAGTATCTAATGCTGAGTACTAAATAATTAAAGACTTTTCAGCTAGAAGAGATAACCCAGGCTACTAAAGAATTTCACCAGGTCCACTAATATTTGAGCACTTAAAACAGGACCCCACTTCTGCCAGCCACAGGACCAAACCCCTCAAACTAGAATCAGTGGCAGAAACTGTAATTCTATTACTGCTAATAATTTTTTTTAAGTAAAAATACTTAATTTTTCTATTAATACTTATTTAATTCTCAAAACTAGGTCTGCAGAGTACACTTAATTACAGCTGGATGAAAAGATATAATTTTTGCACTGAGATGACATTTTTACCAAAAACAAAAACGATCAAATAACTAAAAGGTGAGTAACTTACTGTGATTTCTAAGTGGGATATATCTCTCATAATGCCACTGCCTAAACAAATTAACACCATGAAAAACCCAAATTCCCGAATGGAACTAATTCTTCCAATCACTATATCACCACGTTCAATATCTCGAAAAAACAGCTCTCTCCGGTCCACAGTAGGTATCTCCATGAATTGCTCTAATGGTGGCATGACTGCATAATAATCTGAAAAAATAAGTAACAAATTACAACAGCTCTGTGTTCTGCTTCATCAAAGTGCTGTTAAAGAAAAACGCAACAATTTTAAGACTAAACACACCATCATTGTCTTCACTAACTTCAGCAGTTGTGGGTGCATCTGATTTCCAGGAAAGTGCAAAAAGCAGATCCGCTTTTTTGGAAATGAATTTTTGTATTTCAATGTTGTCAACTCTCCTCTCTTTTCTTAAAAAGAAAACAAAATTTATGAAAACTGGTTTTTCTGCAAAACTTTTTAGTACGTACAAGCTTCTGCTCTCTGCTTTCATCGCCCAATCGTGACCATCCTAAGCTCTTGGCCACACATCCTCCGAAAAAAGTTTTAACCAGGGATCCCCTCATACGCCAGTCTGTAAATGGAGGGCGCGGAAACTTAAAAACACAGCCGCGCTGTTCCAGATATACACAAGCCCAAAAGATTTTAGCTAAAGAATTCGCGCCTCTGGTGGCAGTACTAGATTTAAAAGTTCAACACACATCCCGCATTGCCCACATTAGGGAGAAAGTACCCTCCTCCATCCTGCCCTCGAAACCTGCGCCGCAGTCCTCACGTACTCACAGCCTCGGCTCAGCAGCCGGACTGCGGTAATGAAGCCCGGAACTGCGTCCCCTCTGCCGTCTCGCAGCGGCGCTGCCGTCCCATTACCTGCCCGGGAACTGCTGCTGGCCCGGCGGGCCCCGGGCAGGGTCGGCCACCGACCCCAGGAGGCTCCGGAAATGGGGGTTGTCCTGCTGTTCGCTCCGGAGCAGGGAGAGCAAAGACGGGCCGTGGAAATTTAGTGACTGCCGCAAGAGGTCTCGGTCCATGGCTAGAGACTGTCGTGACCCAAGGCCAGTGTGCTGCCAGCCCCCGGTTCGGTGCCCACTACTTCAGGCCGTGGTCGTGGAGGCTGAGGAAGCGGCCTGGAAGCCGCCGGAAGCACACATCGCAGACACCTCCAGAGTGGCCTCCCGGAAGTATTCTGGAACCGCCCCCAGCGGCGGGGCTGCGGAGCGCAGTTTTGCTATCGCGAAATTGAGCGAGATTACGGAAGCCGGGAGGATTGGGGCAAGATTTTCCGGAGTTTAGGGCCGGTTGTGGCTCTGAGGTAGTGAAGTGTGTAACAAGTTTTCGTTTTAAAATTTCCGAGGTGTTATTACATTGAAATGGCCCAAGTTCTAATCTATGGTAAATAATAATTCATCCTTGTGTTTAGCGAGGCGCTTCTAAGTGCCAGTGTCAGGAAAAGAACCCTGAACTGTTACAAATTTTCTTACCTTGGAGTTATCGCTGGATAAATATCTATGCCTCAGGCATAACTGTATTAAAACGACTGCTCTGGGAGACTTCCTGTTAGGCTGTAGGGCAGAAGAAAGGAAGAATATTAACATTTATTAAACACTGGAGTTGTGTTTTCTAGCCGTACCCTCTTCACTGTTAGGGATGTTAGAGTTAAAACCAGAATGACTTTAATGCCTAGACATATGCATATTTTGTTTTGTTCTTTAGCCGCCAAGTCGTTTCGGACTTTTTTTGCGACCCAAGGGACTGTAGCCCTCCGGGCTCCTCTGGACATGTAATTTTCCAGGCAAGAATATTGGAGTGGGTTGCGATTTTCTTCTTCAGGGATCTTCCCCACACAGGGATCGAACCCTCTCTCCTGTGTTGACAGGCGGATTTTTTACCCACTCGCTACCTGGGAAGCCCCAAATGTATATATACATTACTTTTTATTTGTTTTAGTTTAAGTGTTTTCTCAAAATTTAGTGCCCATAAGGTTTACTGTGTAATTCAAGTGATTTTTCGAAGATAATTATGTCAGACTCTCACCCCCTTCCCGTTGCTTACTGACTTTGGATCCTAACCACTGTACTGAGGAAACAAGCCCAGAGACTCTCAATATATTGCTCAATATCACCAGCTGGCAAAATGCTAGATTTAGAATTTCAACCTACTACTGAATAGATCTTCACTGGCAGAGTTGCTGGAGAAAGTATTTTTTATCATATAGAAGGCCTGTCTTTAATATTAAAATAACGTGACTTTGTTTTATTAAAATATATCAAACGTCTGTATTACTTAAATCGTATAGTTTAGTATCGTCCTCTTGAACAAAAATAAATAGCAGTGATTATTCTGTCACATCTTCAGCTATGTATATTTGGGAATTTAGTTTGCCCTCTCACCACCTGGATAGAAAATCCAGTCAGAATATAGTGAATGCCTCCACACTATTTTGGGAGAAACCCAGGCAAATAGGTAAACAGTTTACTGAGACTCCAGAAAATGAAATAATGAGTGTAACTTTAAAAGATAATAACTTTCAAGCCACGAGGAGCACATCAGGAAAGTTTAATCAGTGGTACAGACTGACTTGTGTTAAGCTATAACTTCAGACAACCGCTATTTTTAGGAAAGAGGGTGCTGTCACTGGAAAGGAAACTGATTTCTAAAAAGAAACTATATGGACCTTCTGATAAATAAGGTATGTGATTTTAGTTAGAGTTGATCTGTTATTAAGAATCTAATTATCTCTGGAGGGACTGAGAAGCTAGTGGCTGAGAAGCAGATGTGGTGCCTACTATGAGAATGTCCCATTATAAAGCCGTTCTTGAGTAACATTGCTATTGGATCTGGTTACTCTTCTTGGGCTTCCCTGGTGGCTCAGTGGTAAAATAATCTGCTTGCCAGTGCAAGACACATGGGTTGGATCCCTGGTTGGGGAAGATCTCCTGGAGAAGGATGAAACAACCCACTCCAGTATTCTTGCCTGGGAAATTCCATGGACAGAGGAGCCAGGGGCGCTACAGTCCATGGGTTTGCAGAAGAGCTGGATACGACTTAGCAACTAAACAGCAACACTCCTTTTCCTAATTCCAGCATCAGAGTTACTACCCCATATTTTGAACATCTAAAACTGCTGTGGTATGGCCATGAAAATAGGAAAAGTAGCTGCTTTTAGAGGATAAGCAGTGTTGTCAACAGTGACATTTATCAAATGCTAATAAATTTCAAGCAGGGATAATCAAAGCTCAGTTCAGTCACTNAATTCCAGCATCAGAGTTACTACCCCATATTTTGAACATCTAAAACTGCTGTCGTATGGCCATGAAAATAGGAAAAGTAGCTGCTTTTAGAGGATAAGCAGTGTTGTCAACAGTGACATTTATCAAATGCTAATAAATTTCAAGCAGGGATAATCAAAGCTCAGTTCAGTCACTCAGTCCTGTCTGACTCTTTACGACCCCATGAAACCCAGCACACCAGGCCTCCCTGTCCATCACCAACTCCCGGAGTTCACTCAGACTAGCATCCATCGAGTCAGTAATGCCATCCAGCCATCTCATCCTCTGTCGTCCCCTTCTCCTCCTGCCCACAATCCTTCCCAGCATCAGAGTCTTTTCCAATGAGTCATCTCTTCCCATGNTGCTTTATTTAGAATCCACCAACTTAAATATTAATTTTATCTTAAAGCACCCTCACAGAAACATCCAGAATGTTTGGCTACGTGTCCAGGTACCATGTCCCAGCCAAAGTGACACATAAAATTAGCTATCACATTTGTGTTGTACTTCAATGCCACATTTTAAGACAATGATGCTTATTTGGAGCTGTGCAACCCCATGATGGCAAAGCAGCTAGAGACAATGTCATGTGAAGAACAACTGAAGGGACAGGGTTGTTTAGAAATTCTGCATCATTTGGCCTACTGGGTTCCACACTTGTTTATACCCAGTATTTTTCTGAGTTGAATCATCACGTCTTATATCAGAGTTATAGTATGAGTTGTAGACATTTCACTGTTCTTTGGCTTGAAATTGCTTTGATTTCAGTTAAGTGCCTTTATCAACAAAATTTCTACGCTTGTAGTTTTTTATTTTGCTATTTCCAAGATCTAGAACTTAAGAAGATTTCTTATTCAGTCTTCTGATTTCTGCAAAATAACTTCCATGTTGAGCCTTGAGTAAAACATTTTTTGCCTTTTGCATAAACATGTTTCTGCCTTTTGATTCCCTGCCTGGGNAGTGCCTTTATCAACAAAATTTCTACGCTTGTAGTTTTTTATTTTGCTATTTCCAAGATCTAGAACTTAAGAAGATTTCTTATTCAGTCTTCTGATTTCTGCAAAATAACTTCCATGTTGAGCCTTGAGTAAAACATTTTCTGCCTTTTGCATAAACATGTTTCTGCCTTTTGATTCCCTGCCTGGGAATCATTGACCCCAGGTGATTCCCTTTGCAGCAATAAAACATCTCTTCTTATGGTAACAGCCTTAACTGTAAACTGTGTCATCCTCATTTCTGTGGGCACATTTCAACCCCATCCCCAGAAATAGCAAACAAAACCAAGAACCATCATTGTTAGGAAAGGTCTTTGATTTTGGGTTTTTTTGTTGTTTTTCTGTGACACTTATATCTTTCATTAGCTGTTGGTCCAGAATTTATTGTATTCATTTTTTGTATTGAATGAATTTGTTATATTCATTATTGGCATCATGGTGAGTAATATGGGTATAAGAGTTGTAATTTATTAATCCATTCACCTAGTGTTTACTGAATATACACTTGTGCCAAGCATCTTGAGGTGCTAGGAATTCAATGATGAACAAGCCATAGAAACATCACATTTGAAAAGGATAGCATGAATGGTTATTGCCAATATTTTGCTTTCATCTTGATGAATCTTTCTTAATTCTAAACCTATGGATCTGGATACAAAAGTGAATTATTTCCATAGGTTTTATCAGTTATACAGAATAAAAGGATAGCACTCTTGTTAAAATTTAAAGATTTAGAGATGAATAAACCTCACAATAGTATAGTATCGTTTCACAGTAACTTGTCATTACATTGATTATTTCTGTATAATTAAAATATTTCCAAGTCTTTGTCATTGGCTCTTATTAAATTAAGGATAATTCATTTCAAGTACTATATAGCAAAGGAGTATCTGTAGGATCCTTGGAATTAGTGGAATAAGAACTGAATTATTGAAACTGAAATTTTTATACCATTTACTAGGAAATTTGTTTTATGGAATATTCTGAATTGACATAATCCCCTTTCCCAGCATTCATGGAGATAGAGAATGTTGAATTGTGAGCAAGTGTTCTTATGACAGATTCTATTTAAAATTATTAAACAGAAATGCATTTTGTATAAGAAATACTAAGTGAATTAACAGCATATAAATGCTGAAATTTTCTGGGCAATCTCATTATTTACAACCCAACTTTTTTTTACAAACATCGATGCCTTACTTCTTCTTTTTTTTTTTTTTAATTAATTAATTTAACTTTACAATGTTGTATTGGTTTTGCCATACATTGACTTGAATCTGCCATGAGTGTACATGTGTTCCCTATCCTGAACCCCCCTCCCACCTTCCTCCCCATCCCATCCCTCTGGGTCATTCCAGTGCACCCACCCCAAGCACCCTGTATCATGCATCAAACCTGGACTGGTGATTCGTTTCACATATGATATTTTACATGTTTCAGTGCCATTCTCCCATATCATCCCACTCTTGCCCTCTCCCACAGAGTCCAAAAGACTGTTCAATACATCTGTGTCTCTTCTGCTGTCTCGCATACAGGGTTATTGTTACCTTCTTTCTAAATTCCATATATATGTGTTAGTATACTGTACTGGTGTTTTTATTTCCGGTTTACTTCACTCTGTATAATAGGCTCCAGTTTCATCCACCTCATTAGAATTGATTTAAATATATTCTTTTTAATGGGTAAGTAATATTCCATTGTGTATACGTACCACAGCTTTCTTGTCCATTCATTTGCTGATGGACACCTAGGTTGCTTCCACATCCTGGCTATGATAAACAGTGCTGTGATGAACACTGGGATACATGTCTTTTTGGCATGCTTGTCCTATTTAGGTTATACACTCTCCCAATTTTCCAAAAATGTCTTCTCTAAGGATAGTCTGAACTTATCACATTTTCAGTTTTTGAGGGAACCATGAAAATCCTCTTAGATATTCCTTACTTAAGTCCCTATTTGTCCTCTTCTAATGGGTTTATTATCCTAAGGCCTTGCAGTGAACAAACACCAGTTACCTGTCCTGTCATGTACTGCAAACTCATATTATTAAATTCTGAAACTTCAATTTTATTAGAAATGAGGATAACTTAATCTCTTCTTTGTTCTCTAGGAAATTGCTTTTCCTTTATTCTCCAGTAAGTCATTTTAAATTCCCATATTCTTCTCTTCCAAGAACTTCTCTTTTGTTCTGTTTTATAAATAAATCTACTAGCTGATCTCTCTGCATGGTGTATCTGAATTATAGTTATTACAGTAGTAATAAAATTTGACTATACAACCTATTTTATATACCTATTGATATTTAGGGTGGGTTTTGATAGTGTGATTTATGAATTATTAATTGATTTTTTCCTGGCATAAATGATTAAATGGTGATCCTTTTCTCAGTTGGCACCTACATAAAAGGATATCCATTATTTTAGGGGTTGTCAATAATATTTGTATAAATGAGACGATCAAAAGCCTTGATTCACCCTTCTACAATAAATAAATAAATAAAACTGGGCAACGTATATGAAACAGCTGTTTTCAGAGATCGTACAACAGGCAGTGCAAAACTACAGTGTCTGAAAGAAGGAAATCAAGCTAGATTAGTCCTATAATTCCCAGTTTTCTGGCTGGAGACACTTCACAGACAGACAGTTGTGAAGAGAGGTGGGACCCAGACAAAACATAGCAGCCTTTCTAAACTGAGGAGACAAATAACAGTCAGAGAGCCTTAGGAAACTGTAATTTATGGGGCAGAGAGCCAAAACAAGGGACGGAGGTAGGGAAAGATCTCCAGAAATTTGGATGGATGTCCCTTTAAGCATTTTGATGAAATACTAAGCTGTACATATATGAGGTGAGACTCCACAAGAACTCCACAAGTTGTACATATATGAGGTGAGACTCTGCAAGACAAATGACTACCAGCAAAAGAGCAACTATAAGAAAGCTATAAACTGAAAAACCATCAGAGTTTCACAGGGTTGGTAGATGTTTGAATTCTGACCAATTGTGTGGAAAAGCCTGTTCATGCTCAGGGGATTCAATAGAGATTCCCCAAATGGATATGCCATTAATTTTACTTCTAAGAAGGGCTAAAACTATCTCTAGAGTAAAATCTGTTCTAGACTAACCTTAATAAAGTTAAAATAGAAGCTTCAAAATGATCATGTTATACTTCAGGTGTAGGCATACCTCAGAGATATTGTGGGTTCCATTCTAGACCCCTGCACTAAAGTGAATATCACAATAAATTGAGTCACATGCATTTTGGGGTTTTCCAGTGCGTGTGAAAGTTATGTTTATACTATACTGAAGTCTGTTATAAAGAATGCAATCTAAAAAACCCTTAAGAATTACATACCTTAATTAAAAATATTCCTGAAAAAATGTTTACCATCATCTGACAATGCAAATGGTAACAAACTACAGTATCTATGAAGCACAATAAAGTGAGATGCTGTAAAACAAGGTATGCCTGTAAATTAATTACTTACCAGAACAAAACTCAGCTCCCTTTAATGAAACACAAATCATTCAACAAAATTCTTCATATTAAACATTCATTAAAAAATTACTAGACAGGTGGAGAATCATGAAACTGTGACCCATAGCCATGTGAAAAAAAAATCCATCAATAGAAATAGACCAAGAAATGAAGAGATGATGGAATTAATAGAAAAGGACTTTTAAAGCAGTTATTATAAATATATATATTTAGAATGGTAATGGAGATAGAGAAAAGGTAACTTTGTTATTTTCTATGTAAATGAAACTAATTCCCTTGGAATAATTTCTGGGGCACTATAGGGAGAGGAGAGAATGGTCGTGAATCCTCCCCCTCTTAATCTGATGGGTTTGCTCTCTATATATCACTGTTTCTCTCTGGGANTAAAGCAGTTATTATAAATATATATATTTAGAATGGTAATGGAGATAGAGAAAAGGTAACTTTGTTATTTTCTATGTAAATGAAACTAATTCCCTTGGAATAATTTCTGGGGCACTATAGGGAGAGGAGAGAATGGTCGTGAATCCTCCCCCTCTTAATCTGATGGGTTTGCTCTCTATATATCACTGTTTCTCTCTGGGACTTTGGTAGACTTGCTGAGGTTTACCACACTATGACAAGAGAACATTATGGAACAGAGTGTTCTCTAGAGATGGTATGTCTTGCTGCCACCATGGAACCTTTGTGGTCCAAGAGATATATGAACAAACAGTGAACATTTTTCTGTGTTCACAAGAAAGGGCCCAGAATATAAGTGAGAAAGACTCAGCAGACTTGGCAGGAGGTTTATCAGTGTCTCAGCCTGGGTAAGAAGAACTCTAGGGGGATGGGAGAAGATGAGGATGCTACCACATCTCAATGGATTATCAACAACACAGTGGTGAAACATGATCTCCAAGGATACCATTTTCTAAAAATGAGACTGATTAAAATGCAAAGTGGATAGCTCTTGTACCCAGAAATCATTGTGGCATATTTAAGTCCCCCAGCTCAACAGGGAGGAGGAAGAGGAGAAAGGGAAAGCAATCTTAAATAGGAATGAGTCTTCATTTTGATACAACTTAGTTCGTTTATTGTTAAACAGTCTAAAAGAAAATGATTTCCTGCTCTCCAGTTGCTTTTCTAATCATCTAGCTTTAGATTTGTTACTGGATAATTTTAAAGATGTGATCTTTCTGTAGAGGAATAAACATGAAGCCAGCCTATAAACAGCAGCAGCCTATAAACCTATGAGAAGCTATGTGCTTTGTGGAGGTAAGCAATTTCAAAACAATATGTAGGTACACTATTAAGAGGAAAGGTTAAAAAAAGCACAATATACAGCTAAAAACAGATGATCTTCTGTATCATTTTTGAGATGTGATGATTAAGTACTTGCATTCTTTACTTTGTCTTATCAGCAAATACACAGCTGCAGTAAAAAACCTCCATTTACCCTATAAATGTGATCTGAGAGAACTAAATTCTGTGTCTACCTGTTTTGAGCTTTTCTTCCTTTAACAGGTTGATTTAAGGGGAGTATACATCCAGGCTCAGCCTTAATAGTCACTTGCCACTCACATGGTTTAATTTACTGTGGACTGCAAGTTCATATAGTGTCCCTGGCTAATTTATATGGGACACAGACTTTTCTTTTTTCAGGATTTGATTTTAAAATGTTACCTACTTTTTAGCTCACTTGAACTTGTTTGTTTCTCAGTCTCTAAAATAATCCAGGCCTTTCTAGCTTTAAGTTTCTGTGACAGTGGGCTTTATGTTTGAAAGTAAAGATGTTTCCTTTTTAGAGAAAAATATCCCAAAGTGTAATTTTATTATTATTAGCCCCAAATTGACTCACTAATTCATCTTTCTATGCCAATAGTTTGGAAAGAAGTGACACTAACTAAAAATGAAATGGCTCCTTTTTTTCCCAAGAATTAGTTTCCTAAAGAGAATGCTTATATGTGCACACTGCTTGTAGATCTAGAAAGCTAATGTAAATGTTTAATACCACAACAAATTAAATTATTGCCAAGATGAAAAGTTTTATATATGTATTTATATATAGTGATATCTACATATATGTACATAGAAATATATACATATTAATAAGTGTGCCATGGATTTATTGGCATCAAATGTAGAAATAAAAGAAAAGTGAAAGTTTTTACAATATTTTTCTATTGCTCCATGGTCAGCCTAAATTGGTGGATTCATATATTCCTGAATGTCACGATAATTAGAGCTGAGACGTGAATTAGATTACGAAATAGGCCTCTGTGGACATTCATTCTCTTTCGGATGCTATCTTTTTACTAGTTTTGGTAATGCTTCCCACCTTTTCCCCACTCTTTGTCCTTGGGCTTTGTGTGGCTTACACTATTGAGTCTAAGAATAGGCATGTGATTCATTGTAGGCCATCATGTTTCATTCCTGTTTAAACTGATTGGTTTAGGAATGAGCAGGTGACTTGACTTAGGCTGCTGAAAGTTAAGCCCAGGAACTCTCTTTAAACTTGTTGAAAGGACCGTGTGTGTGTGTGCGTGTGTGTGTGTGTGTGTGTGTGTGTGTGTGTGTTTTACTTTATTATTTTTATTTTATTATTATTCTACTTTTTCAAAAAGAATTTTTGAAATTCAAAATTTCAACCTGAAATCAAATATCTTGCCGCTTTGAATAAAATCTACACAGAAGGGAGGACAGCTAAGAGATGGAAAGATACTGAATCTCATGACATCCTTTGAAATGCTGAGTGAAGATGGGCCTGAGGATAGAGCTACCTTTATAGTTCTCAGAATAAGCTTGAGTTAGATTTTATGTTATCTGCAAAAGAGTACTATAGTAGATATTTTCCATTTGCCCTCCAACTTTACTCCCTACTCTTCTCCCTTCTGTCTATGCCACAGAGGGCTAACCTATCTGGGCTTCATCAGAGAGTTCTATTACCCTCTGGCTTCTGGTTATGTTCAGCCAATGGAAATCTCTCTGGAAGCTTAAGTCAGGGCAGTTACTCCCTACTATTCTTAGGGGTTCTCACTCAGAATCATATGTTGATTGGTCTTTCTTGCAGGGGATGTAGATCCTGTCGTGTCCTTCTCTCTCCAGGTTTGAATAGCCATTTTCTCCCTTCATACCCTCAGATGTAGGGGAATAGTACCACCCTACAACTGCTAGCCCTGGATTAAAGCATTGTGCTTAATTGATTTCCTGTAACCCTTCCCATACTTTTATAGTCTATTAAATTATCCTCAGTTATCCAATTTAGGCTAATCCGGAGTTATCTCTTTGTGTCAGAACCTGAGTGGTTCCTACTCTGTTTATTTGGGCTTCCCAGGTGACTCGGATGGTAAAGAATCCACCTGCAATGCAGGAGACCTGGCTTCGATTTGGCTTTCTGGGGTCAGGAAGGTCCCCTGAAGAAAGAAATTGCAGTCTACTCCAGTATTCTTGCCTGGAGAATTCCATGGACAGAGGATCACAAAGAGTCAGACACTACTGAGTAACACTTTCACTTTCAATATAAAGGAAAAAAAAACATAAACCACATAAATATGTGGTAGTTTAAAGACAATCAGTCTTTCATTTGAATAATTTATTGCTTGGTATTGAATGCTCAATTGAGTATCAAGACAAGGCTTCAGACTTTTTGCAATGCATAGAATTTTAGGAAGTCTTTGGTAAAGGGAACTGAGGCCTGTTGGCTTATTTAAGATTTTTTGGATTCTTTTCTAAAGTCTGTCACTTCTAGAAACTACCTTTTAGTGCAGCCATGATGGGAGTCTTCTTTGTTATCCATAGTAGCTCTAAGTAAGAGTCACAATGCTCTCACAAACTTACATTTTCACTTCTTCAGGTTGTAAAAAGAAGGTGACTTGAATTTCTTCGAATAAAAATGAATAAATAATCTAGAAATGCACACCAGATTTAATGGCAGCAATCTACATGCACATAAATATTAATTTACATCTAGTGAATTTACACTCATAATTTGCTTAAAATTTTTTGTACCATCTATGTAAAAAAGGTTTCCTAAGAAAATTAACAATGTTAATAAAATTTGCATGTTTAGGTTAAAAACTACTTAAGAGAACAAACTTTCCATGGGTCTTTATATACTTCAGAAAGACACAGTTGTAAAATCCTAATTTCCAGTTATTCACTGAAGCAGTTAACTAGGTATCATGTATTTATTGTGTATATTTTAAATAGTAAGTTTACTTTAATACATCTTTCAAACTTTTTACCGCATTAGCCTTTACTTCAGTTAGTCTGAATGATGAGCACTGATGAGCATTTTTACTGATATAATATTAAAAAATTAACCTTTGAATATATATAATGGATTAATAGCTGATGGCTCAGCCTGCAATGTGGGAGACTTAAATTCAATCCCTTGGTCAGGAAGATCCCCTGGAAAAGGAAATGGCAACCCCTTCCAGTATTCTTGCCTGGAAAATCTCATGCAGAGAGGAGCCTTGTGGGCTATAGTCCATGGGATTGCAAAGAGTTGGACATGACTGAGTCACTAATACTTTCACACTTCTTTCAGATATTCAGTATTAGCCTGAGGGTGTGAAGTATATTCAGTAGTCAAGATTAAGCAAAATATTATTTACACGTTAGGTTGAGAATACTTTATTAAATCAATCAAGATACTTTTCCACGTCATTAGATTTTCCTGACTTCATTTACAGCACAATTTTTACATCCAACAGCAATTCAAACTAATAATAAATATATTGCTGCTATAATTTTTTGAACTTGTGTACGACTCTTTGTGACCCCATGGACTGTAGCCGCCAGGCTCCTCTGTTCATGGGATTCTCCAGGCAAGAATACTGGAGTGGGTTGCCTTTTTTTCCTCCAGGGTATCTTCTCAGGCCAGGGGTCGAACCCATATCTGTATCTTCTGCATTGCAGGTGGATTCTTTACTATTAANCTTTATGTGATAATGGACCAAACTATTTGAAATTGTCTCTGGTTTAAGGAAAAAATATCTAAGCCATAAGATTTCTATGTGTGCAGGTTTTATGCATGACATATTTCCTCTTAATCTCTTTTATGAAAATCAAAACAGAGTCAGTATTGCTAAGAGAGCTTTCTAAAATGGAGACTGAGAAGCTACTGAGGAAATGTGACTTATGTACCTCTCAGTCCAGATGGACTTTTGAACACTTATCGTCCTACTCAAGATACTCGTCCATCATGTACCCTAATATAAATTTGTGACAGCCTATCTACTTACTGAATCCTTACCCTAAAACAACACATGATTCCTTAAGGACAAATATCCCCTCACTTGTATCAGTTCAGTTCAGTTCAGTCCTTTAGTCGTGTCCACTCTTTGCGACGCCCATGGTCTGCAGCATGCCAGGCTTCCCTGTCCATCACCAACTCCTGGAGCTTACTCAAACTCATGTGCAAGGAGTTGGTGATGCCATCCAACCATCTCATCCTCTGCTGTCCCCTTTTCCTTTCTCCTTCAATCTTTCCCGGCATCAAGGTCTTTTTCAATGAGTTAGTTCTTCGCATCAGGTGTATTGGAGTTTTAGCTTCAGCATCAGTCCTTCCAGTGAATAATCAGGACTGATTTCCTTTAAGGTAGACTGGTTGGATCTCCTTGTATTTGGATCTCCTTGCAGAAGACGTCTTATCCAACACCACAGTTCAAAAGCATCAATTCTTCGGCACCCAGCTTTCTTTATAGTTCAACTCTCACATCCATACATGACTACTGGAAAAACCAAAGCTTTGACTAGATGGACCTTTGCTGGCAAAATAATGTCTCTGCTTTTTAATATGCTGTCTAGTTTGGTTATAGCTTTTCTTTCAAGGAGCAAGTGTCTTTTAATTTCATGGATGCAGTCACCATCTGCAGTGATTTTGGAGCCCAAGAAAATAAAGTCTCTCACTGTTTCCATTGTTTCCCCATCTATTTGCATCAGTTCAATTCAGTTCAGTTCAGTCGCTCAGTTGTATCCGACTCTTTGCGACCCATGAATCACAGCACTCCAGGCCTCCCTGTCCATCACCAACTCCCGGAGTTTACTCAGACTCACGTCCATCAAGTCAGTGATGCCATCCAGCCATCTCATCCTCTGTCGTCCCCTTTTCCTCCTGCCTTCAATCCCTCCCAGCATCAGAGTCTTTTCCAATGAGTCAACTCNCATGAATCACAGCACTCCAGGCCTCCCTGTCCATCACCAACTCCCGGAGTTTACTCAGACTCACGTCCATCAAGTCAGTGATGCCATCCAGCCATCTCATCCTCTGTCGTCCCCTTTTCCTCCTGCCTTCAATCCCTCCCAGCATCAGAGTCTTTTCCAATGAGTCAACTCTTCACATGAGGTGGCCAAAGTACTGGACTTTCAGCTTTAGCATCATTCCTTCCAAAGAAATCCCAGGGCCGATCTCCTTCGGAATGGACTGGCTGGATCTCCTTGCAGTCCAAGGGACTCTCAAGAGTCTTCTCCAACACCACAGTTCAAACGCATCAATTCTTCGGCACTCAGCCTTCTTCACAGTCCAACTCTCACTTCCATACATGACTACTGGAAAAACCATAGCCTTGACTAGACGGACCTTAGTCAGCAAAGTAATATCTCTGCTTTTGAATATGCATCAGAGTCTATCACAATTCTCTCACAATTTAACATCCTTGTGGTTTTTGTCTTTTTAAACTCCTAACTCTTTCTCCTCTTCAGAAGTCTTTTGGTTTCACCTGAATATGTGTGTCCCAAATTACAATTCTTTAAAATGTTTTTTTTTTAAATTAATTTATTTTTGGCTGTGCTGGATCTTTGCTGCTGTTGCTTTACATGGGCTTTCTCTACTTGTGACAAGCAGAGGCTGTTTTTCATAGCGGTGCATAGGTTTATTGTGTTGGCTTCTCATTGAGGAGCACAGGCTCCATGGTGTTCGGGCTTCAGTAGTTGTAGCACACAGGTTCAGCAGCTGCAGCTCATTGGCTCTAGAGCTCAGACTCAGTAGTTATGGCACATGGGCTTTAGTTGCTCCATAGCATGTAGAATCTTCCCAGACTAGGGATTGAGCCATGTCCTCAGCACTGGCAGGAGAATTCTTTTCCACTGCACAACAAGGGAAGTCCCCAAATTGCAATTCCTACGACCCCCAAATAAAGCTCTTTGTTTTTTGCAGCATCAATACTGATTATTGTTTGACATTTTCAAAACTGTATTAAAAGTATGTACCAGTCTTCACAGAAATCTAATAGATTTAAGAAAATATGTTTTATAATAATAGTTAATAATATACAAGAGTTAAGCAGCATGAATTAGTGCTTCACTATACTAGCCACCCTTGTTGATTAAAGGGTACCATAAAATATGTTTCTTGATTTTAAGGAGAATAAAATTTAAGAGAAGTGAGTTATCAAAAGTATAAAAAGTATACTTTTTATATAGGTAGTATAAAAAGTTTTGACATTTTAAAGAATAGATATGTGGAAGACTATTAGATGAAGAAAGACAGTATTTACAGAATGCTGGCTATGGCTGCAATCTGAGCTTTAGTCCTGGCTATAGCACATGCTAAGTATATGACCCTGACTAATTATCCTGAGACAAGGTTCTTAAGATTGAAATGGTTACTTACCTGACTATGCTATAAAATCACTGGAAAGATGTGTCTTATGCCCTCATCTTTTCCCTACTAAATCCTCTTTTTTTTTTTCCCTTTAGTTTCCTTTGATATATTATCTAGAACTCCATCTTTACTTGTGTTTTCAATTCTGTGAGTGTGCTCGGTCGCTCAGTTGTGTACGACTCTTTGTGACCCCATGGACTGTAGCCGCCAGGCTCCTCTGTTCATGGGATTCTCCAGGCAAGAATACTGGAGTGGGTTGCCTTTTTTTCCTCCAGGGTATCTTCTCAGGCCAGGGGTCGAACCCATATCTGTATCTTCTGCATTGCAGGTGGATTCTTTACTATTAATGTCTTCCAGAAAAACAGTCTGAATGTACCAAAGGTACCTTAAGTCCACATACTCAGAAAGTATATTGATAATAAGATTTATTACAGTGTGTTTAAGGACTTCCCCTGTGGCTCAGACGGTAAAGTGTCTGACTACAACGCAGGAGACCTGAGTTTGATCCCTGGGTCGGGAAGATCCCCTGGAGAAGGAAATGGCAATCCACTCCAGTCCCATGGACAGAGGAGCTTGGTAGGCTACAATCCATGCGGAGAAGGAAATGGCAACCCACTCCAGTATTCTTGCCTGGAGAATCCTGTGGACGGAGGAGCTTGGTGGGCTACAGTCCACGGGTCGCGAGTCGGACACAACTGAGCTACTTCACTTTCACTTTCTTTTCCTAGAGTGTGTTTAAGATGACGGCAGAATTTGCCCCATTGTAATTTTCACACCCATGACTTCAACTACCAGTACATTAAAGTTGAAAAAGTAAATAAAATTGTGATCCTATTTTCATTTTCAAAATAGCACTCCAGCATCAGATTATAGGAAAAAAATAGAGGAAAAGAATGGACCATCCAGGCAAAAGATTATGAAGCTTTGAGCTCAGGCAATGAATGGTACTGGGTATGGATCATAATTAAAGAGGTATTTAGGAGGAGGATAGGCAGATTTTTGGATGTTTGCTAGAATTCCCTCATGAAACCATTTTGGCCTTGTGCCTTCTGTGGGCTACTGTTGTGAAAAAGTATATTTATTTCCTTCATGAAAATTAGTTTGTTGGACATTTTATATACACTAGGGTTAATATTCTGAATGTATATATTTCATCTAGGTTTTACAATTTATTAGCAGAGTTGTACCATGCAATATCTTATGATTTTTTTTAAAAAGTTCCTGTTTAATGGTTACTTTTATATATTTGTGTTCCTTTTTTGCTTGATTAATTAGCTAGCTGATTCTTATTTTGCTAATATTTTCCAAAACTGAACATTTTAATTTATTCTTTTTTATATATATAACTCATTATTTTGCCATTATTTTCAATATTGTCTTTTTTCATTTTCTGTTTATTTTTAATTACTCTCAAGTGAAATTTTATATACTGGTGAAGAATTGACATCTCTGTATTAAATAAGTCCTATTTAAGAACAAGAAATGTCTGTCAGTTCAAGTGGATATTTATTTATTGCCATCCTTTCATTTTTTTCTGTATAACCATTTAAGGCTATGATTTTTTTCTCTGATCTTCACTTTGATTGTATCTCATTATACTGATAAATAATACTTCATTTCCATTATTTTTATTTATAAATAATTCTGAAATTTCAGTTCCCCCTTGCCTTGAGTTGTTTAATCATTAACTAACTTTATATGGAAAGGTCTATTTATGTTTTAATTTTGTTATTGATTTCTGTGTTTTTAATATGAGAGAATTATTTTTGTATCACTTCTACTTTGTTATGCTCATTGAGATTTTCTTTGAACCATAATTTATTGACTGTCTTCATGAATGTTTATGGGATCTTGAAGATATATTTGGCATGAAAAGTTTGATATATATTCATATAATTTACTTTATTGCTTATGTTGTTTAGGATTTCTATATCTTTATTTTTTGTCAAGTGTCTTGGACTGAGAGTAGAATATTAAAATTGTGCATTACTGTGTATTTCTGGCTATTTTTCCTTACATTTCTTGTGTTGCTCAGTTGTGTCTGACTCTTTGTGACCGCATGGACTGTAGCCTGCCAGGCTCCTCTGTCCATGGACTTCTCCAGGCAAGAATACTGGAGTGGGTAGCCATTCCCTTCTCCAGGGGATCTTCCAGATCCAGGGATTGAACCCTGTTCTCCTGCATTGCAGACAGATTCTTTACTGTCTGAGCCACCAGGAAGCCCCTATATTTATTGTAGTTTTTGCTTTATGAGGTGATAGCACATAAGTATTCAAAACTATTATATATTCATATTCTTTTGCTAATGACATGTCATTTATTGTCATTTATTTTATTGCTTAAGGTACTGAACTCTAGTTTGTCAGGTATTAAGATCACTATTCCTTCCTTCTTTTTGTTTGCTTTTATTTTGGTATAGCTTTGTCCATCTCTTTATATTTAAACTTTCTGAATAATTTTGTTTTAGGGATTTCTCTTATATATGGTATAGAAGGAGGTTGTACTTGTAATATATGAGTTTGAACTAGTTAATATTATTGATGTTTTGGTGTTTGTCATTCACATTTATTATGTTTCCTTTGTTCTTTTTTATATTGGTTTAGAAAGGTTTGTATTTTTATTCCAGTGTATTTTATTTTATATGAATTCNGAGTCGGACACAACTGAGCTACTTCACTTTCACTTTCTTTTCCTAGAGTGTGTTTAAGATGACGGCAGAATTTGCCCCATTGTAATTTTCACACCCATGACTTCAACTACCAGTACATTAAAGTTGAAAAAGTAAATAAAATTGTGATCCTATTTTCATTTTCAAAATAGCACTCCAGCATCAGATTATAGGAAAAAAATAGAGGAAAAGAATGGACCATCCAGGCAAAAGATTATGAAGCTTTGAGCTCAGGCAATGAATGGTACTGGGTATGGATCATAATTAAAGAGGTATTTAGGAGGAGGATAGGCAGATTTTTGGATGTTTGCTAGAATTCCCTCATGAAACCATTTTGGCCTTGTGCCTTCTGTGGGCTACTGTTGTGAAAAAGTATATTTATTTCCTTCATGAAAATTAGTTTGTTGGACATTTTATATACACTAGGGTTAATATTCTGAATGTATATATTTCATCTAGGTTTTACAATTTATTAGCAGAGTTGTACCATGCAATATCTTATGATTTTTTTTAAAAAGTTCCTGTTTAATGGTTACTTTTATATATTTGTGTTCCTTTTTTGCTTGATTAATTAGCTAGCTGATTCTTATTTTGCTAATATTTTCCAAAACTGAACATTTTAATTTATTCTTTTTTATATATATAACTCATTATTTTGCCATTATTTTCAATATTGTCTTTTTTCATTTTCTGTTTATTTTTAATTACTCTCAAGTGAAATTTTATATACTGGTGAAGAATTGACATCTCTGTATTAAATAAGTCCTATTTAAGAACAAGAAATGTCTGTCAGTTCAAGTGGATATTTATTTATTGCCATCCTTTCATTTTTTTCTGTATAACCATTTAAGGCTATGATTTTTTTCTCTGATCTTCACTTTGATTGTATCTCATTATACTGATAAATAATACTTCATTTCCATTATTTTTATTTATAAATAATTCTGAAATTTCAGTTCCCCCTTGCCTTGAGTTGTTTAATCATTAACTAACTTTATATGGAAAGGTCTATTTATGTTTTAATTTTGTTATTGATTTCTGTGTTTTTAATATGAGAGAATTATTTTTGTATCACTTCTACTTTGTTATACTCATTGAGATTTTCTTTGAACCATAATTTATTGACTGTCTTCATGAATGTTTATGGGATCTTGAAGATATATTTGGCATGAAAAGTTTGATATATATTCATATAATTTACTTTATTGCTTATGTTGTTTAGGATTTCTATATCTTTATTTTTTGTCAAGTGTCTTGGACTGAGAGTAGAATATTAAAATTGTGCATTACTGTGTATTTCTGGCTATTTTTCCTTACATTTCTTGTGTTGCTCAGTTGTGTCTGACTCTTTGTGACCGCATGGACTGTAGCCTGCCAGGCTCCTCTGTCCATGGACTTCTCCAGGCAAGAATACTGGAGTGGGTAGCCATTCCCTTCTCCAGGGGATCTTCCAGATCCAGGGATTGAACCCTGTTCTCCTGCATTGCAGACAGATTCTTTACTGTCTGAGCCACCAGGAAGCCCCTATATTTATTGTAGTTTTTGCTTTATGAGGTGATAGCACATAAGTATTCAAAACTATTATATATTCATATTCTTTTGCTAATGACATGTCATTTATTGTCATTTATTTTATTGCTTAAGGTACTGAACTCTAGTTTGTCAGGTATTAAGATCACTATTCCTTCCTTCTTTTTGTTTGCTTTTATTTTGGTATAGCTTTGTCCATCTCTTTATATTTAAACTTTCTGAATAATTTTGTTTTAGGGATTTCTCTTATATATGGTATAGAAGGAGGTTGTACTTGTAATATATGAGTTTGAACTAGTTAATATTATTGATGTTTTGGTGTTTGTCATTCACATTTATTATGTTTCCTTTGTTCTTTTTTATATTGGTTTAGAAAGGTTTGTATTTTTATTCCAGTGTATTTTATTTTATATGAATTCTAATAATTTTCTTTATATATACCCTTCAGTGCCACTTTTTCTTACTTAGGCCTTTGTTTAGTTTATGACTTTCAGATGACATTGTTTGATTCTCACCTATTGCCTGTGTTGGTACATAGACATTTTGTAATTTAGTCTTAATTGTTGACATACATTTTTTTTCTAATTTCTCCCACTGTTTGGTTAACTATGACTTCTCATTTCTCTGTCCCTTGTTCACTTCTAGATTGAGTTTTAATATTTTTATATCTATAATTTATTGTCTAATTACATTTTATTTGTATGGAAGCATTGTTAGTTTTCTCTGTTCTGCGGTTGCCATCTTCCTTCGTATTTTCCTTTCTGTCTTCTCTTTGTATTTTTTGCAGCTTAAAACTTTTGATTTCTCTTCAATTGTGAATGAGAAAATTTGAGGTACAGAAAAGTTTAATGATGAGTTTAGGGTCACATTGCTGCTGCTAAGTCACTTCAGTTGTGTCCAACTCTGTGTGACCCCATAGATGGCAGCCCACCAGGCTCCGCCTTCCCTGGGATTTTCCAAGCAAGAGTACTAGAGTGGGGTGCCATTGCCTTCTCCACTACTAACTGTGAAAAAATGGAGATAATGACTCAGGTCTTTTGACATCTAACATGTGACATTCCTGAGCTACACTAAATTCAAAAGTACAGTTTTACAATGAATAACAGAAGCAAAGCTAGTGAGAGACAAAATATACAAATGGATAATGGCCAGACCATATATATGAATAAAACTCTGGCCCACAATTTGCAGCAACTTGCCCAGGAAACTGACTCATTGCCTATAGTAAGCAGCTGAGGAATCCAGCTTGCTATAAATCTGACTGCTAGGAAGTCAGGGGTCTACCTCTCATAACAACAACAACAAAAAAACCCAACCAAATAATAACCCTATTACAATTTGCTCCAAATGCCTAGGACTTAATTAATAATTAACAGCTTCCCTAATTTTTGTCCCAGATTCCTATTTAGGACCAACCAGAAAAAGCCAAATATGTACCTGTAACTAGTTGCATAGGATGTCCCACTTCTAGTTAGCCAGTCTGCAAATTCTCCACACTAACAACCTCCATTCAAGGAATACCTGAAATCTTTCCTTTTTTCCACTGCAAAGCTTTCCCCATTCCTTTGCCTGCTTTGAGTTTCTGCCAGAATGCAAGTGATAGTGGCTAACTCCTCTTTTATAGCAAGTTCTGCATAAATAGCCCTTTCTTGTTTTAATTTGGTTGATCTTTATTTCCACACTACTGTTCCTCATTGGAGAAGGAAATGGCAACTCACTCCAGTATTCTTGCCTGGAGAATCCCAGGGACAGAGGCGCCTGCTGGGCTGCCATCTATGGGTTCGCACAGAGCTGGACACGACTGAAGTGACTTAGAAGCAGCAAGCAATGGCACCCCACTCCAGTATTCTTGCCTGGAGAATCCCAGGGAAGGGGGAGCCTGGTCGGCTGCCATCTGTGGGGTTGCACGGAGTTGAACACGACTGAAGTGACTTAGCAGCAGCAGCAGCAGCACTGTTCCTCATAATCAAATATTTCCTTCAACATGACTCAAATATAACTCTCCCAATAGGACTACCTTCCCCTTGACTGTCTCACAGTGGCCTCATCCTCATTTCTCATTTTCCTCCTAGTGTATTAGACATGATAGAGATGTGCTTCTTACTCCCCAGTGTCATTTCTAGGACCTTTAACTGCCACTCTCATCCCACTTTTTATCTGAGGTTCAGATAATCCATCTGGTTATCTTATCTCCACTTGCACTTTTGGTTACTGACTTCCATAACCCATTCCTGTCTTCACTGTGTTGCCTGGGGACATATTTACATTCTGTGACCCTGAGTTGTCCAGTAAGGAAGCCAGTATTCATGTATGGCTATTAAGCATTTGAAATATAGCAACCAGATTGAGATGTGTTGCAAGTGTAAAATACACAATAAATTTAAAAGATAGCAAAAGATAAGAAGAGTGTTAAATTCTCACTAATTTTTATATCATGTATTGACATTTTTAAATTTACTTTTGAAACTGGGATAAACAATATATTCTGACAATTAATTACATTTATTTCTTTTTACTTTTTAAAAATGTGGCTACTAGAAAATTTTAAATTATATATGTGCATATTATCTTTCTATGGTCATTGGTCCTTTTTCTTGTGTATCACAAAACTGAGATCCTTACTTTCTTGCTTTTCTTCATTCCTTGACCTCTATAACTCTGAGTCACTAAAATTTTTATCCAGTTTCCTTGTTTACTATTCTTTTGTCCCTTTCACTGACTTCTCTTCTTCATAAAGTTCCATCCATGTGCTTTGCTTGTGTTTCTTTATCCCTTCTCTTGAGATGTTTCATCCATTTAAATGTCATAACCACTGCATAAATGAAAGTGATAAATCACCCTCTCTGGGTCTGCCCCTCTTTAACTGTATTATTGTATCAGCAGTTTTCTGCTAGACATTTTTATTTAAATATCCAGTCATCAGTTTTAAGATTCTGTCTCAAGTGAAATGCAATATTTTTCTCTCAAAACCAATTCTTATTTTTTCTATTTCTGCTGGTGGTGTCATGATTTTCTTTATCACCCAGCTTGAAACTGCTGATTCAAGTTGTACTCTTCCACCTCTCCCTAGCTTCTCCTATCCATTCAGCCAGGAAGACCAGAAAGCTCTTTTTCCCTCATGGATTTTCTTGTATCCATTCTTTCCATCTGGTGCTACAGATGAATGTACTCCCATACTTCTCAGGCAGTTGCTTCTTTCTGAACCCAGAGTACCTGGGAATATGGCATGGGTATGAAACACCCAGGGCTGGGGTGGGGAGTGATAATGACCATTTCCTAGATAATTGCTCCAAAGAGATTTATTCACAGTACTTAAAAAAGTGCTAACAGATATCATTATATAGTTTATCTATGAAACTAGAATTTTTTTGAAAAAGGAACTGTTCTTATTAGCTGCAATCAGAATCAGTGTTCTTTATTTGGACGTAAAGAGTTAAATGCAGACATACAGGCAGAAAAGACAGGATGAAAGCATAGTATAGACATTGGAGAAGTGGAAGAGGAGAGAAATGAACCTTATCACTCAAGCCACATTGACTATGAAACATATTAGAATCATAGTGTTATGAAATACTTTTTATAGGTTATATATTGGGACTGTGGAAAAGACTTTGTAAATACCAAGCCTTTTGCATTACTAACAATATTTTAAACTATTTAATATTTTGTTGCTTTCAATTTTAAGCCTTCTTTCCTCCTCTCCTTTTTATTTTTTGACAGAAGTATAGTTCCTGAAGAGACAAAATGCATTTCATGTATTCTTTTAGTTCTTTTGACACTTTCTACATATATAGAATTTTTTCTGTCCATAGAAAGACACTCTACATTCTCAAAGACATAAGACAAACATCTTCAGGGAAGAAAAGCATAAATATCTTGGGTGGCCCTGGTTTAGAAGTTACTTAGAAATTCAAATTAAATATAAGCACTGTATAATAATGCAAAGTTATATCTGAGTTCAGGCTGACTGATCAAAGATGGAAATGCCAAGGGACTGTGCCCAAATAGACTGCCAGATATTTTTTCAGCAAAATGAGTTTATTTGGGATCAACAAAGAATTGCAATTTTGAATCTACAACCATGGGGAACCACAGTGCAAATCCCTGCACAACAAAGAGATAACCCTCTCAAAGAGGGGATAATTGAAGTTGGGAGGGCTTTAATAAACAGTGAGTCCATCAGAGGAATTGAAAGTTCAAAGTATAGTGGCTTTTAATTGAGCTGTGACAGTAACTCATTTGCTGACCTCTTGTCAGGCAAGATGAGAGTCATCTTTCTCTTGGGCTCTATTGTCACAGATTGTGGACCAGGAGCTGACTGTGGCTCAGATCATAAACTCCTTATCGCCAAATTCAGATTAAAATTTAAGAAAGTAGAGAAAACCGCTAGACCATTCAGGTATGACCTAAATCAAATCCCTTATGATTATAGGGTGGAAGTGTGAAATAGATTTAAGGGTCTAGATCTGAGAGATAGAGTGCCTGATGAGCTATGGAATGAGGTTCGTGACATTGTACAGGAGACAAGGATCAAGACCATCCCCGTGGAAAAGAAATGCACAAAGCAAAATGGCTGTCTGGGGAGGCCTTACAAATAGCTGTGAAAAGAAGAGAAGCAAAAAGCCAAGGAGAAAAGGAAAGATATAAGCATCTGAATGCAGAGTTCCAAAGAATAACAAGAAGAGATAAGAAAGCCTTCTTCAGTGATCAATGCAAAGAAATAGAGGAAAAGAACAGAATCGGAAAGACTGGAGATCTCTTCAAGAAAATTAGAGATACCAATGGAACATTTCATGCAAAGATGGGCTCAATAAAGGATAGAAATGGTCTGGACCTAACAGAAGCAGAAGATATTAAGAAGAGGTGGCAAGAATACACAGAAGAACTGTACACAAAAGATCTTCACGACCTGGATAATCACAATGGTGTGATCACTCATCTAGAGCCAGACATCNAGTTGTGTGGTAGTTTGAGCATTCTTTGGCATTGCCTTTCTTTGGGATTGGAATGAAAACTGACCTTTTCCAGTCCTGTGGCCACTGCGAGTTTTCAAAATTTGGTGGCATATTGAGTGCAGCACTTTCAGAGCATCATCTTTTAGGATTTGAAATAGCTCAACTGAAATTCCATCACCTCCAGCAGCTTTGTTCGTAGTGATGCTTTCTAAGGCCCACTTGACTTCACATTCCGAGAATTCTGGCTCTAGGTGAATGGTCACACCATCGTGATTATCTGGGTCATGAAGATCCTTTTTGTATAGTCCTTCTGTTTATTCTTGCCACCTCTTCTTAATATCTTCTGCTTCTGTTAGGTCCATACCATTTCTATCCTTTATCAAGCCCATGTTTGCATGAAATGTTCCCTTGGTATCTCTGATTTTCTTGAAGAGATCTCTAGTCTTTCTCATTCTATTGTTTTCCTCTATTTCTTTGCATTGATAGCTGAGGAAGGCTTTCTTATCTCTCCTTGGTGTTCTTTGGAATTCTGCATTCATATGCTTGTATTTTCCTTTTCTCCTTTGCTTTGTGCTTCTCTTCTTTTCACAGCTATTCATAAGGCCTCCTCAGACAGCCGTTTTGCTTTGTTGCATTTCTTTTCCATGGGGATGGTCTTGATCCCTGTCTCCTGTTCAGTGTCATCAACCTCTGTCCATAGTTTTTCAGGCACTCTGTCTATCAGATCTGGTCCCTTTCCTTTGGGTAATACATTCATTTTCACTATATTGATTCTTCCGATCCACGAATGTGGTATATTTCTCCATCTATTTGTGTCCTCTTTGATTTCTTTCATCAGCATTTTATAGTTTTCTATATATAAGTCTTTTGTTTCTTTAGGTTGATTTATTCCTAAGTATTGTTTCTTTTCATTGCGATAGTAAATGGAATTGTTGCCTTAATTTCTCTTGCTGTTTTCTCATTGTTAGTGTATAGGAGTGCAAGGGATTTCTCTGTGTTAATTTTATATCTTGCAACATTACTATATTCATTGATTAGCTCTAGTAATTTTCTGGTGGAGTGTTTAAGGTTTTCTATGTAGAGGATCATGTCATCTGCAAACAGTGAGAGTTTTACTTCTTTCCCAATCTGGATTCCTTTTATTTCTTTGTCTTCTCTGATTGCTGTGGCTAAAACTTCCAAAACTATATTGAATACTAGTGATGAGATTGGGCATCCTTGTCTTGTTCCTGACTTAGGGGAAATGCTTTCAATTTTTCACCATTGAGGATAATGTTTGCTGTGGGTTTATCATATATGGCTTTTATTATGTTGAGGTATGTTCCTTCTATTCCTGCTTTCTGGAGAGTTTTTTTATTTTTTATCATAAATGGATATCGAATTTTGTCAAAGGCCTTCTCTGCATCTATTGAGGTAATCATATGGTTTTTATCTTTCAATTTGTTAATGTGGTATATCACATTGACTGTTTTGTGGATATTAAAGAATCCTTGCATCCCTAGGATAAAGCCCATTTGGTCAGGATGTACGATCTTTTAAATATGTTGTTGGATTCTGTTTGCTAGAATTTTGTTAAGGATTTTTGCATCTATGTTCATCAGTGATGAGTTTTCAGTGTAGCTTTCTTTTTTTGTGGTGTCTTTGTCTGGTTTTTGTATTAGGGTAATGGTGGCCTTATAGAATGAGTTTGCAAGTTTACCTTCCTTGCAATTTTCTGGAAGAGTTTGAGTAGGATAGGTATTAGCTCTTCTCTAGATTTTTGGTAGAATTCAGCTGTGAAGCTGTCTGTTTCTGGGCTTTTGTTTGCTGGAAGATTTCTGATTACGGTTTCGATTTTCATGCTTGTGATAGGTCTGTTAAGATTTTCTAATTCTTCTTTGTTCGGTTTTGGAAAGTTGTACTTTTCTAAGAGTTTGTCCATTTCTTCCATGTTGCCCATTTTAGTGGCATATAGTTGCTGATAGTAGTCTCTTATGATCCTTTGTATTTCTGTGTTGTCTGTTGTGATTTCTCCATTTTCATTTTTAATTTTGTTGATTTGATTCTTCTCCCTTTGTTTCTTGATGTATCTGGCTAATGGTTTGTCAATTTCATTTATCTTCCCAAAGAACCAGCTTTTAGCTTTGTTGATTTTTGCTATGGTCTCCTTTGTTTCTTTTTCATTTATTTCTGCCTTAATTTTTATGATTTCTTTTCTTCTACTAACCCTGGGGTTCTTAATTTCTTCCTTTTTCTAGTTGCTTTAGGTGTAGGACTAGGTTATTTATTTGATTTTTCTCTTGTTTCTTGAGGTAAGCTTGTGTTGCCGTTAAACTTCCCCTTATCACTGCTTTTACTGAGTCCCATAGGTTTTGGGTTGTTGTGCTTTCATTTTCATTCGTTTTTATGCATATTTTGATCTCTTTTTTGATTTATTTAGTGATTTGTTGGTTATTCAGAAGCATGTTGTTTAGCCTCACTTCATGGCAGATAGATGGGGAAACAGTGGAAACAGTGGTTGACTTTATTTTTGGGTTCTCCAAAATCACTGCAGATGGTGATTGCAGCAATTAAATTAAAAGACGCTTAATCCTTGGAAGGAAAGTTATGACCAACCTAGACAGCATATTAAAAAGCAAAGACATTAGTTTGCCAACAAAGGTCCATCTAGTCAAGGCTATGGTTTTTCCAGTGGTCATGTATGGATGTGAGAGTTGGACTATAAAGAAAGCTGAGTGGTGAAGAACTGATGCTTTTGAACTGTGGTGTTGGAGAAGTCTCTTGAGAGTCTCTTGAACTGCAAGGAGATCCAACCAGTCCATCCTAAAGGAGACCAGTCCTGGGTGTTCATTGGAAGGACTGATGTTGAAGCTGAAACTCCAATACTTTGGCTACCTGATGTGAAAAGCTGACTCATTGGAAAAGACCCCAATGCTGGGAGGGATTGGGGGCAGAAGGAGAAGGGGATGACAGAGAATGAGATGGCTGGATGGCATCATCGACTCGATGGACATGGGTTTGGGTAAACTCCGGGAGTTGGTGATGGACTGGGAGGCCTGGAGTGCTGCAGTTTATGGGGTTGCAAAGAGTCAGACACGACTGAGCAACTGAACTAAACTGAACAGAAGTGTGTTGTTTTTGCCTCCATATGTTTGTATTTTTAATAGTTTTTTCCTGTAGTTGACATCTAATCTTACCAGCTTGTGATCAGGAAAGATGCTTGGAATTATTTCAATTTTTCTGAATTTACTAAGGCTAAATTTATGTTCCAGGATGTGATCTATCCTGAAGAAAGTTCCATGTGCCCTTGAGAAAAAGGTGAAATTCATTGTTTTAGGGTGAAATGTCCTATAGATATCAATTAGGTCTAACTGGTCCATTGTATCATTTAAAGATTGTGTCCTTACTAATTTTCTGTTTAGTTGATCCATCCATAGGTGTGACTGGGGTATTAAAGTCTCCCATTATTATTGTGTTACTATTAATTTTCCCTTTCATACTTGTTAACATTTGCCTTACATATTGTGATGCTCCTATGTTGGGTGCATGTATGTTTATAATTGTTATATCTTCTTCTTGGATTGATCCTTTGATCATTATGTAGTGTCCTTCTTTGTTTCTTCTCACAGCCATTATTCTAAAGGTTATTTTATCTGATATGAGTATTGTTACTTCTGCTTTCTTTTGGTCTCCATTTACGTGAAGTATATTTTCACAGCCCTTCACTTTTAGTCTGTATGAGTCCCTTGTTTGGGGGTGAGGCTCTTGTTGATAGCATATATACGGGTCTTGTTTTTGTATCCATTCAGCCAGTCTTTGTCTTTTGGTTGGGGCATTCAACCTATTTACATTTAAGGTAATTATTGATAAGTATGATCCTGTTGTCATGTACTTTGTTGTTTTGGGTTTGAGTTTATATGTCTTTTCTGTTTCTTGTCTAGAGAGGATCCTTTAGCATTTGTTGAAGAGCTGGTTTGATGGTGCTGAATTCTCTGAGCTTTTGCTTGTCTGTAATGCTTTTGACTTCTCCTTCATATTTAAATGAGATCCTTGCTCGGTACAGTAATCTGGGTATAGTGACCATCTCTTTGTCACTTTAACTATGTCCTGCCATTCCCTTCTTGCCTGAAGAGTTTCTATTGAAAGATCAGCTGTTATCCTTATGAGAATTCCCTTGTGTGTTATTTGTTGTTTTTTTCTTGCTGATTTTAATATTTGTTCTTTGTGTTTGATCTTTGTTAATTTGATTAATATGTGTCTTGGGGTGTTTCGCCTTGGGTTTATCCTGTTTGGGACTCTCTGGGTTTCTTGGACTTGGGTGGCTATTTCCTTCCCCATTTTAGGGAAATTTTCAACTATTATCTCCTCAAGTATTTACTCATGGCCTTTCTTTTTTGTCTTCTTCTTCTGGGACTCCTGTGATTTGAATGTTGGGGCATTTGACATTGTCCCAGAGGTCTCTGATGTTGTTCTCATTTCTTTTAATTCTTTTTTCCTCTCTGCTTCACTTATTTCCACCATTCTGTCTTCTACCTCACTTGTCCTATCTTCAGCCTCAGTTATTCTACTGTTGGTTCCCTCCATAGTGTTTTTGATCTCAGTTATTGAATTATTCATTATTGATTGACTCTTTTTTATTTCTTCCAGGTCCTTGTTAAACAGTTTATGCATCTTCTCAATCCTTGTTTCCAGACTATTTATCTGTAACTCCATTTTGTTTTCAAGATTTTCGATCATTTTTACTATCATTATTCTGAATTCTTTTTCATGTAGACTCCCTACTTTCTCCTCTTTTGTTTTGTTTGCTGGATATTTATCATGTTCCTTTACCTGCTGAAATTTTTTCTGCCTTTTCATTTTTTTAGATTGCTGTGTTTGGTGTGGCCTTTCTGTATGTTGGAAGTTTGTGGTACCTTTTTATTGTGGAGGTTCCTCCCTGTGGATGGGGTTGGATGAGTGGCTTGTCAAGGTTTCCTGGTTAGGGGAACTTGTGTCTGTGTTCTGGTGGGTGGAGCTGGATTTCTTCTCTCTGAAGTGCAATGAAGTGTCCAGTAGAGTTTTGAGGTATCTATGGGTTTTGTGTGATTTTGGGTAGCCTGTATATTAATACTCAGGGCTATGTTCCTGCATTGCTGGAGAATTAGCATGGCATATCTTGCTCTGGCACTTGTTGGTTCTTGGATGTAGCTTGGTTTCAGTGTAGGTATGGAGGCTTTTGGATGAGCTCTTGTCAATTAATGTTTCCTGGAGTCAGTAGTTTTCTGGTGTTCTCAGATTTTGGATTTAAGCCTCCTGCCTCTGGTTTTCAGTCTTATTCTTTCAGTAGCCTCACGACTTTTCCATCCATACTACACTGATGATAAAACATCTAGGTTAATGGTGAAAAGATTCTCCACAGTGAGGGACACCCAGAGAGGTTCACAGAGTTACATGGAGAAGAGAAGAGGGAGGGGGGAGATACAGGTGACCAGGAGAATAGGGGGAATCAAAAGGGGAGAGAGCAATCCAGCCAGTAATCAAATCCCTATGTGCTCTCCACAGCCTTGAACACCCAGAGAGGTTCACAGAGTTGCATAGAGAAGAGAAGAGGGAGGTAGGAGATAGAGGTGACCAGGAGGAAAAGAGGGAGAGTCAAAAGGAGAGAGACAGATCTAGCCAGTAATCAGTTCCCTAAGTGTCTCTATAGCCCAAAATACCCAAAGAGATTCACAGAGTTGAGTAGAGAAGAGAAGGGGGAGGGCAGAGATAGAGGTGACCGGGGGGGAGAAAAAGGAGAGTCAAAAGGGGGAGAGGGGAATCAAGCTAGTAATCACAATCCTAAGTAAATATGGGTAGTGAAAGTTGGATTCTTAAAGGTACAAAATTGATAACAAATACCAAAAAGCAAAGATTAAAAATCTAGAGTAGAGGTTATACTCTCAAAAATATAATATTAAAAAAACAAAACAAAATCACAAAAATTATTAAAAATATATATGAAATTTGCCCTAAAAAGAAGGTCTTTTTCAGCAAGGTAATAGGTTATAAAAATGAATATTAAAGGGGTAATAAAGGACTTAAAAATAAAAAATTTTTTTAAATAAAAAAATGGTAATAGTAAAATATATCTAGAAATTTCTCTGGAGCTTTTGTGGGCAGTGTGGGGTCAGTTCAGTTTCAGATAGTTCCTTGTTCCAGCTTATACTTCTTCTCAAGGTCTACAGGCCCCTTCCAATGTAGTCGCTGCTAGCTACAGGGTTTTAATCTATTGCACCTTTCACTTCCAAAGTGGTTCCCTCTGTTTATTTTGGCTTCTTATGTTTGCAAATCAGAGAAGGCAGTGGCACCCCACTCCAGTACTCTGTTTATTTTGGCTTCTTATGTTTGCAAATCAGAGAAGACAGTGGCACCCCACTCCAGTACTCTTACCTGGAAACTCCCATGGTGGGAGGAGTCTGATAGGCTGCAGTCCATGGGTTCGCTAAGGGTAGGACACGACTGAGCGACTTTCACTTTTCACTCTCATGCATTGGAGAAGGAAATGGCAACCCACTCCAGTGTTCTTGCCTGGAGAATCCCAGGGACGGAGGAGCCTGATAGGCTGCCGTCTGTGGAGTCGCACAGAGTCGGACACGACTGAAGCGACTTAGCAGCAGCAGCAGCATGTTTGCAAATCTCTTCAGTGCCTAATTTCTGCCCTGACACAAGAGGGTGAAGGTGGTCACTTATTTAGGCTCATTTGTTCAGTTGTGATGTGGGGAGGGAGGAACACTACAAACAAATATCACTGGCATGTGTGGGGAGTGCTCACAGTGTCTGGGGCACACTGGGTTTGCGCCTGCTCACTGCGTGTGTGCTTTCCCAGTCTACACTGCTCAGTCTCCAGGTTGCTCTGCAGGGGAACTGTCTAAAGCGGGCCCTAGGTTGCATGCACTTCCCAGGTCTAAGCTGCTCAGCTTCAGGTTCTCAGGTACTCCACAAAGGCACAGACTCGGTTGGGCCTGCATTTTGTCCCCTTCCCAGATCTGAGCAGCTCAGGTGACCAGGTGTGTGGTGAGCACACTCTCCCCAGGTGTGTGGTATGTCTTATCATCTCCCTCGTTCCAGCTGCTCAGTTTCCTGGGTGTGCAGCAGGAGCGCCATCTCAGGTGTGCCACGTGTCTCTTCTGGGGAGCTGATCTCTGGCTGCGACCCTCCTGGTGGATGTCAACCGTCCAGGATCCCAGGAAGACTTCGGTTAGCAACTGGGAGCTTGCTTGCAGTTTTGTAGAGGATGCCGAGATTGCCCCTTTCTGGCTCTGGCTGTTATCAGCCTGCCTCTCTGCATCTGGCGGGGGATGGGATGGTCCACAGCCAGCTAGCTCTCCTCTGGTATTCGCTCAGTCCTTTGTTCTGTGAGTGGGCCTGTCAGTGCCTTAGGTTAGAGCTTTCGTGGAAAAGTTCTCTCTCTCTCTCTCTCTCTGGCTATCCCACGGTAGTTTGGGTTGCTATCTCACATTAGCTCCCTCAGATTGTCCTCATGGCATTCAGGCCTGGTCCTTACCATAAACAATGCAGCCCATGCCTCCCTGTTCAGCTCCCACTTGCTGGTGGCCCATGTGAGCGTCTGGGCTACTTATATGCTGGGAGTTGTGGTTAGGCACATAATCTGTGGGTTTTATTTCTTTATTTATTTTCCTCCCGGTTATGTTGCCCTCTGAGAGTCCAAAACTCCCCACAGACCTGCTAGTGAGAGGGTTTCCTGGTGTTTGGAAACTTCTCTTCTTTCACAACTGCCTCCCCGGGGTGGGTCTCCATCCCTAACTCTTTGGTCTCTCTTTTTATCTTTTATATTTTGTTCTACCTCCTTTTGAAGACAATGGGCTACCTTTCTGGGTGCCTAGTGTCCTCCATCGGAGAAATGGCACCCCACTCTAGTACTCCTGCCTGGAAAATCCCATGGATGGAGGAGCCTGGAAGGCTGCAGTCCATGGGGTCGCTGAGGGTCGGACCCGACTGAGCGACTTCACTTTCCCTTTTCACTTTCATGCATTGGAGAAGGAAATGGCAACCCACTCCAGTGTTCTTGCCTGGAGAATCCCAGGGATGGGGGGAGCCTGGTGGGCTGCCGTCTATGGGGTCACACAGAGTCGGACACGACTGAAGTGACTTAGCAGTAGCAGTAGTGTCCCCCATCAGTGTTCAGAAGTTGTTTTGTGGAATTTGTTCAGCGTTCAAATGATCTTTTGATGAATTTGTGAGGGAAGAAGTGGTCTTCCTGTCCTATTCCTCTGCTATCTTAGGACCACCCTCTCCAGAACTGGTGCTTTTGACTTGTGGTGTTGGAGAAGACTCTTGAGAGTCTCTTGGACTACAAGGAGATCCAACTAGTTAATCTTAAAGAAAATCAGTCCTGACTATTCATTGGAAGGATTGATGCTGAAGCTGAAACTCCAATACTCTGACCACCTGATGTGAAGAACTGACTCATTGGAAAAGACCCTGAAGCTGGAAAGATTGAGGTTGGGAGAAGGGGACAGCAGAGGATGAGATAGTTGGACAGCATCACTGACATGATGGACATGAGTTTGAGTAAGCTCTGGGAGTTGGTGATGGACAGGGAAGCCTGGCGTGCTGCAGTCCATGGAGTCACAAAGAGTTGGACATGACTAAGCAACTGAACTGAACTGAAAGAGGAACTAAGATCCTGCATGGCACATGGCCAAAAGAAAAAGTTAATCTCACTATAAAACACCCTCCTAGTTCCTACATTAACTGGATTCAAGACCTAAATGTCTTTAAAACTATAAAGACTATAAAACTCCTAGAGGAAAACAAAGGCAGACACTCTCTGACATAAATCACAGCAACATCTTTTTCAATCCATCTCCCACAATAATGAAAATAAAAAACAAATGAGACCTACTTAAACTCAAAACTTTTGCACAGGAAAGGAAACAGTGAACAACATAAAAAGGGAACCCACAGATTGTGAGAAAATATCTGCAAATGCTATGTCAGATAAGGTATTAGTCTCAAAAATTCACAAACAACTTATGATGCTTAACAGCATCAAAACAGCCCACTCAAAAAATGGGTAGAAGACCAGAATAGACATTTCTCCAAAGAGGACATACAGATGGTCAATTGGCACATGGTTCAACATTGCTAGTTATTAGAGAAATACAAATCAAAACTACAATAAAGCATCACCTCACACTGGTCAGAATGACTATCATCAAAAAAATCCACAAACAGCAAGTGCTGGAGATGGTATGGAGAGAAGGAAACTTTCCTGCACTGTTGGTGGGAATGTAGATTGGTTATAGCCACTATAGAGAACAGTATGAAGGTTCCTTAAAAAACTAAAAATAGAGCTACCATATGACCCTGCAATTCCATGCCTGCACATATATCCAGAGGAAAACATGATCCAAAAGGGCACATGCACCCCAGTGTTTATTGCAACACTGTTTACAATAGCCAAGACATGAAAACAACCTGAATGTCCATCTATAGAGGAATGGATTAAGAAGATATTGTACATATATACACAATGGAATATTACTCAGCCATTGAAAAGAACAAAATAATGCCATTTGCAGCAACATGGATGGACCTACAGAGTGTCAATAGTGAGTGAATTAAGTCAGACCGAGGAGAAATATCAAATGACATCCCTTATATGTGGAATTTAAAAAGAACTTATTTTCAAAATAGAAAGAGACTCATATACTTAGAAAACAAACTTATGTGGGAAGGGATACTTAGGGAGTTTGGGAAGGTCATGTACACACTGCTATATTCAAAATTCAAAATTGATAAGTGACAAAGACATATTATATAGCACACGGAACTCCACTCAATGTTATGTGCCAACCTGGATGGAGGGAGGTTTGGGAAAGAATGTATATGTATGGATGAGTCCCTTCACTATTCCCCTGAAACTGCCACAACATTGTTAATGGACTATATCCCAATACAAAGTAAAAAGTTTAAAGTTTCAAAAAACAATTAACCTTCATACTAGTTATGCCAAACTTTGATTTGATTTGGCTAATTAGCTAGCATTTGTTAAGTGCCTACTGTTTGTCAGACACTTTATTCCTATTTGAATCATACAGAACCAACAGGTTATGAATACTGTATTATTTTAGTGATAAAAAACTTAAGCTCTGTACAGTTAAAAACAGTGTTCAAGATTATACAGCCCAGGATTATGATCTAAGGCTTGTTTGATTCCAAAGTTTGTGTTCTTTCTATTGTGCCACAGTACCTGAGAGATCAATTTCAGCTTCTGAGTTCTTGGTTAAATGATGCCTTACAGGACCAGTAAGTATAATTTACTGATATGCAAAGCCACAATCTATTCAACTTTGTCAGCTATATGTATTTTTCTGTACTTAGGGTGGAATATGGCATATTTCAGGAAGCAATAGGCATCTGCTATAGCCAGAAAATTGCACCCACATAAACATCAGTTGCCTAAATGTTTTCTTTCATATATCCTGATATTTCTCAGAAGTACACCATCTGCTCATCAACTGGATATCAGAACATGTCTGCAGCAGTTTTTCCTATTATCACTCTTACAGTGCATTACTTTGGTTCTTATGCATACTTAATCCAATCCATTTGTTGACTCATTCACCCCAAAGGAAGGGGTTATATGTAAAATGAATTAAACATGGGGAAATTGAATGTATAGAGATTAGAGTTCAGTCTTTGGTAATTTACAAATCTGACTTAAAACTCTGGTCTACTGCTTACAGGTCTTGATCTTTGGAATTTGTTACTCTAAGCCTTTGTTCCCTCATCTACAAAATGAAGACAGTGAAAATTATGCTTATCTCATGGGGTTTGGGGAAAATTAAATAAGGGCATATGTATTTGTAATATAGTGATTATCACACAGTAGGAACTCAGTAAATGTTACATATTTTTATCATTACAGTAAATCCCCTACATATGAAAGACTCCATTCCAAGAGGGCATTCATAAGTCCAGTTTGTTTGTAAGTCTAACAAGTTAGCCTAGGTACCCAACTAACACAGTCAGGTATATAGTACTGTACTGTAACGGGTTTATAATGTCAATACTTTTCACCCAGATAATACATAAAAAACAAACCAAAAATAAAAACAGTCTTATAGTACAGTTGGTACCTTGGAAAGTACAGTAGTACCAGCTATATCACTGCTGATGCTATGCTTGCTTCCAGACATCTTGGGCTTGAAATAAAGATACCATCCTACTCTACTCTAGACAGTACTGTACTGTAAAGTATACAAAAGCATAACCACTTGCAGAAGCTGCACACGTGACAATGTATGCCAGACACATGAACTAACTTACATGATTGGTCATGAAAACACATGTTTAAGTCTTTGAAAGGTTGCAATTAGGTTTTGTATGTAGAGGTTTACTGTATCTTTTCCTTTTTTTACTTGCACAACTTTATACTTTATTGTGAATAGACAATGATTGGCCTTGTATGGTATATAACATTTTAAAATCAAACTAACCTCTCCATTTGTTCACTAAAAATATTTAATATGCATCAAGTATTTTTCTAATTCCTAGGAAGAAAATGGTGAGCCAAAAGGCAAGGTTCAAGTCTAAGTCTTAGATTCCTCAGGGCTTTGGGTCTAAAGTGAGAAAGAGATTTTGATACCTATACTGTTGTGTTGTTATTGTTCAGTCACTAAGTTGTGTCTGACTCTTTGTGACCCCATGGACTGCAGCACATCAGGCTTCCCTATCCTTCACCATCTCCCAGAGTTTGCTCAAATTCACGTCTTTTGAGCTGGTGATGCCATCCAAATATCTCATTCTCTGTTGTCCCTTTCTCCTCTTGCCTTCAATCTTTCCCAGCATCAGGGTTTTTTCCCAATGAGTTGGCTCTTCAAATCAGGTGGCCAAAGTATTGGAGCTTCAGCATCAGTCCTTCCACTGAATATTCAGGGTTGATTTCCTTTAGAACTGACTGGTTTGATCTTGCTGTCCAAGGGACTCTCAAGGGTCTTCTCCAGCATCCCAGTTCAAAAGCATCAACTCTTTGGTGCTCTGCCTTCTTTATGGTCCAACTCTCACATCCGTTGCAAAGAGTCGGACATGACTGAGTGACTGAACTAAACTGAATTCACATCCGTACATGATTACTGGAAAGACCATAGCCTTGACTAGTGACTTTGTCAGCAAAGTGATGTCTTTGTTATTTAATATGCTATCTAGGTTTGTCATAGCTTTTATTCCCAGAAGCAATTGTCTTCTAATTTCTAGGCTGCAGTCACCATCTGCGGTGATTTAGAACCCAAGAAGAGGAAGTCTATCCCTGCTTCTACCTTTTCCCCATCTAGTTCCCATGAAGTGATGGGACTGAATGTCATGATCTTAGTTTTTATAATATTGAGTTTTAAGCTGGCTTTTTCATGTTCCTATTTCACTTTCATCAAGAGGCTCTTTAGTTCCTCTTCACTTTCTGCCATTAGAGTGATATCACCTTGTGTATCTGAGGTTGTTGATATTTCTCCCAGCAGTCTTTATTCCAGCTTGTAACTCATCCAGTCCAGCGTTTCACATGATGTGCTCTGCATAGAAGTTAAATAAACAAGTTGATAATATGCAGCCTGATCGCACTGTACTTCTTTCTCAGTTTTGAACAAGTCAGTTGTTTCATATAAGGTTCTAACCATTACTTCTTGATGGCATACAGATTTCTCAGGAGACAGGTAAGATGATCTGGTTTTCATATCTCTTTAAGAGTTTTCCACAGTTTGTTATGATCCACACAGTCAAAGGCTTTGGCATAAGTCAATGAAACAGAAGTAGATGTTTTTCTGAAATACCCTTACATTCTCTATGATCCTGTGAATTTGTTGGCAGTTTGATCTCTGGTTCTTCTGCCTTTTCTATGTCCAGCTTGAACATATGGAAGTCCTTGATTCAAGTACTGCTGAAGCCTAGCTTGATGGATTTTTAGCATAACCATCCTAGCATGGGAAGTGGGTGTAATTGTCTGGTAGTCTGAATATTCTTTAGCACTGCTCTTCTTAGGAACTCGGATTAATATTGACCTTTTCCAGTCCTGTGGCCACTGCTGGGTTTTCCAAATTTGCTGACATATTGAGTGTAGCCCTTTAATAGCATCAGCTTTTAGGATTTTAAATAGCTCTGCTGCAATCTCATCACCTCCACTAGCTTTATTGGCAGAAGTGCTTCCTAAGGCCCACTTGACTTCCCACTCCAGGATGTCTGGCTCTAGGTGAGTGACCACACCATTGTGGTTACCCAGGTCCTTAAGATCTTTCTCATATAGTTCTTCTGTGTATTCTTGCCATCTCTTCTTGATCTCTTCTGCTTCTATTAGGTCTTTACCATTTCTATCCTTTATTATGCCCATCTTTGCATGGTATGTTCCTTTGATTTCCCCAGTTTTCTTGAAGAGATTTCTAGTCTTTCCTCTTCTGTTATTTTCCTGTATTTCTTTGGATTGTTCATTGAAGAAGGTTTTCTTGACATTTCTATCTCAAAGTATGGGCAGAAGAGTATTTATAAATGAGTAGCTTGGAACCCATCTATCTCCTGCCTCAAAATGTTCATTCTTCCCCTCTTCCTTTTTTCAATTATCCAAAGCTTATGACAGTCTTAAGGATAATGTTCAATTGGTATGCACTGTATGGCTCTTTTCTTACTGATGAGTAAGGAGCCTATACCCAAGCTCTTGAGTGGGCCTATGCTCACCCTGCTGGCTTGGCTCTAGAGTCTCCTCCACTGAAATCCAGCAGACTTCCCCCAAGTCAGCAAGTAAATGGTTGATGCCTGCCCCAAAAGGCCCTCAAAGACACTACTTCCTCACTCTGGCAAGCTGGGTCTATGCTACTAGGTCAGTGCTAGTACTGTATTGGTCATAAAATATTCTTAATATGCCTGGTTAAGATATCAACAGTTCAGCCTCCATTTTATCTACTGGGAAAGATATGAAGGAGTATAATGACCTAAATCAGTCTCAAGAGTTATGTTCACTCACTTTATTTCAATTTGCTTATGTTTTTAGTTAATTATCTGCAATCTTTGAAGCTAACACTTGGGAAGCTAACTTGTCCTTTGAATGAATTACTAAGTTAGTATTTCATGCTAATTCCTTGGTTCAGTGTGATTATATTTTACCTTGGGGCTGCTTATTTTAATGACAGAGTCACAGAACTGTAATCTATGCTCCAAATAGAGTTCAAAATGTGTAGATCTAATCTTAGTAGAAGGTTAGCAGAGGACACAACTTCACATCTGTTTCTAGATAACTAAATGCACAGCCCTAGTTAGCACAGAAAAAAGTCTGTTTCTCTTAATACTATTTTGGAAATTGAGAGCTAACTTGTTTCAACTCCTATGACTGAGCTGAGAAATCAGGCAATTGAGAAATTTTTAGTTTTATTGTTGTCTGTACATGTGAAGGTCAAATCATACTTACTGCAGTGGGATATTTAATGGAAAGAAAATGGATTATATCCATTTTATGGTCTTTTAAGTCACTAGATAGTCATTACTCCCATAGATATGTAAGGGAGAAATTAATTCTTTTAGAACATGTGAGTAGAATTGGCTGAAGCACTTACCTAAACTATCACTAGAAACAAGGGCTTCTTTTTTAAATTTTTATGGATGAGCTGTGTTTGACCTATTTGATTTCCCATGATGAGGAAATCAGGTTCTGGGAAGCAACAGGTTTTCCTTTCCATACACTATGTGTGTTTGCCATTAGCTTACCACAGATTTTAAAATTAAATGGTATCACTAATTATGCCAAAGCTTCTGTAAAAATTGACAATCAATCTCAGCCAGCAACTTATCACTTGTAATGATGAATAGGTAATACCTAGACAATAAAAACCTGCTGAGCAGGTATTCTTTGTCACTTGAAAGAAAAAAGAATTCTCAGAGTAGTCTAGAAAGTTTTCATAGATTGTGAGAAAGAAAGGAAGCAGGGGGCAGCTTTCATTTCTGCATATTCACATGGCATGGGATTTTAATGTAGTAATTATGTTAGTGTTTAATGCTAATGAGTTAACTCTCTTCCAGAAGGAAAAAGCAGTTATACTTTGGTTGGAAAAAAGTACATAACATCACAAGAGAAGTTCAAAGACTTCAGGAAGTTTATTCAGACTGCAAAATATATTCCATCAAAAAGAAGTAGATAACAAGTCCATGAAGGCCAGATCATAGAGTCAGACCTTAGTAAAGAGATTGTATTTCATTCTAAATACAATGGGAAGCCACAGGAGGGTTTTGAGTAGAGGAATGATGTGGTCTATGTTTTAAAAATAGCTATTCTGCATGCTATGTGGAGATTAGACTGTAGAAGTGTAAGTGTAAAAGTGTAAAATCAAGCAAGTGATTTAGGAGGTAATTGCAACATTACAGGTAAAGGTGAAGATGAAGACGTAACAAGTGGTAGAGTATGACAGTGAGAAATGGTTGGGATTCTAAATTTGTTTTGATGGTAGATCTAGGAGGACTTGCTGATGGATTCTGGAATGAGAAAAAGGCATAAATCAAGAGTTATCGTTTGATTTTTAATCTGAGCAAATGGATGAATAGTGGTGTTTTACTACTATAAACTGTCTAAGAAAACTGCCGCAAGAAGCATGGTATAATTAAAAGTTATTATTTTATCTTAAATAAAGATAAAATTTAAGATAAAATAATATTTTATCTTAAAAGACCATCCAAAATCTCATCATCTCTATCATCATCAGCCACCCAAACCTGCAAGCTCATCCATTATCAAGGGGCAGTGTAATGGTCTTTTAAGTGAATGACAACTGGAACTAGATAGGTCAAACCCTGTGTTTACAACCCATTGTATGTATGACACTGGCATATTACTTCACTTCTGTGCCTCCGTTTCCTCATTTGGAAAATGGGGATAAAGATAATGATGCTTCTCTCACTGAGTTTCTGTGACAATTATTCTGTGAATTCATAGATATTCATAGCCCTTAGAAAAATGCTTGGCATATGGTTATTGTTCTCTAACTTAGCTATTGTTACTACACAGACTTTTATGTATATAAACCATGCTTGTATCCTAGACTCTGTATTTACCAAAATTGGATTACATCTACACAGAGCTCTTGAGGCTTTAAATCCAGGAATGTTTTAGATTATTTAATTCCAACTCCTTCCTCTTCCATCACCCACTTCTCTGTCTGTCTCCTCCCTTTTCTTCCTCTTCCTTCCTCNAAAGCAGAGACATTACTTTGCCAACAAAGGGCCATCTAGTCAAAGCTATGGTTTTTCCAATAGTCATGTGTGGATGTGAGATTTGGACTATAAGGAAAGCTGAGTGCCATAGAATTGATGTTTTTGAACTGTGGTGTTGGAGAAGACTCTTGAAAGTCTCTTGGACTGTAAGGAGATCCAATCAGTCCATCCTAAAGGAAATCAATCTTGAATATTCATCGGAAGGGCTGATGTTGAAGCTGAAACTCCAGTTCTTTGGCCACCTGATGCAAAGAACTGACTCGTTGGACCTTGATGCTGGGAAAGAGTGAAGGTGCAAGGAGAAGGGAATGACAGAGGATGACATGGTTGGGTGGCATCACCAANCCATCCTAAAGGAAATCAATCTTGAATATTCATCGGAAGGGCTGATGTTGAAGCTGAAACTCCAGTTCTTTGGCCACCTGATGCAAAGAACTGACTCGTTGGACCTTGATGCTGGGAAAGAGTGAAGGTGCAAGGAGAAGGGAATGACAGAGGATGACATGGTTGGGTGGCATCACCAACTTGATGGACATGAGTTTGAGCAAGCTCTGGGAATTGGTGATGGACAGGGAAGCCTGGAGTGCTTCAGTCCATGGGAGTTGGACATGACTGAGTGACTGAACTGAACTGGTTGCTATCCACATAATACATTTTTTGTTTTTGTTGTTTAGTTGCAAAATTGTTTCCAACTCTTTTGAGACCCCATCAATTATAGCCTCCAGGCTCCTCTGTCCATAGGATTTATGAGGAAAGAATACGGCAGTGGGCTGCCATATCCTTCTCCAGGGGATCTTCTTCACTCAGTGATGGAACTTGCATCTCCTGCTTGGCCGGTGGATTCTTTACCACTGAGCCACCAAGGAAGCCACACAATGCAATATACTCATCAATAGAAAGGAATAAACACTGATATATGCAATAATATGGGCTAATCTTAAAATTATACAGAGTGAGAGAATCCATGGCCAGAAGAGCACCATATACTGTTGATTTCATTTATGCAGAATTCTAGAAGATGAAAATTAATCAATAGTGACTAAAAACAAATTGATACTCACATGACCAAAAGGGTAGAGGAAGGAAAGAAATACAGAGGAAACTTCTTGGAATTATGGACAGTATCATTCTGATTGTGATGATGATTTTATGGGTATATACATATGTCAAAACTGATCACATTGTATACTTTATGGGGTTTTTTATTGTACTTTATTTATACTTTATTGTACTTCAACTATACTTCAGTTAAGTTAAACAGAAAAAATAATTAGGAAATAGCAGTATGGTATAATAGAATTGAATACTACAGTCTTAGCTCTGACTCTGTTAAACTTCTGAAAAAATTATTACCTCCTTAGGATTGGCTTTTCTCATTTATAACAAGAAAGGGTGAGGTTTACAGTGATCTACAACTGTAGCTTTATAAGAGAAGACCAGAATTAAACGTACTGTCTTATTTTGTGAAAGCAAAATGACTAGTCATTTTGTTTATTGATTAGACTCGATTTTAAAAACCTAAACTGTTGGCATTTCTTGAAATATTAAATATTTAGAAATATTAAGGAAATTAATCAAACTATATCTCCCTCCCTAATTGCTCTCTTGTATGAGATCTAATATTTATGTTGACCTTCAAGACTATCTATTAGCTCAATTTAATTCAAATGGATGCCAAATTTCATTTATGATGTCCTTTCAGTTCAGTTCAGTCTCAATCACGTCCAACTCTTTGTGACGCCATGAACCGCAGCACGCCAGGCCTCCCTGTCCATCACCAACTCCTGAAGTTTATCCAAACTCATGTTGGTGATGCCATCACCATTGAGTCGGTGATGCCATCTAACCATCTCATCCTCTGTTGTCCCCTTTTCTTTCTGCCTTCAATCTTTCTCAGTATCAGGGTCTTTTCAAATGAGTCAGCTCTTCACATCAGGCGGCCAAAATACTATAGTTTCAACTTTAACATCAGTCCTTCCAATGAACACCCAGGACCGACTTCCCTTAGGATGGACTGGTTGGATCTCCTTGCTGTCCAAGGGACTCTCAAGAGTCTTCTCCAACATCACAGTTCAAAAGCATCAGTTCTTCAGCTCTCAGCTTTCTTTATAATCCAACTCTCACATCCATACATGACCACTGGAAAAACCGTAGCCTTGACTAGACGGACTTTTGTTGACAAAGTAATATCTCTGCTTTTTAATATGCTGTCTAGGTTGGTCATAACTTTCCTTCCAAGAGTAAGTGTCTTTTAATTTCATTCTTGCAATCACCATCTGCAGTGATTTTGGAACCCCCCAAAATAAAGTCAGCCACTGTTTCCACTGTTTCCCCATCTGTTTGCCATGAAGTGATGGGACCACATGCCATAATCTTCATTTTCTGAATGTTGAGCTTTAAGCCAACTTTTTCCACTCTCCTCTTTCACCTTCATCAAGAGACTCTTTAGTTCTTCATTTTCTGCCATAAGGGTAGTGTCATCTGCATATCTGAGGTTAGAAATTCTATATAAAATGCATTTGAGGACTTAATTCTGAATGTTTAGAGCTATCAAACTGTTTTTTTAGGGAGACATGGCTAGAATCACCCAGATTCAAAAATATATACTATTGAGTACATAAGATACTCACTAAACCTGTTTTTTTTTTTTTTAATGTATTAGTAGTTTGATTTTTTGGGCATAGTGACAGGTAGTAATTTATCACAGTCTCTTTTCTCTTTTTGTAACAAAAATATTCATCAGATATTATCCAGTGACTTAAATCTGCCAAATGAGCATCTTGCATTTGGTTTTGGGTAAAGTATCTATGAAACTTGAAATCTTCATTCATGAGGTTTTTTTTGTTGTTGTTGTTATTGTTTAACAAGTATAGCTGTTTGACTGAATCATAGATTCTGAGAAATGAAAAAAACCTTACAGATGATTTAACTATAAGCTTCAATTTAGGATGAGGATACTAAGATTTAGGTATATGTACTACTTGTATAGGAACACACATGAAGTTTGGAAGACCTGAGATTTCTACTCCTGGTAGGTCACCCTTTCTTGTGACCTGAGACACTTGAAACACAGCTGATGCTCAATAAATATTAGTATCTGCTAACCTAGTGAATATATCATTGTGGCAAAATGCTTTTACCCCACAGGCTATCCTTGTAAGATAATGAATGTAAGGGAAAGAGAACAAAACTAAGAATCAGGAGGTTTCAATCTGAGCTCAAACCGATGACTTTCAAAGTTATTTTACCCAAGTTCCTATTTCTAAAATGAAGTATCAATAGTTGGCCTATATAATCCAAAATTCTTTCATTTTCAAAATGTATACTATTGAAACTTACAGTTTAATGATCGAATTTTTACTTAGTATGTTAATTGTAAATAGTTTTAATGGTCTGTGTAAACTTTTAAATCTGTGTTTATTTGGCTCATCTACACCATCATATTTTTGCCAAAACATTGAGATTTATTTCAGACTTTATGAAAAGCACATTCAATAGTTGAGAAAATGTTTGTATTTAAGATGCTGACCAGAATCATTTTAATATAAAGTTATATTTCTAATATTTCAAAAACATGCTGCTGGTTAGTTTTTAAATGTGGCCCTACAAAGATCAGCACTCTGACTATGTGGAGGTATGAAATTCTTTCCTCTCATTCTTCCCTGTATTTCTAACTCCATCCTCTGATTTGCCTGAGATCCAAGGTCAGACTCTTACTGACATTTGTGACCCTTATAAAGGATGGAAAGTGGCCTCATAGGAGTCCATAAAGAAAACTGGAGTGAGGTAACATAAGAGATGAAAGTGCCTCTGTGAGAAAAGAGTCATCACAGTAAATGAAGGTTTATCTGTCATAATGGGAAGGGAGAATTAGTGTAGGATACAGATGTGAGAATAAAATTTATTCCTGCTCAGATTCTTGTGGGTGCTTATGATATTGAAAAAGAAATGGTAAACTTGAAGGCACTTTGTCACCATAAGCCCACGTTTGTGGAATTTTTTCTGCCTTCATATGTGAAGAGATGAAAAGTGGAAATCACTTCTCTCCAGGTGAGGACTCTAGGTGAAGACTGGGTTAACATCAATGTATTCAAGACCAGAATAGAGTTTCAGCTGGTGTTTATCTCAGGAACTTGGAGGCAGGATGGGGTCACAGGCACCAGATGTTGAGAAAATAGACACCTCAAAGGATGTCAAAGGTCATTACCACCTGTGTGCTCCTTGCCAAACAGAATTAGCTAAGAGGAATGTTAAGAGCCAGAGAATAAAGCCAGCAGAGATAAGAGGCTGTGCAAATGCTATGTGAAATATTCTCCATTCACTTTAGAACATCCAAGGATACCAGAAAGGATTAAAGGGCTGCCATTTGGCAAGATGCGACTATTAATCTAGTGGCATTGGGAAAAAAAAGCATTAAAGTGGTTATGCCTAAGATCTGTAAGCAAATGGTACCTAGGGAATCATTTGAGTTAAAATATATTTTATAAATACCACTAGTGCTGAATAAACTGAAGTTGAATGACTCTATGAAGACCTACAAGATCTTATAGAACTAACACCAGAAAAAGATGGCCTTTTCATCATAGGGGACTAGAATGCAAAAGTAGGAAGTCAAGAGATACCTGGAGTAACAGGCAAATTTGGCCTTGGAGTGAAAAATGAGGCAGGGCAAAGGCTAACAGAGTTTTGCAAAGAGAATGCACAGGTCATAGCAAACACCCTCTTCCAATAACACAAAAAATGACTCTACACATGCACATTGCCAGATGGTCATGCCAAAATCAGATCAATTATATTCTTTGCAGTCAAAGATGGAGAAACTCTATACAGTCAACAAAAAAGATCTGACTGTGGCTCTGATCATGAACTCCTTATTGCAAAATTCAGACTTAAGTTGAAGAAAGTAGGGAAAACCACTAGATCATTCTTTTGTTTTTTTCACTTTTGATTCTTCTTTAATTCATAATCAAGCTCAACTGTATTACCCTTTTTTTTTTTTTTAAATTTTTACTTTATTTTACTTTACATTACTGTATTGGTTTTGCCATACATTGACATGAATCTGTCACGGGTGTACATGAGTTCCCAATTGATCTAAATCAAATCACTGACAATTATACAGTGGATGTGGCAGATTCAAAGGATTAGATCTGATAGATAGAATGCCTGAAGAACTATGGATGGAGGTTTGTAACACTGTACAGGAGGCAGTGATCAAGACCATCCCCAAGAAGAAGAAATGAAAAAGGCAAACTGGTTGTCTGAGGAGGCCTTACAAATAGCTGAGAAAAGGAGAGCAGTTAAAGGCAAAGGAGAAATGGAAAGATATATCCATCTGAATGCAGAGTTCCAAAGAATAGCAAGGAGAGAAAAGAAAGCATTCTTCAGCAATCAATGCAAAAGAATAGAGGAAAACAATAGAATGGGAAAGACTAGAGATCTCGTCAAGAAAATTAAAGATACCAAGAGAACATTTCATGCAAAGATGGGTACAATAAAGGAAAGAAACAGTATGGATCTAACAGAACACAAGATATTAAGAAGAGGTAGCAACAATACACAGAAGAATTATATTAAAAGATCTTGATGACCCAGATAATCACAGTGGTGTGATCACTCACCTAGAACCAGATATCTTGGATTGCAAAGTCAAGTGAGCCTTAGGAAGCATCACTACTAACAAAGGTAATGGAGGTGATAGAATTCCAGCTGAGCTATTTGTGGCTCAGATGGTAAAGAATCTACCTGTGATGTGGGAGACCCAGGTTTGATCCCTGAGTCAGGAAGATCCCCTGGGGAAGGTAACGGGAATCCACTCCAGTACTCTTGCCTAGAGAATTCCATGGACAGAGGAGACTGGCGGGCTACAGTCCATGGGGTTGCAAAAAGTCAGACAAAACTGAAGGGACTACACTTTTGCTTTCAAAAGATGATGCTGTGAAAGTGCCACACACAATATGCCAGCAAATTTGGAAAAGTCAGCAGTGGCTATAGGGCTGGAAAAGGTCAGTTTTCATTCCAATTCCAAAGAAAGGCAATGCCAAAGAATGTTCAAACTACCGCACAATTTCAGTCATCTCACACGCTAGCAAAGTAATGCTCAAAATTCTCCAAGCCAGGCTTCAACAGTACATGAACTGTGAACTTCCAGATGTTCAAGCTGGATTTAGAAAAGCCAGAAGAACCAGAGATCAAATTGCCAACATCCGTTGGATCATAGGAAAAACAAGCAAATTCCAGAAAAACATCTACTTCTGCTTTATTGACTATGCCAAAGCCTTTGACTGTGTGGATCACAACAAACTGTGGAAAGTTCTTCAAGAGATGGGAATACCAGATCCCTTTACCTGCCTCTGAGAAATCTGTATGCAGGTCAAGAAGCAACAGTTAGAAGTGGATATGGAACAACAGACTGGTTCTAAATTGGGAAAGGAGTACATCAAGGCTGTATATTGTCACCCTGCTTATTTAACTTATATGCAGAGTACATCAAGCAAAATGCTGGACTGGATGAAGCACAAGCTGGAATCAAGATTGCTGGGAGAAATATCAGTAACCTCAGATATGCAGTTGACAACACCCTTATGGGAGAAAGTGAAAAAGAACTAAAGAGCCTCTTGAGGAAGGTGAAAGAGGAGAGTGAAAAAGCTGGCTTATTACTCAACATTCAAAAAATGAAGATCATGGCATCCAGTCCCATCACTTCATGGCAAATAGTTGGGGAAACAATGGAAACTGTGACAGACTTTATTTTCTTGGGCTCCAGAATCATTGAAGATGGTGACTGAAGCCGTGAACATTTGCTCCTTGGAAGAAAAGCTATGACAAACCTAGACTGTGCATTAAAAAGCAGAGACATTACTTTGCCAACAAAGGTCCATATAGTCAAAGCTGTGGTTTTTCCAGTAGTCAAGTATGGATGTGAGAGTTGGACCATAAAGAAAGCTGAGTGCAGAAGAATTAGTGCTGTTGTACTGTGATGCTGGAGAAGACTCTTGAGAACCCCTTGGACTGCAAGGAGATCTAACCCTGAATATTCATTGGAAGGAATGATGCTGAAGCTGAAACTCCAACACTTTGGCCCTCTGATGCAAAGAACTGACTCATTTGAAAAGACCCTGATGTTGGGAAAGATTGAAGTCAGGAGGAGAAGGGGACAACAGAGGATGAGATGGTTTGATGGTATCACCAACTTGATAGACATGAATCTGAGCAAGATCTGTGAGTTGGTGATGGGCAGGGAAGCCTGGCATGCTGCAGTCCATGGGTCACAAAGAGTTGGACACAAGTGAGCAACTGAACTGAACTGATATTTTATAAAATAATTTTTAAACATCCTACGAATTTAGTTAAGATTATGGTTTATATAGAAAAATCTATTACTACCAAAACTGGATGAGCAGTTTCTTTTATATTACAAATGCAATAGAATGTTTTAAGGTTGTAGTTTTGGTCCATAGTTGAAAAGCTGGGGTGCCAAGTTATTCAAAGGGTCTCATGTTAGTTGCTCCTAATTAGTTGCCCCTAACAGTTAGGGCTGTTAATGGCCCACATCCTGTGTTTTATACATGTGGTTCAAAGGTATCCTTTATGGTATCTTTATTACATTTATTCCTCTTTGTTTTGATTTTCTTTATTTGGTTTAGCAAACTTCAGTTCCCTGGTTATCCTGCAACTCTCTCTTTTTCAACAAATCAATGCTTTTACCCAAACATTGCATCTGTGCTGCGGATAAGTTTGATTTGTGTTGCTCTCTTGTCATTTAACCATTTAACAGCATGGTTTCTTTGTGCTGGATTGGGACTTTGAGGGATTTCAAATTAGTTACACTCATTTGGAGGTCCTGAAAAATTACTACAGTGCTCATTAGTGTTCTCTTTAGGGCTCTTTCCTTCATTTGTGTTAGAAGGGAGGATGAGTTTGAGCAAGAAGAGAGAAGAAAGAGTAAGGAAGCCAGTTTTCTTTTAATCTCTACTTAAATTTTTAAGCAAAAACACCAAAGAAAATAATTCCACATCTTAATCAAAGTAAACAGATTCAGTTCATAGTAAAAAAAAAATTGATTTGTTAAAAAAATGCAATTGCATTTTAAGAGTCAGAATTTTTTGATTCTAACTTTTTTGGGTAACTAGACTTGGCAAATATTTATTGAGGACTTACTCTGTGCCAGACTCTTTTAGGTGTAAAAAAGAAATAAAATCAGGGAACATTCCTTGAGGTAATTAATATTTAGTTTCACTTTATGGATGAAGAAACAAGTGAAATTAAATATAGGTAATAACAGAATCAGATTACAATTCAGGCCTACCCATTATGCCTTTAATATGCCTAGACCAGTATTCTCCAAATTGTAATCCATGCATAAATCACCTGAGGGTCTTGCTAAACTGTAGGTTCTAGTACAGCAGGTTTGTGGGTGTATCCCGGGATTCTGCTTTTCTAAAAGCCTCCAAGGGAATGCTGCTGCTGCTGGTTCACAAACTATAGTTTGAGTGGCAAAGCCTCAAACCCTTCTCACTTGGGGTCCTTCTGTATTAAAGAGTGAAGATAGAACAACTAATACACTTATCAGTTTGCATATTTAGTATTTTGTTTTCTGGAGAATCTTAGGTTGTTTTATCGATGATCCTAGGTAGTGGTTATGCATATACTTTTTCTAGACTGATCCAGCAAATACACAATATATACTCTTGAGAATGTGATCTGAGAGAGATTTAATTTACTAGGAAGAAAATTACTCAGGGCTCTTTTAGTGACTTAATTTTTTGAAATAATAGATTGAAAACACATCCATATTAGATAATGTAGAGTAATTATGGCAAAGGAAATTTGGGTAAATCTTGGGTAAAATCACTTCCTAAATCAGTTGTGTGGAATAGAATTTACTTGAAGAGAGTGAACACACCCCCACCTTTCTATCTTCTTTGTTAGGCTTAAAATAGACAATGGACAATAACAGCTGTAATCTAATTGAAGTCAGTTGTCCCCAGGTGTTCAGAGAGGCTGCTCAGTCAAAATTTTGCAAATCAAGTTTGGCATGAATAAGCTTTTCCAAGGGCATTAAAATTAAAGTATGTGTATATTTCTTTTCAATACTCTTAAATTAGTGAAGTCTTGTTTTTGTGATTAAATGAACTAATAAAACTATTTTAAATTGAATTTAGTGATAGTCAAGATAAGATTTCACTGATAGTAGAAGTTATAGGAGGCAGTCCATTTACAAGAGAGAGAGAATATTCTAAATTTTAGAATAAATATTAGTGCTAGAAGGACTCAGAAATGAAGACGTATTGTTTTCTAAGCTTTATTTCCCAATGTCAGGTGAAGACACTGAGTCCCAAAGAGATTTAATGACTTGCTTAAGGTCAATCAGCTTATTGGCAGCAACACTTTTACTAAAGTTTGGTCATTGGTTACGAAGTTAACTGCTATAAGGCTCATGTAGAAAGCATAATTTAGCATTGTAAAGTATAAAAGAGGGTGAATAAGGAAATATGGCAGACAACATAGGTGAAAGAATCACTACCACACAGATATAGCTGATTATTTTCCTATGAAAATGAAAGTTCATTATAGCCAGATTATTTTATTTTTAAATAAAACTTGGAAGTCAAGAAATTTTACTGAAAATAAAATGCTGACCTCAAAGAAAAAGAAAAGACAATGTGAGTCAAACAAAACACTCTTACAGGACAGATTTAGCCTACAGGGTTGTGACACAAGCCTTTGTTCTCCCAGCTTAGTGTGCCTTCATCAGTGTTTTCTAGCAGGTCTTTGAAATTCTCCTAGTAGCAGCTCTAGGAATTGAGGGGAGGCCAGGTGGATAGTGTTCTTATCCTTCCAATCCAATCCTGGATCAACAGGATCTCCACATAAGGATTATTTGGAAAGAAGTATTCAACTAACATTTCACTATTAACTCCTTAAATGATGAATAAAAACTTAAGATCCTACTGTCTTTGTTGTTGTCCAGTTGCTAAGTTGTATCTGACTCTTTGTGACTCCCTGTGAACTGCAGCACACTAGGCTTCCGTGTCCTTCACTATCTCCCAGAGCTTGCTCAAGCTCATGTCCATCGAGTTGGTGATGCCATCCAACCATTTCATCCTCTATGGTTCCCTTCACCTCCTGCCTTCAATCTTTCCCAGCATCAGGGTCTTTTCCAATGAGTCAGTTCTTTGCATCAGATGGCCAAAGTGTTGGCATTTCAGCTTCAACATCAGTCCTTCCAATGAATATTCAGGACTGATTTCCTTAAGGATCGACTGGCTTGATCTCCTTGCAGACTCCTTGCAGTCTTCTCTAGTGCCACAGTTCGAAAGTGTCAGTTCTTCTGCTCTAGCCTTCTTTATGGTCCAACTCTCACATCCATATGTGACTACTGGAAAAACCATAGCTTTGACTATATGGACTTTTGTTATAAAGTGATGTCTCCACTTTTTAATACACTGTCTATGTTTGTCATAGCTTTTCTTCCAAGGAGCAAGCATCTTTTTAATTTCGTAGTTGCAATCACTGTCTGCAGTAATTTTGGAGCCCAAGAAAATGAAATATGACACTGTTTCCATTTTTTCCCCATCTATTTGTCATGAAGTGATGTAGAAATAGATGTGATGTCTTTGGGGCAAAAATATAATTTACAAGATCAATGAAAAAAATGAAGTCATAAAAGAATTCCTGCCTCAAGAGGGCGCTGTGTTGATGGACAGTGGTCAAGTTTTCCCAGTAATCTAGCAAATTAATCAGTTAATTTTGGCACTGGTTATTGTTGAATATTATTTGTGTAATGTGCACAATATGTAAGAGAGAAGGATACTCTAATTGGAGTTAGAATTACCATCTTTTTCTTTCCCTCCCTCATTACATTGAAAGAGAACTAACATCAGATGTGAAGAAATGATGAGCTACTGGAATACTACCATCATTTGAGATGGAAGTCGGGGTATGAGATGAAGGAGGTTATTAGTATTAGCAACTTAAGCTTTCATTGGTGGTCTCAACATTTGTGAACTTTCTGAAAGTTCAAAGTCATGTAACATCTAGTCATTTTTTCTAAGGTACAAATTTTAATTGCACAATGGTGATTGAGGAGGAGAGGGACATTTATCTGGTGTGCAAATTTAGACTACCATTAGGCATTTGTAGGATTAAATAAATTAGTACAGATAAAGTGTATCTAGCATGGAGAAGATGTTTAATCAATCGTAGCTGGTATTACTATTTCTTTATGTTGTGGCTTTGCTGTTTAAGATACACTATCCATCATCTTTTCTTGGTGATCTGTTATGATACAGTTCAAATGCTATGGCCCCTAACTTGACTGTGAAAGATTATATAGGCACATTATTTCTGCTAGATACTCTTCTCCAAATTTCTTCTGTACCTACCCTAAAGAGTTTGGATAGTACATGGAATAAAATTTGAGGATAATCTCATTATTTATTAAAATTTTTTATTAATATGCAGGATTGTATAAGATATATAGTAACGAATTCCTGTTTCCCAATATTCTATTTCACAGAATGTTGATTTGAGATAATGATATGTAACTTCTAATCAAATTTGTGTACTCATTAATTTAAGTTGTCAAATTATAGTAAGAAAGGGGAAAGCAAGTGACTGACGTTGGATGAAACTTTTTATAAAAGTTATGAAAAATTTAAAAATATAATCACTGTGAAAAATAATCAAGCTTGTATTTTTTTTAAATTTTTTACTAATTTATTAGTAACTCTCTACATGTGAACTTTATGAAACATTTTGGTTTTGATATCAAAGCAGTAATGTAACTCATTTTCATACATAATTTATTTTGTTTTTGAGCTGTATCTTCATAAGCACATTTTAATGCATAGTTGAACTGAACTTCATTTAGTTTATTTTATTCCACTTTCGGAGATCATCTACCCTGTAGATGACTTGCATGACTTGATTTATGAATGCTTTACTCAGTAATGCTTTAACTCAATAATAAGACATTGGAGAAATTTTCTTAAATTAAGAAAAAAGAAATCTCCCATGTTAGAGGGAGTTTCAATGTTCTTGATTTTCAGAAATCTTTGCATTTCTAATTGAGAGGTATTTTGAGGGTTGCAGTTATGATCTCCTAGCCACTCTGCATGATTGCACACTGAGATTTTTCAGCTGTCTTGATTTGCAGATTGATAAACTGGCAGTCATTAGAAAAGACACTGATGCTGGGAAAGATTGAAGGCAAAAGGAGAAGGGCGGCAGAGATTGAGATGATTAGTCATGTCCACTGACTCAATGGACATGAAGTGAGCAAACTCCCGGAGATAGTGGAGGACAGAGGAACCTGGTGGGCTGCAGTTCAGAGGGTTGCAGAGCCAGACATGACTTAGTGACTGAACAGCAACAACAAACTGGCAGTCAGCTTCAAGAATTTCTCATAGAAATGTTTTGTGGAAACTAAGCTTCAATAATCACTGTATGATTAGGATTAAAAAGAATTAAGTCATACTCATTTCCTCTAACTTGGCAAATGAGATAGATAAAAATCTTCTCTACATCTTGTATTTTATGATTTAAAAAAGATCATAATTTGAGGAAAATGTGTTCATTTCAATTGTCTGTTTATAGACTTTAATGGACTTGAAGGTTGGACTTGATTGCTTTAACTGGAGCCCTATGTTAGTATTATGGGTTGGTGTTTAATTTTTTATAAGATCAGAAGTAGCTCATTTTATATAGAGCTTGATGTTCATAAGTAGCTGACAGATGGAATGTATGCCCTAGACATTATATAATGATGCATATATAGTATTAACTAGAAATAAAAGTCGGAGAAGGTAATGGCACCCCACTCCAGTACTCTTGCCTGGAAAATTCCATGAATGGAGGAGCCTGGTGGGCTGCAGCCATGGGGTCGTTAAGAGTCGGGCACAACTGAGCGACTTCACTTTCACTTTTCACTTTCATGCACTGGAGAAGGAAATGGCAACCCACTCCAATGTTCTTGCTTGGAGAATCCCAGGGACGGGGGAGCCTGATGGGCTGCCATCTATGGGGTTGCACAGAGTCGGATAAGACTGAAGCGACTTAGCAGCAGCAGCAGAAATAAAAGTTGCACGTTCTAGAAAATGAATCTCAAATTGGCATAAACAAAATTACAGAGTTGAATACTTCATGGGAAGTCTAGGAAGTATGACTGCCTTTCTAGTATAGTCTGACCCAAGGGCTCAAATGATGTCACCACAACTATTGCTCTCCATTCATTGGTCTGTCTTCCACTGTTCTCTATTGTTACTAAGGGAATGAGTTTTTAAGAACATGAAGAGTACTATGTTACATTACTGGGGTAAAAGAAGGAGCATTAAGCTGAAGAGGAGGAAGGGTTTGGTCAATGTGGAGTTCTGTGCAGAAGAAGAGATGGGTATGGGGCAGACTAAAAATAGATATCTACTTTAGAAGCCAAATTTTAAGCATGTGATCCAGCAAAGTATCTGTAATCAAAGGAAAGGGATTTTTAATTTGAATTTTTAATTTCATCATATTTTAATAGCTTTATTTATGCAGCTCAGTAGTAGAAATATATGTTCCAGGAAGACGAGAAGGACACCCATCTTTACTGGGTGTCCTTCTCTTTGAGAAATGCTTAGATGGCTCCTACCTATGTTTAGTTCTATAACACTTAATTCTAAACAGATGCATTGTTTAGATTTGTTAATACATTTAAATCTGTTACTTTAAGATTCTGCATATTTCTGATATATTTCACTATGTGTCATTTTTATTGTTTAATTACCAGAGGGATATTTAATTTTCAAGTTCTGAGCAGGAAGCTAACTGTTGCCCTATTTATCACCTAATCCATTCAGAATTTTGAAGTGTTTTGTACACTTTGCTGAAGAGGCAAAAGTAATTTAGCAGAGTAATTTCTTTTACAAGTACATTCTTAAGTACCAAATGTGCTCTAAAGTTTTCCTTTGGTTATTAAACAATCTATTTTCTTCTGCATAAAGCATGGTTTGGCCATATGTAAGGAAATATAGAGGATTAGGGAGAAATCTATGAGATTGTTTTCATCATCTGCTCTTGATGTAGAAAGATGTAATAATAACCGCTGGAGTAGTCTTCACTTTATTTTCCCTTTTTACTTTATCCAACTTTTCTCATCATTAACCAAGATGCCTTTATGTCTTTACCCAAGGTATTTTTTTTAATGGCTCCATTCAGTGCAGTTCAATTCAGTCTCTCAGTCATGTCCGACTCTTTGTGACCCCATGAATCACAGTACAGCAGGCCTCCCTGTCCATCACCAACTCCCGGAGTTTACTCAGACTCACGCCCATCGAGTCAGTGATGCCATCCAGCCATCTCATCCTCGGTCGTCCCCTTCTCCTCCTGCCCCCAATCCCTCCCAGCATCAAAGTCTTTTCCAGTGAGTCAACTCTTCATGTGAGGTGGCNTCTCCCAGCAATCTTGATTCCAGCTTGTGTTTCTTCTAGTCCAGCATTTCTCATGATATATTCTGCATAAAAGTTAAATAAGCAGAGTACATTATGTTCATGTTTATCCAAGCCCCAAACCTGAAGTTACCATATAGGGCTCCATCATTCTCAGCCCACATCAGTTAGTCACTGAATCCTATTTATTTTATTTCCTGAAGTTTCTCTTTTCCTTTTTATTCCACTGCTGCAGGTCTTCACAATTGTGTAGCTATCTGTTGCCACTCTTCAAACTGGTCTCTGTGCTTAAGTTCTTTTCCAGCCCCAACTCTGCCCTCAGCCTCACCTAACCCTTGCAGTAAAGGTTAATTTTTGATATGCTTATTTGATTGTACAACTTATTTTTGGTAAATTACCATAGCCTTCAGGATATGTACAGGTCAGATGCCATGGCTTAGCATATAAAGCCCTTTGTGTTCTGGCATCTGACCACTTATTCAGCTCAATTTTTTGTCTTGCTGGCATAGGCATTCTTTTCTCTAGACAAGTCAAATGCACTTGAATTTTTTTTTTTTTCCCCACACAGGTCATTTTGCATATGACTTTGTCATCCCTCTTTCTCCTGCTTAGCTTAGTAACTGTTACTTATCCTTCAAAAGTTAGTTCAGTCATCATCTTTCTTTAATGGTTGTCAAAATCAATGGAGCTGAATTTAGTGCCCTTAATCTGACTTTCTTAGCACCTTACAATAGTACTTTGCACACTGACCTATAATTGTTGATTTCCTTGTTTGTCTTCCATATGATAATGTGATTACTTAAGGGTAAGATCTGTGTTTGGAATAGTACTAGACCCATTGGAGTTACTCAATAAATATTTGCTGACAATGTTCGAAGATTAATTTCATGTTTCAGCTCAGCTAGTCTATTGTCCCCAGCGGTTTGGTCAAACAGTAGCCTAGATGTTGATGTGAAGGTATTTAGTAATGTTATTAATATTTATGATCAGTTGACTTTGAGTAAAGCAGATTACTCTATAATGTGAGTGGACCTCTTTCAATAAACTGAAGGTATTAAAAGCAAAATCAGAGATTTTCTGGAGACATTTTACTTAAGGACTGTAACAGAAACCCTAGTTGAGTTTCCAGCCTATTGTCCTCCTTTACAGATTTCTGACTGATTATTCTTGATGGTCATGCGAGCCAGTTCCTTAAAATAAAATAAAAAAATTTCACTTTCTTTATATGTTTGTGTGTGTGTATTCACTTTTGATTTTGTTTCTTTAGAGTATTCTTATTGATACAGAATTCATTAAGTGAGTTGAAGACATTCTGAACATATATTATCCCAATTATTTGAGCAAATCATATAAATATTGTATAGTTTCTTATTTAAGGAAGTAAAAGAATGCATTTTAACTGCATCTAAATTGAATTAAGCTCTCATGAGAAACTTCTTATTAAAGTTTTATTTCTTAAAAAATGGATGTGCAAAATTTTTAGTGGATTGAGTTTATGACATTTAAATATTACATCCTTGTAGCAATTCATAAAGTGAAAACAGGGCTTTCCCACTGAAGGCTTAGGAAGGCCAATTTTTAAAAGTTGGATTATGGGGTTATTATTGGCATTCTTGGTTCTGAACTTGTTTTTGTTTGTTTTGTTCATCAGTATCTTTGGTGATAGAGTTCTGGTTAGTTTTGCAAATATAAACTGAAATTCAAAGTATGGTTTATTCTCCTATTTACATTTTTTATGAAATGCCAAAGTGTTAGAGCCCTTTGAGCTAATTTCCATTCATTTCGCAGAAACATTCTGTGAGGAAATGGAGTGCAACAGTGGAATTTCACAGCTATCTGGGCATTGACTTGTCCTTTATCTAAGGCATTATTCACCTCAGTGGACAGACTAATTTTCTTTCATCAAGATATCAGAAAAAGAGGTTTCCCATATGAAACCAAACTGAGCCAAAGAAGATAAATGTGTCTGTGAACTAGCATCTCTCCAAACTAAATAATAAGTAGGATCTTGAAGTTTAAGATCCATTTTAAATGCCTGTAAGATACATAAATTTAAAAATAATAAAATTATGGAAATATAAGAGTTACAATAGCTGCAAAGTAAGCATCTTATAAGTCTTACTTTTGGTATTATCAGATATTTTGACTTGATCCAACATTGTGCCATTTGAGGTAAAATTTAATATAGCATTTATTTGCCCCTCTACTATGAATAAAATCTTATATAGATGTTTTGGGTGAATCAAAGATGATATATAACTTGCAACAGATTGAGTAAGAACAATAATAGAGGTACAATAATGTTTTAGAGGAAAAACAGCTAAGGAATGAGATTAATTGCAAGGAGTAAAAGTTGGGTATGGTTCATGGAATTTGAGCTAGACTCCAAGAAATGATTCAGTACTTTGAGTAACAGATATGGGAGTGGGAAAGAGGTTTCTAAGCATCAGAACAATTTGAACATCTTAGGAAGACATAGAAGGCAGGAAAGCACAAAGCCATTTGGAGCAGGGTTCCAAATCCAGATAATGATTTTTAACAGGAAATCTTGGCACTCAGGAGACCACCACTTTTAATGTGATTTCAGTTATTCAGAGGAGAGCTGATGAGAGTCTGAGCTCAGTTCAGTTTAATCGCTCAGTCGTGTCCAACTCTTTGTGACCCCATGGAATGCAGCACGCCAGGCCTCCCTGTCCATCACTGACTCCTGGAGTTTACTCTAACTCATGTCCATTGAGTCCGTAATGCCATCCAGGCATCTCATCCTTTGTTGTCCCCTTCTCCTTCCGCCTTCAATCTTTCCCAACATCAGGATCTTTTCCAGTGAGTAAGTTCTTCACATCAGGTGGCCAAAGTATTGGAGTTTCAGCTTCATCATCAGTCCTTCCAATTAATATTCAGGACTGATTTCCTTAAGGATGGAAAGGATCCTGGTTGGATCCTGGTTGGATCTCCTTGCTGTCCAAGGGACTCTCAAGAGTCTTAATCAACACCACAGTTTAAAAGCATCAGTTCTTCAGCTCTCAGCTTTCTTTGTAGTCCTACTTTCACATCCATACATGACTACTGGAAAAACCATAGCCTTGACCAAACGGACCTTTGTTGGCAAAGTAATGTCTCTGCTTTTTAATATGCTGTCTAGGTTGGTCATAACTTTCCTTCCAAGGAATAAGCGTCTTTTAATTTCATGGCTGCAGTCACCATCTGCAGTGTTTTTGGAGCCCCCCCAAATAAAGTTTGTCACTGTTTCCATTGTTTTCCCATCTATTTGTCATGAAGTAATGGGAACAGATGCCGTGATGTTAGTTTTCTGAATAATTTTTAAGCCAACATTTTCACTCTGCTCTTTCACTTTCATCAAGAGGCTCTTTAGTTCTTCACTCTCTGCCACAAGTGTAGTGTCATCTGCATGTCTGAGGTTATTGATATATTTCTCCTGGCGATCTTGATTCCAGCTTGTGCTTCATCCAGTCCAGCATTTCTCGTGATATACTCTGCATATAAGTTAAATAAGCAATGTGACACTATACAGCCTTGACATAATCCTTTTCCTATTTGGAACCAGTCTTTTGTTCCATGTCCAATTCTAGCTGTTGCTTCTTGACCTGCATACACATTTTGTAGGAGGCAGGTCAGTTTGAGCTCAGATAGTGGAAATGGGAGGAGATATAAGGAAGTTTATGAAAGATAGTATAGGAATATATTTGATATTTTAAGGCATTAGATAAGATGAATTAAAAAAATATTTATTTATTTTTGGCTCTGCTGGGTCTTTGTTGCTGCATGGGCTTTTTCTCTAGTTGTGGAGCCTGGGGGCTATTCATACCTTGCACATTTCATAGCTTGTGACTCTCTCTTGTGGAGCATGGTCTCTAGTGTAAGTGGGCTTCAGTAGTTGTGGCACGTGGGCTCAGGAGTTGTGGTTCCTGGGCTCTGGAGCACAGGCTCCATAGTTGTGGCACATGAGTTTAGCTACTCCACTGGCCTGTGGGATCTTCCCTGATCAGGGACTGAACCAGTGTCTCTTGCATCGGCAAGTGGATTCTTTACCACTGAGCCACCAGGGAAGCCCCAAGGTGAACTTTTTAAAAATGAAATTTACTCTCTTCATAAACAGACTTTTGCTAATAATCTGAACTTATTTTGAAAAGAAAATTCAAATCTCAAGAGAAATTTAAATAATGTTGGTAAAAAATATATAAATATCTTTCTATATTTTTCCAATAAAAAGGTCAGTCTTTAGAGTGGAATATGTTGTGTAAATACCAGACCACCATGAAAAGGTAAATGAGAGTGCCAGATTTCTTTATGTTCAATTGTTTAAAAATAAAATTTTTTTTGGCCCTATACATAGTATGCAGGATCTTAGTTCCTTGACCAGGGTTCCAACTTGTGCCTCCTGAAGTAGAAGCGCAGTCTTAACCATTGATGGTGGTGGTGGTGGTTTAGTCACTAAGTCATGTCCAATTCTTTGCAACCCCATGGACTGTAGCCAGCCAGGAGCCGGCTACAGCCGCCTCTCTGTCCATGGGATTTCCCAGGCAAGAATACTGCAGTAGGTTGCCATTTCCTTCTCCAGGGGATCTTCCCAACCCAGGGATTGAACCTGGGTCTCCTGTATCATGGATGGATTCTTTACTGACTGAGCCACCAGGGAAGTCAATGGACTGCCAGGGAATTCCCTGTTTAGTCTTAATTAAACTGTATTCTCGGAGAAGGCAATGGCACCCCACTTGAGTACTCTTGCCTGGAAAATCCTATGGACGGAGGAGCCTGGTAGGCTGAGTCCATGGAGTCACTAGGAGTCGGACACGACCGAGCGACTTCACTTTTACTTTTCACTTTCATGCACTGGAGAAGGAAATGGCAACCCACTCCAGTGTTCTTGCCTGGAGAATCCCAGGGACGGGGGAGCCTAGTGGGCTGCCGTCTCTGGGGTCGCACAGAGTCAGACACGACTGAAATGACTTAGCAAACTGTATTCTAGAGTATGCAAGAATTTATGGTTGTGGCTACAGGCCAATTATTGGTGATTTTGAAGAGCCCAGTAGAATGGGGATGGATACGATACAGAGAAAGATAGCAACTGTTTCATTTGTGAAATATGTGTATGTTAGATGTCTGTGAAGGAGTGCATCTTCTAGGAATAGACTAATGATTTTAACAACAATTCCTAGAAGAACTGGAAGAGAATTGAAGGTAGATTATTGTGTGCNCAATTATTGGTGATTTTGAAGAGCCCAGTAGAATGGGGATGGATACGATACAGAGAAAGATAGCAACTGTTTCATTTGTGAAATATGTGTATGTTAGATGTCTGTGAAGGAGTGCATCTTCTAGGAATAGACTAATGATTTTAACAACAATTCCTAGAAGAACTGGAAGAGAATTGAAGGTAGATTATTGTGTGCATAGAGATTATCTGTTAAGTATTAGGAAACATCAGGGATTCAAAGAACAAAGCATGCTTAACTTGATTCCTTTTAAATTATTTTTATTATATCAGTATTATATATTCAGGAAAGAAAATTTGAATCACCCAGAAAAGTATACAAAATGAATAATCTAAACATAGACTTCATTGACATTTGTGTATATTTCTTGCTCTTAGTTTTGAGACTTCTATGTAATGTGTTTAGAGATAATTTTTTAGATTTTTTTAAATAAAAGTATGCAAATACCATTTATTTTAAAAAGATTTTATCAAATGATTCTTTAAGATTTATGACTATATATGCAATCCCTTATCCTATTATTTCCAATTCCAGAAGCAATGTTTTTTTCAATTGAAGTATAGCTGATCTACAGCACTGTGATTCAGATATAAATATACACACACATATCTGGAGAAGGAAATGGCAATCCACTGCCACTGCAATATTCTTGCCTGGAGAATCACATGGATAGAGGAGCATGGTGGGCTACAGTCCATGGGGTCACAAAGAATAGGACATGACTAAGTGACTAACACATAAACACACACACACACATATATATATATATATATATATATATTCTTTTTCAGAAGCAACTAATTTTGACTGTTTCTTTTGGAATTTACTTTTGTGTTAACAATAACAGATTTTTTTTTTTCTGTGATGACATGACTTTCTAAATAGATTTATTGACATTCTGTTAAGAAAGATGAGAATTTGGTCTCTCACTCCAGGATTATCCCTCACCCCACTGCCCACTTAATTTTCTTCTATGTGGTTATGTCACTGGAGAAGGCAATGGCACCCCACTCCAGTACTCTTGCCTGGAAAATCCCATGGACGGAGGAGCCTGGTAGGCTGCAGTCCATGGGGTTGCTAAGAGTCCGACACGACTGAACGACTTCACTTTCACTTCTCACTTTCATGCATTGGAAAAGGAAAGGGCAACCCACTCCAGTGTTCTTGCCTGGAGAATCCCAGGGATGGGGGAGCCTGGTGGGCTACCGTCTATGGGGTCACACAGAGTTGGACACAACTGAAGCAACTTAGCAGCAGCAGCATGTAGTTATGTCACAGATTTTTGTTTAAATGAATATTTAGTGTCTATACTATAATGATAATTATATAAATATTATCTATAATCCAGCTCTTCAGTATACCATTGTCATATATCCTTTCTGGTGATTTTTTTGTTTGTTTTTAGTGGAATTTTTTTTTGTTGTTGTTGTTTGTTTGTTTTTTGCTTAGTTTTTAATGTGTTAACATTAAGTAAATTGCTTAATAATTCATTCAAACACATAAACCAGTCCCTCAGTTTCATCGTTTTCTTGGTAAAATATTTGGGTGACATATCTTGGTAACTTATCTGGAGCCATCTGACTTCTGAGCCTGATGCTCAGCTGGTCTTGGGACTTTTGTCCTTTCACAGTCATCCTATGGATAACATTTACCTTTTACCTGAATGGAATCTTCTTACCCTCTTTTTTTCCCTGGATTTCACATTTTTCTGTTCATAGGTTTATTCCCTTGTTTTGATGGAATATCATTCTGTGACTTCCTGAGAAATAATTCATGGAAGTATACTTTTGAGACTTTATATGTCTGAAAATGCCCTTATTTTGTCTTTGCTCTTGATTAATTGTTTCCAGACATAGACATTTAGCTACATAATGTTTTTTCTTCAGAATTTTAAAGTTATTTCTCTCTCTTCTCTTTTTTGGTTTATCTTTCCATTTTTAAAAATAAAAGTAAATATGTATTTATGGACACATTCCAAAGATAAACAAGAAAAGATAAGAAAGCCTTCTTCAGTGATCAATGCAAAGAAATAGAGGAAAACAACAGAATGGGAAAGACTAGAGAGCTCTTCAAGAAAATNACATAGGAGCACTGCAATATGTAAGACAAATGCTAGCAAGTATGAAAGGGGAAATTAACAATAACACAATAATATTGAGAGACTTTAATACCCCACTCACAGCTATGGATAGATCAACTAAACAGAAAATTATCAAGGAAACAAAAACTTTAAATGATACAATAGACCAGTTAGACCTAATTGATATCTATAGCACACTGACTCATTTGAAAAGACACTGATGCTGGGAAAGATTGAGGGTGGGAGGAGAAGAAAATGACAGAGGATGAGATGGTTGGATGGCATCACTGACTCAGTGGACATGCGTTTGAGTAAACTCCAGGAGTTGGTGATGGACAGGGAGGTCTGGCGTGCTACAGNAAGACACTGATGCTGGGAAAGATTGAGGGTGGGAGGAGAAGAAAATGACAGAGGATGAGATGGTTGGATGGCATCACTGACTCAGTGGACATGCGTTTGAGTAAACTCCAGGAGTTGGTGATGGACAGGGAGGTCTGGCGTGCTATACAGTCCATTGGGTCACAAAGAGTTGGACACAACCGAGTGACTGAACTGAACTGATGTGCTCAGTGTCTCAGTTGTGGCTCACTCTTTGTGACCCTGTGGACTGGAGCCAGGCAAGCTACTCTGTCCAAGAGATTCTCCAGGCAAGAAAACTGAAGTGGCTTGCCATTTCCTCCTCCAGGGGATATTACCTGACCCAGGTATCTAACCACATCTCCCACATTTCCTGCATTGGCAGGCAGATTCTTTACCATTGTGTCACCTGGGAAGAAGTAGTAGTAGTAGTAGTTGTTGTTCACTCACTCAGTTGGGTCTGACTCTTTGATAGCCCATGAACTGCAGCACACTAGGCTTTCCTGTAAATCACCAACTCCCAGAGCTTGCTGAAACTCATGTCCATCTAGCCATCCAGCCATCTCATCCTCCGTGGTCCCATTCTACTCATGCCTTCAATCTTTCTCAGCATCTTTTCCAATGAATCAGCTCTTCGCATCAGGTGGCCANAGCACACCAGGCTTTCCTGTAAATCACCAACTCCCAGAGCTTGCTGAAACTCATGTCCATCTAGCCATCCAGCCATCTCATCCTCCGTGGTCCCATTCTACTCATGCCTTCAATCTTTCTCAGCATCTTTTCCAATGAATCAGCTCTTCGCATCAGGTGGCCAAGGTATTGGACCTTCAGTTGCAGCATCAGTCCTTCCAATGAATATTCAGGGTTGATTTCTTTTAGGATTGACTGATCTCCTTGCAGTCCAAAGAACTCTCAAGCATCTTCTCCAGCACCACAGTTCGAAGGCATCAATTCTTTGGTGCTCAGCCTTTTTTATTGTCCATCTCTCACATCTGTACATGACTATTGGACAAACCATAGCTTTGACTATATGGACCTTTGTAGGCAAAGTAATGTCTTGGCTTTTTAATGTGTTGTCTAGGTTTGTCATAGCTTTTCTTCCAAGGAGCAAGCATCTTTTAATTTCATGGCTGCAGTCACCGTCCTCAGTGATTTTGGAACCCAAGAAAATAAAATCTGTCATTGTTTCTGCACCAATTTTTCATGAAGTGATGGGACCAAGTGCTATGATTGGTTTTTTAATGTTGAGTTTTAAGCCAGTTTTTTCACTCTCCTCTTTCACTTTCTTCAAGAGGTGCTTTAAAAAAAAAAAAAAGAGGTTCTTTAGTTCCTCTTCACTTTCTTCCATTAGGGTGATGTCATCTGCATATCTGAGGTTATTGATATTTCTCCTGGCAATCTTGATTCCAGCTGTGCTTCATTCTGCCCAGCATTTTACATGATGTACCCTTCATATAAGTTAAATAAGCAGGGTGACAATATACAACCTTGACATACTCCTTCCCTAATTTTGAACCAGTCCATTATTCCATGTCCAGTTCTAACTGTTACTTCTTGATCTGCATACAGGTTTCTCAGGAGGCAGGTAAGGTGGTTTGGTATTCTCATCTCTTTAATAATTTTCCAGTGCTCACTTCGGCAGCACATATACTAAAAATTGGAACGATACAGAGAAGATTAGCATGACCCCTGCGCAAGGATGACACGCAAATTCGTGAAGCGTTCCATATTTAAAAAATAATAATAATAATAATAATTTTCCAGTTTGTTGTTATCCACACAGTCAAAGACTTCGGCATAGTCAATGGAACAGAAATGTAGATAATTTACTGGAATTCTTTTGTTTTTCCTATGATCCAATGGATGTTGACAATTTGATCTCTGGTTCCTCTGCCTTTGCTAAGTACAGCTTGTACATCTGGAATTTCTCAGTTCACCAATCATTGAAGCCTACCTTGAAGGATTTTGGGTATTACCTTGCTAGCATGTGAAATAAGTGCAATTGTGCGATAGTTTGAACATCCTTTGGCATTGCCTTTCTTTGGGATTAGAATGAAAACTGACCTTTTCCAGACCTATTGCCACTGCTGAGTTTTCAAAATTTGCTGGCATATTGTGTGCAATACTTTAACAGCATCATCTTTTATGATTTGCAATAGCTCAACTAGAATTCTGTCACTTCCACTATGTTTGTTTGTAGTGATGCTTCCTAAGGCCCCTTGACTTCCTAAGGCCCCCCTAGGATATCTGGCTTTAGGTGCGTGATTACACCACTGTAGTTATTCGGGTCATTAAGATCTTTTTTGTATAGTTCTTCTGTGTATATTTGCCACCTCTTCTTAACTTCTTCTGTTTCTGTTAGGTCCTTATTATTTCTGTCCTTCTGTACATTTTGCCAGTCTTTATATGAAATGTTTCCTTCGTATCCCTAATTTTCTTGACGAGATCTCTAGTCTTTCCCATTCTATGATTTTCCTCTATTTCTTTGCATTGATCACTGAGCAAGACTTTCTTATCTCTCCTCGCTCTTCTTTGGATCTCTGCATTCAGATGAACATATCTTTCCTTTTCTCCTTTGCTTTCACTTCTCTTTTTTTCTCAGCTATTTATAAGGCTTCCTCAGTTAACCATTTCCCTTTTTGCATTTCTTTTTTTTTTTTCAGATTGTTTTGATCATGTCCTCCTGTACAATGTTACAAACCTCCACCCATAGTTCTTCAGGCACTCTGTCTACCAGATTTAATCCCCTGAATCTGTCATTCCACTGTAATATTGTAAGGTATTGATCATACCTTAATGGCCTAGTGGTTTTCCCTACTTTCTTCAGTTTGAGTCTGAATTTGGCAATAAGGAGTTTATAATCTGCCACAGACATTCTATTCCTGGTCTTATTTTTGCTGACTGTTTAGAGCTTCTTCATCTTCAACTATGAAGAATATAATCAATCTGATTTTGGTATTGACCATCTGGTGATGTCCATGTGTAGAGTCATCTCTATGGTGTTGAAAGAGGGTATTTGCTATGAGTGGTGCATTCTATTGGCCAAACTGTTAGCCTTTGCCCCACTTCATTTTATACTTCAAGGCCAAACTTGCCTGTTATTCCAGATATCTCTTGACTTCCTACTTTTTTATTCTCGTCTCCTATTTGAACAGGACATCCTTTTTTGGTTTTAATTGTGGAAGGTCTTGTAGTTCTTCTTGAACCATATAACTTTACCTTCTTTGGCATTAGTGGTTGGGGCATAGACTTGGATTAATGGAATATTGAATGGTTTGCCTTGGAAATAAATTGAGTTCATTCTGTTTCACCTGGTAAGTACTTTTCCTTATATTGCTAGTCTGTTTGGTTTCACCGATTTACAACCAGCCATTTCAAACTTGAATATGCAATTATTAACTCTTGAAAACATTTCCCTGGACCTACTCAAATAGGGTTAATCTGTATCTGAATGCTCGTAGCACTTCATCTTGATGTCTCATATAATTCATCTCTTTTGACATAGTACTTATAGTGGCTAAAAAGGGCTAAACTGACTTCCCTGAATTTCTTGAGAACTACTAACCAGAGCTCAAGAAATATTTGTGAAAAAAGTTAGAATGTATTTGAATTCATATTTTGTGATAATAAAAACACATTGTGTAAATGTAATAGAGAAAATAACATTTTGTTAACTGTTATCTGTAGTCCTGTTGTGAGGGGGACTACCTTGTATAGAAAAGTACTTTCATAAACTGCTTTGTCAGGTGGAAGGTGATGCCCTCAAGGTTAAAGGTGTCTGGTGTTGTGGGGAGGGTCCACCAAACTACTTAACAGGAGGCTGCAGGCTCTGAAGGAAATGAGACATTCCAGCTTTGGGGTGGTTAGTAATGCCCAAGACTACATATGACTAACATTCCAGTCAAAAGAAATATGTAAACCCCTTAGTACACAATTCCAGGGGACATGGCTCACTGGACAGAAGAATGTATTGAACACACCAATGTGAGCACACAATTTCATCTAGGCTACAACAGAAATGTATATTGGGTGAGTAGTTTGGAGGAGTAATCAAGGACATCAGGCTGAATCTCACATTCATTTTGGTGAGTAGAGCAGAAAAATAGAGAATAACTACAGGAACCAAGACATAAAAATCAAACATTTGGAGCCATAGGTGAAAATTAGCAGAAGTCATTAGACTTCACACTTAGAGTAAAGGCTAGTCTTCCTGATTTTATTTAAAACTAAGAAGCACTGTGGACTCAGATACCTGGCTACATAGGTATGACTTAGATTATTAAAAGCCTGAATCCTATTCATTTCCCTAATAAAAGGAAATCCAGTTTTCTGACAATTGGCTAGAAATTCAGTAAGGGCCAGAGATTACCAAATCACATAACCTATGATATCACTTGGGGTTTCCCTGGTGTCTCAGATGGTAAAGAATCTGCCTGCAAAGCAAGAGACCCAGGTTTGATCCCTGGGTCAGGAAGATTGCCTGGAGAAAGGAATGGCAACCCACTTCACTATTCTTGCCTGGAGAATTCCATGGGCAGAGGGTCTTGGTGGGTTTGCAAAGAGTCAAACATGACTGAACAACTAACATTTTCAGTTGTACTTCATGATATCACTTATATTTAAGTGATATCAACTTACTTAAGTGAATTGCCTCATGCAAAATTAGCTGTATTAGAAAAAATAAGTGTACTATGTGTCAAGCACTGTTTAAAGACTTTAGATACATCTTTTATATGGATCTTATGTATATTAACAACTCTGGGGGAGTCCCATGAGGACAGAGAAGCAACACCTGGTGTGTTGCAATCCATGGGGTCGCAAAGAGTTGGATACGACTGAGAGACTGAAAAACAACAAGAAATATGTATTAACTCTTCATAACAGGTTACAAGTAAAATAGATTGTTATTCTAATTTGACAGAAGGGAAACCAAGGCAAAGAAACATGTCAGTTACCTAAGCTCCCAAGGCCAGTAAGTAGCAGGGCTGGGATTTTACCTAGGTAGTCTAATTTCAGAGGCCATGTTCTTAATAACTATAGATATTCTATACTGCTATACTTTGTAGAATAGTTAAAATATGAGTTAGAAAAGAAGGTAAAACCTTCTTCAAAGTTTTAAGTAAAAAAGGTAGGTCAGCAAGTGAGAACAGCCCTACCTAGCTGTTTAGCACTATTGTTATTTACCTGTGTTAGGATCTATTATGAATTACTGAATGCTTTGTTTCATCATTTCTCCAACTTTAAAGTGAGGACTATGCCTACTCTGATGCCTTTCATGGGAAAGTTTTGAGCAAAATGTATACATAGTTGAAACATTTCATCAATGTAGAGAGATGTCCCATAGAAATCACCAAGTTGTGTATGAATAGTGCAGATAATTTGAATCTTCAGCTAATGTTCCAGATGGAACTGGATAGTTCCTCTACAGCTCTTTGAGTTGAAAGATGAAGACTATCAGTAATGCAAATTTTGAAAGATATTTCCTAAACCTTAAATATGTAATCAGCTGTGAGGGAAAACAGAAGCTGGATAACCTCTCTGCCTTAGCTGAACTTAAAATTTTTTGTATTTCTAATTTTCATTTTATTGTCTTAATATCATGTCACCTGTGCGCACTAAATTTTTCATGTAAAGAGGGCTTGGTATGCTCCTCTTTGTTATTAGCCTTTAGCGTGGTCAAAGGCATGAGTGAGAGAGGAACTGGCAAGCAAATTAAAGACCTTGGATCAGAGTCTGTAGGAAACTGAATAGTGGCAGTCCATCTATTACCCACACTGTTTGGCAATTTCAGTGCAATTACACTAGGCTCTAGACACTAAATACAAAGTGTTACACAAACAGTTTTAAAATGAGTAAATGGAAGCCTGTAGTGCTTTGCCAGGATTAATACAACAGCCACTGTGAAGAGACAGAAAGAGTCTCAGAATATGTTCAATTCCCAAAAAATAGCAATTTCAGCAGAAGGTTCATAATACAATATAATAACAATATTTTTCCATTTATAGTTCAAAATATAATGCTTAATTCCCATGAGGACAGAAATCCTTGTAAAAGGAAAAGGTTGTTGTGATAAAGGCAGAGAAAGACAAGCTAAAATAAAAAACAAGATCATCTGAAATGAAAACTTCAGTTTATAAAAGAAAGAGTACTTGGCTGATACTGTATTATTTATTCTAAAAACAATGTAATGGAGGCCTTGGTGAGGGGAAATTATGATGAGGTGGGAAGGAAGAGTAATATGAAAAACCACAGTCCTTATCATACCTGAGAAATATTGATCCAGACTGATATAGATGTCAGTTCAGTTCAGTCACACAGTTGTGTCCAACTCTTTGCAACCCCGTGGATTGCAGCATGCCAGGATTCCCTGTCCATCACCAAATCTTGGAGTTTAATCAAACTCATGTTCATTGAGTCAGTGATGCCATCAAACCATCTCATCCTCTGTCATCCCCTTCTTCTCCTGCCTTCCATATTTCCCAGCATCAGGGTCTTTTCAAATGAGTAATCTCTTTGCATCAGGTGGCCAAAGTGTTGGAGTTTCAGCTTCAACATGAGAATTTTCAATTAATATTCAAGACTGCTTTCCTTTAGGATGGACTGGTTGGATCTCTTTGCAGTCCAAGGAACTCTCAAGAGTCTTCTCCAACACCACAGTTCAAAAGCATCAATTCTTCTGCGTTCAGTTTTCTTCACCGTCCAACTCTCACATCTATACATGACTACTGGAAAAACCATAGCCTTGACTAGATGGACCTTTGTTGACAAAGTAATGTCTCTGCTTTTTAATATGCTGTCTAGGTTGATCATAACTTTTCTCCCAAGGAGTAAACGTCTTTTAATTTCATGGCTGCAATCACCATCCATAGTGATTTTGGAGCTCCCAGAAATAAAGNTCTCCTTGAGAGATAGATCTAGGTGATCATAATTGACACTGAGGCCCAGATTTCATCAAAATTTCCATAACAAGGTTGATGAGTTTTAAAGAATCTTCAAGTTATTTATTTTTCTTAAAATTTGAAGGAAGAAACAGAGTGCTTTGTGAAGTGGAGGCTTAGATGTTTCTTTATGAACAATTCTTGTGTAATTTTTGTGGAACTCAAAAGAACTCAAAAGAACTCAGAGTTGGGTACCATGAGGCTGTGAAAATGAGACTTTGACTCTTTCTTTGGGAAACTTTCAATTTGATTGGGAAGATAACCTATACTTAAATAATATTTTAAAGTTAGAAAATGGCAGACCTGAAACCACAGCTAAAATAGAGTGACATGGGAGCTGAGGGTTGGGAAAGATAACTTGCAATGAAGATGTGAGAAGAATTTTATGGGGAATTTAGAAGGGTTTCTGAAGAATCAATAGCTGTAGTTGGCTAGAACTTAGGGTATGAAATTACATTATTTATGGTGGTTGAAATTTAAAGTTTTAAAAGCAGTTCCTTCTCTGTGGTAGACTGGAAGTTTTAGGATGGACTGACTGGAACATAATTTAGTAGCATAAGAGCCAGTTTAGTTCTTTTATTGGACTAGTCAACAGCTGACCACTCTCCACCTTTTTGTGTGGCCCAGGGGAACCTGGCTTGGATCTGTTTCATGATGTTGTGTCAGAACTCTGAAGAAAGAATTTTTCCCATGCTGAATTCTATTACATATCATTCCACGTGTAATTTTTATTTATATATATGCTTTTACTTAGGGATTTCATTCTAAAAGATAGAGATTTGCTTTTTAAAAAACACTTGATGACACATACTATAAGATAGTTTATCTTTAATGTATTTTTACTGATACATTGTTGGTTAGAAATTGGTTTAAAAGAAAAATCTATCAATACATAATACTACCTGCTTTCTGTGACACTGTATGCTCATATTATCACAGTGAAGAATTAAAGGAAATCTTACATTACATAATATAAAATCATTTAGTTAATTTTGAATCCTGTTTTAGGTTTCTATGTTTTAGCTTGACTTAAATAATGAATCAATGCTTAGGATACCCTATATATTTATATATGCTTATAAATTTCTCTAGAAATTTATTAAGTTAGAGGAAAGAAATTAACCAACCCTAGGGGTTCCTATTTTAGTTAATGGCTTTGTTACTGTTCTTGCAACCTTTATCAAGTCTTAGTTTGCAGTTATTACAAAGATGCAGACTTTTCTCTTTTTAATGAGGAAATTATAGTGAATACCTCCTCAATATCTCTCCTATTGATTGCCTTCTTCCTCTAACAAGTACCAGATTTACTTCAGACCCTCATTAGCTCTTCTCTGTACAGTAATAAGGACCACCTAATTGGTCTCACTGCCTTCTGTTTCCCGCTCATGTAATCCAACCCAACTCCTGAGAAACTAATCTTGCTAAAACAAAGCATGGACCATGCCATCTTCTTGCAGAAAAGCTTTCAATAATTCCCTCTTACAACCTGTTCTATACTCAGATGTGTTGCCTTGATTTGCAAGGCCGCCACAGTTCAGTTCATTCATATACCTTATATCTCTAGTCAAAGGTGATCACTCTTCTATGAACATTCCTACCTCCACAGTTAAGCCCTTGCTACCTGGAAAGCCCTCCCTATTATTTCTAGTTGCAGAAACCCTCATAATCCTACAAAGTCTGACCTTATCAAGTTCTTTCACTCTTACTTTACCTTGCTCTAGCACTTCACAGTCCAACCAAGGATAAGTGAGTTCTCCTTCCTCTGAATTCCCAGACTCATTCTTTGAACCACCCTCATAGAAGTTACCATACTCTGACTTGCATTGTAATGATCTGTATGCTTATTTAAGCCCCTCCTATACTGTAAAATCCTTGTAGACCAAGCTCACATCTCATCATCCTTCTGTCTCCCATGGTACCCATCCCAGTGGCCTGTACATTGTTGTTGCCTAATAAATTCTGCTGCTTTGAGGACATAATTAATGAAATATTGACTTGTCCAAAGGTTATGATTGCCATTTATCTTATTGCGAGTGTTTAATGGCTTAAAATAGTTTCTTAGCTGGTACTTGTCCTGAAACTCCTGACTCATTTTAAGCCATTTTTCAATGTAAAATATTTTAATTAGAGTTGATAAAACTGGACACAATATAATAAGAGTGGCAGAAAAGGAAATGCTGCAGATTGTACTTGTGAATTTGTTGAACTCAGGATAAGGAAACAGCATCTGTTCCAGAAATATCTACTAGTTAAGACCCAAGAAGTCAAACATACCTAACCATCCTGCATGTCACATTATTTCAACAGGAGGTGCCAAGAAGAAAAGGAGCAATCTACCATCTGCTAAGCCATCTGTTTCATAAGACCTATTTCTTATTTAGTGCCATTGGGGTTTTCATTTCTTTAAAAAATGATTAGCATAATCAAAGACCACAAATAAGAGCATATGACAACGTTATTTAATAGCCATTGGAGTTAGCATCAGCTTCTATTTTTCTCGTAGTTGTTTCCCTATTTAGCATAGAAAGAGCATAATCCATGAATCAGAAGCACTGAGTTGGAATTCTAACTCTGCTTCCTACTAACTTATCTAGGGCAATTGTCTGTATCTGACTGTATATGGCTTCCTATGTAAAATGTAAATAATATCTCAAAAGATGTAAGCTAAAATGCAAGTTCTATAAAGGCAAGAATGTTCACCTGGTCTGTTCCTTGATGCATCCCAGGTCTCAGAACATTGGCATATAGAAGATGCTCATTAAAAACTTGTTGAATGTGGTAGTATTGAAATAAAATTAATATTCTAGAAATGCTTTGAAAGCTATATCCAAGTAATAAATTTTTGGATGGATCACCCAATTTAGTCTTCTTGAATTAGTAGATAGGTAAACTTATACTAAATATCTAAATATTATTACTATTAATAAATAGCGTTAATATTTACACTAAATATCAGCAAATGGCTGTCTGAGGAGGACTTTACAAATAGCTATGAAAAGAAGGGAAGTGAAAAGCAAAGGAGAAAAGGAAAGATATAACCATCTGAATACAGAGTTCCAAAGAATAGCAAGAAGAGATAAGAAAGCCTTCCTCAGTGATCAATGCAAAGAAATAGAGGAAAACAATAGAATGGGAAAGACTAGAGATCTCTTCAAGAAAATTAGAAATACCAAGGGAATATTTCATGCAAAGATGGGCACCCTAAAGGAAAGAAATGCTGTGGACCTAAGAGAAACAGAATATATTAAGAAGAAGTGGCAACAATACACAGAAGAACTATACTAAAAATATCTTCATGACCCAGATAATCACGATGGTGTGATCGCTCACCTAGAGCCAGACATCCTGAAATGTGAAGTCAAGTGGGCCTTAGGAAGCATCACTATGAACAAAGCTAGTGGAGGTGATGGAGTTCCAGTTGAGGTATTTCAAATCCTAAAAGATGATACTGTTAAAGACCTGAACTCAATACACCATCAAATTTGGAAAACTCGGCAGAGGTCACAGGACTGGAAAAGGTCAGTTTTCATTCCAATCCCAAAGAAAGGCAATGCCAAAGCATGCTCAAACTGCCACATAATTGCACTCATCTCTCACACTAATAAAGTAATGCTCAAAATTCTCAAAGCCANTGCAAAGAAATAGAGGAAAACAATAGAATGGGAAAGACTAGAGATCTCTTCAAGAAAATTAGAAATACCAAGGGAATATTTCATGCAAAGATGGGCACCCTAAAGGAAAGAAATGCTGTGGACCTAAGAGAAACAGAATATATTAAGAAGAAGTGGCAACAATACACAGAAGAACTATACTAAAAATATCTTCATGACCCAGATAATCACGATGGTGTGATCGCTCACCTAGAGCCAGACATCCTGAAATGTGAAGTCAAGTGGGCCTTAGGAAGCATCACTATGAACAAAGCTAGTGGAGGTGATGGAGTTCCAGTTGAGGTATTTCAAATCCTAAAAGATGATACTGTTAAAGACCTGAACTCAATACACCATCAAATTTGGAAAACTCGGCAGAGGTCACAGGACTGGAAAAGGTCAGTTTTCATTCCAATCCCAAAGAAAGGCAATGCCAAAGCATGCTCAAACTGCCACATAATTGCACTCATCTCTCACACTAATAAAGTAATGCTCAAAATTCTCAAAGCCAGGCTTCAACAGTATGTGAACTGTGAATTTCCAAATGTTTAAGCTGGATTAAATGGAGAAGGCAATGGCACCCAACTCCAGTACTCTTGCCTGGAAAATCCCATGGACAGAGGAGCCTGGTAGGCTGCAGTCCATGGGGTCGTGAAGAGTCGGACATGACTGAGCGACTTCCCTTTCACTTTTCACTTTCATGCATTGGAGAAGGAAATGGCAACCCACTCCAGTGTTCTTGCCTGGAGAATCTCAGGGACAGGGGAGCCTGGTAGGCTGCCATCTATGGGGTCACACAGAGTCAGACACGACTGAAGTGACTTAGCAGCAGCAGTAGCAGCAGTTCAAAAGGTATTTAATAAATACTCAATAAATACTTACATTTTTTTAAGCTTGGAGGAAAATCCAGATAGACTGAATAGTTTTTGAAGCTCTCTAAAATATCACTGCAGGATATGTAATTTACTGATTTATACAGTTTGGTTATTGAAAGTTATGGTGAATTTTAGTAGACTTCCTAAACTCTGGTGTCAGCTCTAACCCTTCCTTAATAATACTGTCAGATTATGGTTTTTAAAAACCTGCTTTTACTATCTTCCTCCTTTTCTCAAAACCTTCAAAGTCATGTGTACATGGTTGTGTGTGAGTACACATGTATGCCTGTGTGTATCATGTTAAGCCAAAGCGTCTTTGCTTCCTTCTCCCTCCTTTTCTCCCTTCCTTCTTTTATTTTATCACTATTGTTTAGTGAGCGCCACTATATATTAGGTCTATTTTTTTTTTTTTTTGTATTTTACCTGCAAAATTTCCCTGTAAGCATCACAACATCTTACAAGGATCTGTTATTATCCTCATTTTTTTAGATAGAGAAAATATATATTGTACTGGTTAAGAAGCCTGTCTCAGGTTACTCAGCTATTAAGTGGCAGAATTGCAATAGAAGTTAAATCTGCCTATTCTAAAGCTGGAGAAGGACATGGCAACCCACTCCAGTATTCTTGCCTAGAGAACAGTGTGGACAGAGGAGCCTGGTGGGCTGCTGTCTAAGGGGTCACACAGAGTTGAACATGACTGAAGTGACTTAGCAGCGGTAGCAGCAGCATTCTAAAGCTTTTGTACCATTGTTTCCTCAAACTCAGGAAATATACAGACTGCTTTATTTATTTGAGTTTTATTTTTTCACTTTTTCATTGAGGTATAATAGAGTGAAGTACATAAATTTTGTGTCCAGTTCAATGGATCTAAATATCTGTTCATTCAGGTAGCTACTCTTCAGATCAAAATATACATTTCCAGTCCTTTAGACAGACCACTTTTTAAAGACAATAAATTTTTTCATAAATATTCAATGATGACAAGTTATTTTTATTAAATTAAAATAAATAGAAAATGATATATAACCCCTTTATGTTTGTAGTTCTTATAAAAGCATAAAGGCAAATTAGTATATTTAATATAAGCAAAGGTGAAAATTTAGTAAAATTTCCATTAGCAAAATTTAATAAGATATATAATGTTTTGCTGAAACCAAACTCTGTCACCATGTGAATACAGTATTGATTTTACAGCTTGGCTTTTTGCATTTACTATCCCTATGTCACTTTATGATATAGTTGTTTTTCCATTTGAGTCGTCTCAGAACCTTTATTCATACACTACTCTATGACACAATTTAGACTGTTTCATGTGAATATAAAATTTATGTGTCGAATCAGCTTCTATTTTGTTCTCAGGAATCTTCAATAATTAAAGTAATTAGCACCAATATAATCACATACATACAAGATGTGTGTACTGAAATCTCTTGTCAGTACTTGATATTGAGATGGTCATAGGGGTAAATCTATCAATTATAAATATCTGCTTAGATAAACAAATAAATGAAAGCATAAAATTTAAAAATTCTTGTGGAAAATGTTGTGGACCATTGGGGCTATGCCTGAAGAGTTTCAGTTAGGGAAACACTAGTGTGTCCTGCTCGCTTAGTGTCTGACCCTCAAGGTCCACCATATTTGAGTCATTTTTACTTAGAAAACAACATTGGTGATGAAACAGGGCTCCTTCTCTGTTAGGCTGGTGTCCTCACTCTCTGAAGAATGTGTCATGGGAATGCCTAGTAGATGCCTTAATGTTACTGGTAAACCTTCCTCTAAGCTACTGCCTATTGAATGGTTACCATTCTTAAATTCAGGCTTCTACGATGGCTCAGACGGTAAACAATCTCCCTGCAAGGCAGCAATCCCGGGTTTGATCCCTGCATCAGGAAGATCCCCTGGAGAAGGGAATGGTGACCCAACTCCAGTATTGTTGCTGGGAGAATACCAGGACAGCTGGGCTGCATTCCAAGGGGTCACAAAGACTTGTGCATGACTGAGCACACAGCACACATTATTAAATTCACAGTTAAAGTTTCACCATCTTCATGAAATCATTACTAATCTTTTCGAGCTGTGCAACTTCTTTTTCTTACAATATTGTGTCTATTTTAGTATTGACATTATATTTAGTCCATAATGATTTTTAAAACTTAGCATAATATAATTTATAGTCTAAAGTTTATTATATTATTATATGTATTAATTTTAGTCTCTGACTAGAATTTTAGGAGTTTGGGGTTGGGAGTTGTTTAAATTTTGTGATAGTATAGTGTGAAAGAAAGAACGTTGCTTTTTAATTATGGTTAAGTTACTTATTAGCTCTGTGATTGAAAGCCTCATTGAAATTGTTTTCATATTTTTTAAAAAAATTAGCATTAAAAACTCAGAGGAGTTTATTTATTTAAGAAAGCCTATAATAATCATCTGGTAAGCAGTCTTAATGAAGAATGTTTATTTACTCTTTACTGAAGATGGGTTTGGCTGTAGCCACATGAAAATTTACTAGGAAGATAGAAAATCTGAAAGACATTGAAACTGCTGACCATTACTCACTTTTGGTGATAAACAAAACCATCAAAAGAAGTATAGAATACTTGATAAGTGACTTTGGAATCCTGAAGAACTCAAATGGTGAAAAAAAAAGTTATTAGAAGTGAATAGCTAACTGAATATATAGTGTCATGGGGGTAGACCATGTCCAGACCAACTGAGAACATGGGAAAGCTGGAATATGTCTTACAAAATCTGGAAGAAAACATGCAAAGTTTTGAGTTTTCAATTCAGATTTAAAAGGAATTTAGAGATAGAGGTATAATGTTTATTCAAAAACTTAAAATCCAAATAATATACAGGACAGTGGGTCTAACACTAATAGATCCATAGTGGAAGAGATGTATTTTCACTGGAGAACATAAAGAAGAGGGTCATTTTAACACCTTTGGCCTTAAATGTCTCCATATTGATGCAGAACATAAGTAATGAAGAAAGTGATCTTAAAATATTAAGACAAGGATGTAGCTATTAAGATTAGAGTGGGATGGGGTTTAGAGTCCTATCACTTCATGGGAAGTAGATGGGGAAACAGTGGAAACAGTGTCAGACTTTTTTTGGGGGGGGGCTCCAAAATCACTGCAGATGGTGACTGCAGCCATGAAATCAAAAGATGCTTACTCCTTGGAAGAAAAGTTATGACCAACCTAGTTAGTATATTGAAAAGCAGAGACATTACTTTGCCGACTAAGGTCCATCTAGTCAAGGCTATGGTTTTTCCAGTGGTCATGTATGGATGTGAAAGTTGGACTGCAAAGAAGGCTGAGCGCCGAAGAATTGATGCTTTTGAACTGTGGTGTTGGAGAAGACTCTTGAGAGTTCCTTGGACTGCAAAGAGATCCAACCAGTCCATTCTGAAGGAGATCAGCCCTGGAATTTCTTTGGAAGGAATAATGCTAAAGCTGAAACTCCAGTACTTTGGCCACCTCATGCGAAGAGTTGACTCATTGGAAAAGACTCTGATGCTGTGAGGGATTGGGGGCAAGAGGAGAAGGGGACGACAGGGAATGAGATGGCTGGACATGGCATCACTGACTCGATGGACGCGAATCTGAGTGAACTCCGGGAGTTGGTGATAGACAGGGAGGCCTGGCATGCTGCGATTCATGGGGTTTCAAAGAGTCGGACACAACTGAGCAACTGAACTGAACTGAATGAAATGTCATGAAGAGGCACCTTGTTCAAAGAAGCCAAAAGAGTGGTAGTGCGCTTTGATTCGCCCCCCTCGCCCCGCCAACGCCCAAAGTTGAGGAAACAGTGAATAAGCCTCTGCTGCTAAGTCACTTCAGTCGTGTCCAGCTCTGTGCGACCCCATAGACGGCAGCCCACCAGGCTCCCATGTCCCTGGGATTCTCCAGGCAAGAACACTGGAGTGGGTTGCCATTTCCTACGCTGAGCTTAATCTGATCAATGAGAGAAAATTGCTTGTAGGTGTAAAAGTGTGAATGACCATGAATAATAGGGACCGTGTTGTTTTCAAGTTTGTAAAACCAAAGAAAGAAAATGAGAGAATGTCTGGACCACTAAATTATGCTATGTAGTGATAGTTGTTATTTACTGAACAGTTACTAATATACAAGATACTGTAACAAGTGTTTTATATTGAATATCTCATTTAATTCTCACAATTAATCCCAGTTTTACAGATAAAGAAACTGAGCCTTAGAAAAGAAGTAATTTTCCAAATGGCACACAGACATTTAGTAATATAGCCAGATTTGAATCCATGCAGTCTGAATTTAGAAATATCTTTCTAAGACTGTATATTTCTTAGAGTTTTTTGAAAAGATAAATGGATTTCCTTGACCAGTAAATTTAAAAGAAAGAACAGCAGTCCAAAGACCCAGAATAGCCAAAACAATCTTGAGAAAGAAGCTAAAAGCTAGAGGTGTCATGCTCCCTGATTACAAATTATACTACAAGATTATGATAATCAAAACAATATGTTACTGGCGCAAATAAGACATATATCAATGGAATAGAATAGAGAACCCAGAAATAAACCCACATACTTATGATCAATTAACATGATGAAGGGAGCAAGAATGTACACTGGGGAAAAGACAGCCTTCTCATAAATGATGTTGGGAAAACTAGACAGCTACATGCAAAAGAATCAAGCTAGGCTGTTCTCTCAAACCATGCACAAAAATAAATTCAAAGAAGAACACTTACATGTAATACCTGAATTCATAAAACTTCTAGAAAAAAATAGTATGCTCTTTGACATTGTTCATAATAATATTTGTTTGGATATGTTTCCTTAGGCAAGGGAAAGAAAGGTAAAAATAAACAAATGGAACTGCATCAAGCTGAAAAGTTTTTGCACAACTAAGAAATTCTCAACAAAATGAAAAGACTTCCTACTTAGGAGAAGATATTTACAAATGTTATATTCCACAAAGGATTAATATCCAATATATACAGAGAACTCATATAATCCTACATCAAAAAACCCACCCAAAGCCAAACAACTTGAATAAAAAATGAGTAGTTGATCTGAGCAGACATTTTTCCAGAGAAGGCATACAAATATCCAATAAGCATATGAAAAGATGCCCAACATCACTGATCATTAGGAAAATGCATACCCTCAAAACCTCAATGAGATGTCAGTCATACCTGTCAGAATGGCTGTTATAAAAAACAAAACAAATAACAAGTACTGGCAAATGTGGAGGAAAGGGAACCTTCATACAACGTTAGTGGAAATGTAAATTGGTGTAGCCACTATGAAATACAGTATGGAGATTCCTCAAAAAAATTAAAATAGATCTACTATATTATCTAGCAATTCCATTTCTGGATATTTATATGAAGAAAAAAACACTAATTAAAAAAGATAGATATACTCCTATATTCATTGCAGTATTTATTTGCAATAGCCAAGATAGGGAAGCCTGGCATGCTATAGTCCATGGGGTTGCAAAGAGCTGGACATGACTTAGCAACTTAACAACAACAAAAGATATAAAAGCACATAAGTGCCTCTCTCTTTCTATATATATATAAAATATACTATGTGTATATATATATATATAATGGAATATTACTCAGCCATAAAAAAGAATGAAATCTTACTGTTTGAAACAACAGGAATGGATCTAGAGGGTATTATGCTAACTGAAACGAGTCAGAAAGAAAAGGACAAATACTATATGATTTCACTTTTATGTGGCATCTAAAAAGCAAAACAAATGAATAAATACAACAAAGCAGAAACAGAGTTATAAACACAGAGAATAATCAGGTGGTTGCCAGAGAAAAGAGGAGCAGGAGGAAGAAAGAAATAGATGAGGGAGATTAAGAGGTACAAATCTTCAGTTGCAAAATAAATGAGTCATGGGTATGAAATGAACAGTGAGGAAATATATTGTAGTAAATAATTACATTGGCTTCCCTGGTGTCTCAGATGGTAAGGAATCTGCCTGCAGTGCANCAGGGAATGAGATGGCTGGATGGCATCACTGACTCGATGGACGCGAATCTGAGTGAACTCCGGGAGTTGGTGATAGACAGGGAGGCCTGGCATGCTGCGATTCATGGGGTTTCAAAGAGTCGGACACAACTGAGCAACTGAACTGAACTGAATGAAATGTCATGAAGAGGCACCTTGTTCAAAGAAGCCAAAAGAGTGGTAGTGCGCTTTGATTCGCCCCCCTCGCCCCGCCAACGCCCAAAGTTGAGGAAACAGTGAATAAGCCTCTGCTGCTAAGTCACTTCAGTCGTGTCCAGCTCTGTGCGACCCCATAGACGGCAGCCCACCAGGCTCCCATGTCCCTGGGATTCTCCAGGCAAGAACACTGGAGTGGGTTGCCATTTCCTACGCTGAGCTTAATCTGATCAATGAGAGAAAATTGCTTGTAGGGGTAAAAGTGTGAATGACCATGAATAATAGGGACCGTGTTGTTTTCAAGTTTGTAAAACCAAAGAAAGAAAATGAGAGAATGTCTGGACCACTAAATTATGCTATGTAGTGATAGTTGTTATTTACTGAACAGTTACTAATATACAAGATACTGTAACAAGTGTTTTATATTGAATATCTCATTTAATTCTCACAATTAATCCCAGTTTTACAGATAAAGAAACTGAGCCTTAGAAAAGAAGTAATTTTCCAAATGGCACACAGACATTTAGTAATATAGCCAGATTTGAATCCATGCAGTCTGAATTTAGAAATATCTTTCTAAGACTGTATATTTCTTAGAGTTTTTTGAAAAGATAAATGGATTTCCTTGACCAGTAAATTTAAAAGAAAGAACAGCAGTCCAAAGACCCAGAATAGCCAAAACAATCTTGAGAAAGAAGCTAAAAGCTAGAGGTGTCATGCTCCCTGATTACAAATTATACTACAAGATTATGATAATCAAAACAATATGTTACTGGCGCAAATAAGACATATATCAATGGAATAGAATAGAGAACCCAGAAATAAACCCACATACTTATGATCAATTAACATGATGAAGGGAGCAAGAATGTACACTGGGGAAAAGACAGCCTTCTCATAAATGATGTTGGGAAAACTAGACAGCTACATGCAAAAGAATCAAGCTAGGCTGTTCTCTCAAACCATGCACAAAAATAAATTCAAAGAAGAACACTTACATGTAATACCTGAATTCATAAAACTTCTAGAAAAAAATAGTATGCTCTTTGACATTGTTCATAATAATATTTGTTTGGATATGTTTCCTTAGGCAAGGGAAAGAAAGGTAAAAATAAACAAATGGAACTGCATCAAGCTGAAAAGTTTTTGCACAACTAAGAAATTCTCAACAAAATGAAAAGACTTCCTACTTAGGAGAAGATATTTACAAATGTTATATTCCACAAAGGATTAATATCCAATATATACAGAGAACTCATATAATCCTACATCAAAAAACCCACCCAAAGCCAAACAACTTGAATAAAAAATGAGTAGTTGATCTGAGCAGACATTTTTCCAGAGAAGGCATACAAATATCCAATAAGCATATGAAAAGATGCCCAACATCACTGATCATTAGGAAAATGCATACCCTCAAAACCTCAATGAGATGTCAGTCATACCTGTCAGAATGGCTGTTATAAAAAACAAAACAAATAACAAGTACTGGCAAATGTGGAGGAAAGGGAACCTTCATACAATGTTAGTGGAAATGTAAATTGGTGTAGCCACTATGAAATACAGTATGGAGATTCCTCAAAAAAATTAAAATAGATCTACTATATTATCTAGCAATTCCATTTCTGGATATTTATATGAAGAAAAAAACACTAATTAAAAAAGATAGATATACTCCTATATTCATTGCAGTATTTATTTGCAATAGCCAAGATAGGGAAGCCTGGCATGCTATAGTCCATGGGGTTGCAAAGAGCTGGACATGACTTAGCAACTTAACAACAACAAAAGATATAAAAGCACATAAGTGCCTCTCTCTTTCTATATATATATAAAATATACTATGTGTATATATATATATATAATGGAATATTACTCAGCCATAAAAAAGAATGAAATCTTACTGTTTGAAACAACAGGAATGGATCTAGAGGGTATTATGCTAACTGAAACGAGTCAGAAAGAAAAGGACAAATACTATATGATTTCACTTTTATGTGGCATCTAAAAAGCAAAACAAATGAATAAATACAACAAAGCAGAAACAGAGTTATAAACACAGAGAATAATCAGGTGGTTGCCAGAGAAAAGAGGAGCAGGAGGAAGAAAGAAATAGATGAGGGAGATTAAGAGGTACAAATCTTCAGTTGCAAAATAAATGAGTCATGGGTATGAAATGAACAGTGAGGAAATATATTGTAGTAAATAATTACATTGGCTTCCCTGGTGTCTCAGATGGTAAGGAATCTGCCTGCAGTGCAAGAGACCTGGGTTCAATCCCTGGGTCAGGAAGATCCCCTGCAGAAGGGAATAGCAACCCACTTTAGTATTCTTACCTGGAGAATTCCATGGACAGAGGAGCCTGGCAGACTGCAGTCCATGGGGTCTCAAAGAGTCAGACATGACTGAGTGAATACATCTTCACTTTCAAATAATTTTGTAATATATTCGTATCGTGACAGATTGTAACTAGACTTATCTAGTGCCAGTGATGTTTTTGCTTTATCTTCTACTTTCATTTTATGATCATTAAAAGAAGATGGAAGAGATTAAAATTTAAAAGATATCTATCATTTAGGGATTAGGCTTGGCTGTGAAGAACTTTAAGTTGTAGCAGCTTAAATAGGATAGAAATTCATTTCTCTTTTCTGCTGAAATCTGTAGGTGGGTAGTCCATGACTGGCACAATGTATATGCTCTACAAGGTTCTCATGGACTCAGACTATTTTGTGGTTCTGTTCCATGTAGACATTATTTTCAAAGTCACCATCACTTCTATACTTCAATCATCAAGAAATAAAGGAAGAACATCATGTCTGCACACTGTAAGGATACTCTTAAGTTGCACAAACTAGTTCCTTTTACTTCTGTTGGTCAAAATTAGTCAGATGGTTACACCTAGTGATAATTAAAATGGGGAAATGCAAATTTTAGTCTAGATATCTGCATTTCTGCCTGGAATCTGAGTGCTATTAGTAAATTATGGGCTTCCCAGGTGGCGCAATGATAAAAAAAAAAAAAAAAAATTCCAACTGCCAATGCAGAAAATGTGGGTTCAATTCTTGGGTTGGGAAGATCCTCTGGAGTAGGAAATGACAACCCACTCCAGTACTGTTGCCTGAAAAACTCCATGGAAAGAGGACTCTGGCCAGCTATAGTCCATGAGGTTGCAAAGAGTCAGACATGACTGAGCACTTATGCATGCCATTAGTAAATTATAAGGAGGTAGAAACACAAGGTGGTGGATGTGGATCTAGCAAATTTTTATCACATATATGTAATCACATTCAAAGAGAAAGATAACAGAAACCTATAATAATAGTGTCAGGAAAGATAAAAGCCTAATATAGTTGAAGTTTATAGAAAATTCTAACAAAATTTTGGCTTTTGATTATTCAAAAGTTTTTACATAATTTTGGAATAAATCTAAATATTTATAATTACATTTAGAATAAATATAATAAAGGAAAGTGATAGCTAATTTTCACTTGGGGAACATTCTAATGTTAATAGGTGATGAAATAATAGTAGAATTAGTCCTGTATATTGTTTTCACTTCTTGTATTTGTTGTTGTTCAGTTACCAACTCTTGTCTGACTTTTTGCGACCTCATGGACTGCAGCATGCCAAGCTTCTGTCTCCCACCTCTTTTATTAGTTTGGTGCAGAAGTAATCACAGTTTTTGTTTTCCCATTTGCCATTTGATATTGGAACACTTTCTAAATAAATGTGGTTATGTTATACATCATTTTAGTGTGTATTTCTCACTTTATGTTTTTTTGCTAATGACATTACTTACTGTTTATTTCATATTTGTTTTAGACTATGGAAATGATGTTAGACAAAGAACAAATTTGACTGATTTTTGTATTTGAGTTCAAAATGGATTGTAAAGCAGAGTATACCACTTGCAACATCAACAATGCATTTGGGCCAGGAACTGCTAATGAACATACAGTGCAGTGGTGGTTCAAGAGTTTTGCAAAGGAAACAAGAGCCTTGAAGATGAAGAGCATAGTCACTAGCCATTGAAAGTTGACAAGAACCAATTGAGAGCCATCATCAAAGCTGATCCTCTTACAACTACATGAGAAATTGATGAAGAACTCAACATCGACTGTTGTATGGTCATTCAGCATTTGAAACAAATTGGAAAGATGAAAAAGCTTGATAAATGGATGAGCTAACAGCAAATTTAAAAAATCATTTTGAAGTATCATCTTATTCTATGCAACAACAGCAAACCATTTCGTGATTGGATTGTGACATGCAACGAAAAGCGGATTGTACACGACAACTGGTGATGACCAGCTCAGTGACTGGACTGGGAAGAGGCTCCAATGTACTTCCCAAAGCCAAACTTGCACCAAGAAAGGGTCATGGTCACTGTTTGGTGGTCTGTTGCCCATTTGATCCACTACAGCTTTCTGAACCTTGACAAAACCATTATATCTGAGAATTATGCTCAGCAAATCAATGAGATACACCAAAAACGGCAACTCCTGCAACTGGCATTGGTCAACAGAAAGGGCCCAATTCTTCTTGACAGTGCCTGACTGTACATCACACAACCAACACGTCAAAAGTTGAACAAATTGGGCTACAAAGTTTTGCCTCATCCATGATATTCATCTGACCTCTCACCAACAGTCTACTAGGTCTTCAAGCATCTCAACAACTTTTTGCAGAGAAATGCTTTCACAACCAGCAGGATGCAGAAAATGCTTTCCAAGAATTTGCAGAATCCTGAAGCATGGAGCTTTATGCTGCAGGAATAAACTATTTTTCTTTGGCAAAAATGTGTTGATTGAAATGGTTCCTATTCTGACTAATAAAGATGTGTCTGAGTCTTGATTTTGATTCATAGTTCAAAACCATAATTACATTTGCACCAACCTAATACCAAAATTAATTATTAAATTAGAAGAACATGCGGATGAGAAATTGAAATCCCAAAGAGGATAGAATAGCACCTTGATTCTGGTTCTCATTGCTTGCCTGCATTATCTCAGCAGCCTTCTTAAAATTCTTGCTATTGCTTGGCACATATTTTCCCTTCTCACCCTCCAATCAAGTAAAGAAGACAACTTCTATACTCCTGCCAGTTATTTTCTTTTTAAATAAATCATGTCTTTCCACACTTAAAAACTTTTTTTGGTTCTCTATAATTTATAGAATTAACTTCAGACTTCTTACCAGGACATATAAAGCCCTTCATGGTATGTTTTGAACTTTCCTTTCATCTCATCTGTCTATTCCATTCATGTGATTTGAGCTTCACCTTTGTCAAACCCCTTAGTGTTTCCTGAATATTAAACTTATTAATCCTTTTGTTTGAATGCCCCTCTTTGCCTGGGAAAACTCATGGACAGTCTGAAAGACTAAACTCATGTATCTCTACCTTTTAAAAGCCACACACAGATTGCTAGTTTATCTCTGTATCTACATAGCATTCTGTAAATATTTCTGTTGTAGTACTTGTTATATTGAAATAAATATATATTTATTTATTTACATGTCTTTCTTCTCTGCTGCACTCTGAGTTCCCTGGGGGAAACAATTATTGCTCAGAACTTAGTGAATATTCAGAATGTTAATTGACTAATTGATGAGAACATGCAGATAGTATAAATTAATTCAAGTCCTTAGGGTCAGATGAAATACATCCATCTTAGAGTAATAAACAAACATCCTTTTGTGATTTAGGAGCTATTGCCAAGTATCTCAGAGGAATTTTGGGTAATACGAGTGTCAAAAGACTGGAGATAGGCAATGTTCTAATTTTCACAGTGGGTGTAAAAGTATATCTAGAAATTGAAGGTTCACAAGCATTAGGCCAAATTGTAGAGCAGATTATTAGACAGATGGCTTGTGAGCACTTTAAGAAAAATACTGAAAAATATTTTTATTTAAAAGTTTTTCTATTGTTATATTTTAACTCTGCCTAATTTCATAAAGAATTAGAGGTGAATATTGATTCCTAGTTTTGCTTAGGACAAGTTAAAATTGTATGTCACTCTTTTCCTGTGTTTCTTGAAACTTATTGACTGAGAATGATGGTAATGGACTTCCCTGGTGGCTCAGATGGTAAAGCAACTGCATACAATGTAGGAGACCAGGGTTCATTCCCTGGGTTGGGAAGATCTCCAGGAGAAGGAATGGCAACCCATTCCAGTATTTTTGTCTGGAAAATCCCATGAAGGAAGGAGCCTGTAGGCTACACTCCATGGGGTCACAGAATTGGACACAACTGAGCGACTTCATTTCACTTCAATGGCTGTATATTCTGTAAGGCATATGATGATGTCTCTTATGTACTCTCTGTTGTGGTTTTGTGTGGACCAGATGATAGTTTTGTGTATTGAAAATTATAAAACTCTATGCCAGACTTTCTCTATTTTTAGTCATTTGCTTATTAATACCTTTATTTTTTGTCATATTCACATGCCATGTTTACTTTTATATACCTAACATTTTTCTTTGTCACTGGATCTTTTTTATTTAAACATAACCTCATCCAAAATGAAAATATCTTTAAGGCCACAGATTTGTAATAATATTTTTTCTAATATACCCTGTAATAAATACATAACTATGAACAAAAAAATTGATGGTCCATGTACCATCTTGAATATAATAACTATATAATTTTATAATATTTTATGCTATAATCATTGTATAAAATATGGGGAATTTAAGTTAATTCAAAAGACCAATTCTATGAGTGATTTTTGTCTACCACAACATAGCATGGCACATAAAGGCAGCTGATGATGGATATCAAATTTGAAGGATGTTTTGAGTGACAAATTTCAGGGCTGTGAATTTTGTCCTGATCTGCTTGACATTTTTATTAGTGACCTAAAGACCTAGGAGGTGAATGGGTTCAATTGGAAATGATATAACTTTGAAGGGACAACTAATAATATACTAGATCATAGAACTGATTAACTTAAAAAGAGGATACCTAATTAGATTAAGACAAAAAGTTTTTAAATATAAAAAGGAGACCTGGCAAAATTGCTTAGCAGTTTCAATTGGCTATAAACTCATTAAAAGTGAAAATTTTGATATAGATGCCCAGGAAGTAAATGCACACTTAGATTTTAAAGTGATATGGTCAATAAAGTGCTTTAAAATAGAATGTCCAAGTTAAGACAGTAAAATATTCTGCAGCTGATCATTCTATATCTGGAATATTATGTTCAATTTCAAGTTGTAATCCAAGAAAAACATAGATATGGAAATCCTTTCACTTGTGCACGTGTGTGTATATGTGAGAGAAAGTGAATGTTGAAGGGACTGGGTATGAGAAAAAAAATTCTAAATGGGGGCATGAGAATTGTCTTCATATACATTATTAGAAAAGCTTTCAACATAGAGGAAGCATTTATAGTCTTAAGCAGATTTGACTACAGCTCAGTAAAAATTTAAAGAATTTAACAGTCAGAGATGCTTTTTCAGAGGGAAGAAGTAAGCTGCCAGGATTGCTGTGCTGTCATTTTAAGAATGTGAGTGTATGTTTATACATGTGTGTGCATGTGTAAGTTGACAGAGAGGCGATCCTTTAATTTTATGTACTTAAAATTTTTACACTGATCATTCAATCAGGAAAAAAGATATTTCTATTTTTAAATATAAAATTTAAGTCTATTGGAGAAGGGGAGTGGTTGGAGGAGACTCTTGTTTCTGTCAGTTAATACCCCTGCATGTTTGACTGATTCCTTAACTTCTCTAAGCCTGAAGTTCCTCTTCTAGACCAAGGGGATAATAAATAATTTTCATGCTGGGAGATTGTGAAGATTAAATTAATGGTGTAAATGAAAATTCCTGACACAGTTCAACTTAAGTATATGTTTATAGTTTTTTTTTTCCTTGTATTTGATCTTGAGTTTACTATTGAAGGGACAACCAAAAATTAATAGACAGCCAAAATTTTGGCACTAATTTTGAACCTGAAAAAGTTCAGTCCTAACTTGTGATTTGAAAGTTATGTTTTATGGAAAAAGTAATATAGAAGAAATAGAAAATCCTGACCTATATATATCCTTTTGGTCACTAATCAAAGCCCTCACAATGTCATATTAGAATCTTCACAGATAAGTTCTATACTCATTATTTTTGCTTGCTTTTCTCTTTTTTAAATGATTCAATATTTTTATAGATTATAATCCATATAAAATTATTATCAATTATGGCTGTATCTCCCCATGCTATACAATATATTCTTGTTTCTCATTTATATTTAAATATGTATATGTGTGTGTGTATGCTAAGTCGCTTCAGTCATGTCCGACTCTGTGTGACCCCATGTACTGTGGCCCGCCAGACTCCTTTCCATGATCCAAGCAAGAATACTGGACTAGATTGCCATGCCCTCCTCTAAGAGATCTTCCCAACCCAGGGATCGAGTCCACGTCTCTTACATCTCCTGCATTGGCAGGCAGGTTCTTTACTACTAGCACCACCTGGGAAGCCTTTATGTATTTATTTATTTATGGCTGCTTTGGATCTTCCTTGCTGTGTACAGGCTTTTTCTAGTTGCAGTGGGTTGTCTTGTTGTGGAGCATGAATTCTAAAGTGAGCCTGCTTCAGTAGTTGTGGCTTGCACGCTCTGGAGTGTAGGCTCAATAGTTGTGGCACTCAGGTGTAGTTGCCCTGCAGCATATGGAATCTTCCCAGACCAGGCATTGAACTGATATCCTCTGCATTGGCAAGTGGATCTTAACCACTGGACTACCCGGGAAGCCCCTTACTTATTTTATAGAGAATAATTTGTGTCTCTTAATCCCATATCCCTAACTCTCCTGTACCCTCTTCCCTCTTCTCACTGGTTCTCTATATATGTGTGTCTGTTTCTGTTTTGTTATATATGTTTGGTTGTTTTATCTTTTAGATTCCACATATAAGTTATAATACAGAGTACTTGTCTTTCTCTGTCTGACATATTTCACTGAAGCATAATACTCTCTAGGTCCATCCATGTTATTGCAAATGGCAGAATGTCATTCTTTTTTATGACCAAGTGATATTCCACTATGTATATGACACATGTTTATCTATTCATCTGTTGAGGGGCACTTATATGACTTTCACATCTTGGCTATTGTAAATAATGCTGTTATGAGCATCGGGGTGCCTGTATCTTTCCAAATTAGTGCTTTTGGTTTCTTCAGATATGTTAGCAGTGAAATTGCTGGGTAATATAGTAGTTCTAACTTTATTTTTTTCTGAGGAATTCCATATTGTTTTCCATAGTGGCTGCACCAGATTACAATTCTCCCAACAGTGCACTTGGGTTCCCTTTTGTTGACATCCTTGCCAAGACTTATTTGTAGAATTTTTGATAATAGTCATTTGATGATACCTCCTTATGGTATTGATTTGCATTTCTCTGATGATTAGCAATGTTGAGCATTTTTTTTCATGTGCCTGTTAGTCTATTGGGAAAATGTCTATTTAGGTCCTTGGCCCATTTTTTAAGTGGATTGTTTGTTTTTTGATGTTGAATTGTATGAAGTATTTATATATTTTAGTATTAACCCCTTATCAGTCATATCAATTGCAAATATTTTTTCCTATTCAAGAGGTGTCTTGCTCTCTCCCATGCGCTGGGGGCACTCTTCTCCTTGTGTCTTTAGATCGACATGCCCTCACACCTTGAAGATGGATTTTCCTTTTATCTTCTAAATAAAATAGAGCTGTAACACTGAGCTGTAACACTGATTTGTCTGAGAGCTATAACACGGTCTATCCAAGACCTGAGAACTCTGACCTGCTGAGGGGGCTTTAATGTCCATCACTCCAAATCTTTGTTGTGAAGAGACAAAGAACCGAGGAACATACACTCGCGTGACATCTATGATGCCGTGACTTGGATGTAACCTGGCTGAAACAATCTCTGCATGGAAGAGGCCAAGCACAGCCGGAGCCCAACTCAGCAAAGCTCCTGCAGTAGAGGCGGAACGCGAAGAAAATCCAGCTCAGGGGAAGGCCCATCGTGCTGGAAACTGGGACAGTGGAAAGCCGATGTGGCCCAGTCTCAGATCCCAGAAGACCTCCAGTTAAGATGGGAAATAACCAGTCCACTTCCTGGCAGACACCCTTGAGATGCATCCTTGATAACTGGAAGCTGTTTGACCCTCTAGCTCTAAGGAAAAATCGCTTGAAGTTCTTTTGTGCCACTGCATGGCCACAGTATCCACTTGGGGACGAGGAACACTGGCCTGAGGATGGGACTTTAAATTACAATACCATCATGCAATTAGAATTACTCTGTAAAAGACAAGGGAAATGGACAGAGATACCCTATGTCCAAATATTCTTCCAACTAAGAGATATGAAGGAACTCTGTCTTAAGTATGAGATTGTTGTACACCCTAAAAGTGAGCCCACTAGGCAAATGGTGTTAGGCACAGGCAACCACAAATAGGAACTCCCTCGTGAAGGCTCACCTCCCACAGCTCCCGAGTTGCCTGGTGCTCCTTATATCCAAACATGTCCCCATATCTGGGAGCATCCCCTCCACAAAAGCCAACTCGAGTATGTCCCTTAGTTGAAACTGGAGGAGAATTCGGACCAACCCGGGTCCATAAGCCCTCCTCCCTCTTAAAACTAAGACAGATCAAACAAGACCTGGGAAGCTATACAGATGACCCAGGCAAATATATAGATACATTCCAACATATTACCTTGGCCTTTGACTTGATGTGGAAAGACATCATGGTCATATTTAGTCAAACTTTATCTGACCCTGAACATACTAGGGTCTTAAAAAAGGTCCAGAGGTATCCAACAGGGCTTCACATGTCCAGTGATAGATACCCAGTAGGGGAAACTGCAGTCCCCTCCTCCGATCCTAATTGGAATTATAATGACCCTGAGCACATCTGGGAAAGAGATCATTTTCTAATCTGTGTAAAGGCAGGACTGAAAGCAGCCCCAAAAAAAGTAATTAGCTATGCCTAGGTCTCAGCAATAACTCAGGAGCCCAATGAGAACCCCATTGCCTTCCTGGAAAGGCTAAAAGAGGCACTGCAAAAGTTTACCAATCTGGACTTAGACTCTTACGAGGGATAGGTGATGTTAAAGGACAAATTCCTGTCCCAATGTGCATCAGATGTCAGGATTAAGTTACAACAGCTACAACAGCAGGACCCCGCTGCCTCTTTAGATGAGATGGTCCAGACAGCTACCAATACCTTTTATAGCAGAGAACAGGAGAAGGAGGCCAAGGCCCAGGAGAAGGAGAGAAAGAAAGAGACAAGGCATGCCCAGATGCTGGCCGCCCTCCAGAAAAGCCCTATGGCAAACCCCGAGTCCTTGAAGGACAAGGCACGAGACAAATGCCTGATCTGTAGACAGGTGGGGCATTGGGCCAAAGAGTGTCCAAACCATGACAAGTCTCCTAGAATGGCTTGCCACAAATGCCATCAACTGGGACATTGGGTGGCACTCTGCCCTCGGGACCCAGGAGCCTAAAGGTCAAGCACCTAGCCTACCCTTACGATGGTTCAAGGGGACTGAAGTGGCCCACTCCAATCAGCCCGCCTGTCACAGATAATCATCACAGGGCTGGAGCCAAGGGTGCAACTGGATGTGGCAGGTAGGTCTGAAAATTTCTTGGTTGACACAGGGGCTACCTNGGGACATTGGGTGGCACTCTGCCCTCGGGACCCAGGAGCCTAAAGGTCAAGCACCTAGCCTACCCTTATGATGGTTCAAGAGGACTGAAGTGGCCCACTCCAATCAGCCCGCCTGTCACAGATAATCATCACAGGGCTGGAGCCAAGGGTGCAACTGGATGTGGCAGGTAGGTCTGAAAATTTCTTGGTTGACACAGGGGCTACCTACTCTGTCTTGATCTCCTACTCCGGACCCTTCTCCTCCCAAACCTGTACCATTTTGGGTGCTACAGGAAAAGCAACTACTAAAAGATTCACCCAAGGACTTCTTTCACAAAAATAAACTCAAAATGNCCACGTAAGCCAAGTTATTCAGCCTCTTTTCTCTGCTAATTTTCTAATCCCTCTCTATCTGTAATTAAAAAATTTTTTCCTCACCTATCTGTCTCCACCTTCGAATCACCCTGGATCCACCGGGGCTGGACCCCAGCACATATAGGTTTCTCAAGAGGCAGGTCAGGTGGTCTGGTATTTCCATCTCTTTCAGAATTTTCTAGTTTATTGTGATCCACACAGTCAAAGGCTTGGCGCAGTCAATAAAGCAGAAAGAGGTGTTTGCCTGGAACTCTCTTGCTTTTTCCATGATCTAGCAGATGTTGGCAATTTGATCTCTGATTCCTCTGCCTTTTCTAGAACCAGCTTGAACATCAGGAAGTTCATGGTTCATGTATTGCTGAAGCCTGGCTTGGAGAATTTTGAGCATTACTTTAATAGCAGGTGAGTTGAGTGCAATGGTGTGGTAGTTTGAGCATTCTTTGGCATTGCCTTTCTTTGGGATTGGAATGAAAACTGACCTTTTCCCGTCCTGTGGTCACTGCTAAGTTTTCCAAATTTGCTGGCATATTGAGTGCAGCACTTTCACAGCATCATCTTTCAGGATTTGAAATAGCTCAACTGGAATTCCATCACCTCCACTATCTTTGTTTGTAGTGTTGCTTCCTAAGGCCCACTTTGACTTCCTGCTCCAGGATGTCTGGCTCTAGGTGAGTGATCACATGATCATGATTATCTGGATTGTGAAGATCTTTTTTGTACAGATCCTCTATGTATTCTTGCCACCTCTTCCTAATATCGTCTGCTTCTGTTAGGTCCCTACCATTTCTGTCCTTTATTTTGCCCATCTCTGTATGAAAATTTCCCTTGGTACCTTTAGTTTTCTTGAAGACATCTCTAGTCTTTTCCATTCTATTGTTTTCCTCTATTTCTTTGCATTGATCACTGAGGAAGGCTTTCTTATCTCTCCTTGCTATTCTTTGGAACTCTGCATTCAAATGGATATAATTTTCTTTTTCTCCTTTGCTTTTTGGTTCTCTTCTATTTACAGCTATTTGTAAGGCCTCCCCAGGCAGCCATTTTGCTTTTTTGCATTTTTCTTAAGGATGGTCTTGTTCTCTGTCCCCTGTACAATGGCATGAACCTCGAACCCATAGTTCATCAGGCACTCTGTCTATCAGATCTAGTCCCTTAAATCGATTTCTCACTTCCACTGTATAATCATACGGGATTTGATTTAGGTCATACCTGAATAATCTAGTGAGTTTCCCTACTTTCTTCAATTTAAGTCTGAATTTGGCAATAAGGAGAACAAATTGGGCAATAAGGAGGACAAAAAGAGAGCATAAGGATTGTCAAAAAATGTCTTTATTTGAATTTCACACGTGATTAATAGTTTGAACACAGGACTCTGAATTTAAAAAAAATTGCCTATCTTAATTTTAAAGTATCACTTTGTTGATGTCTAGGACTCTTCTTTTATTATGAAAATCCCAAGACTACTATCATGTTTATTATTGTCTAAGATACTTGTTTTTTTTCCCTTGAGCATCTTTTTATTTTTGATTCTATGAAATTTCACAAAGATCTGTAGTGCTTTAAATGTGTGACCTTTCTTTCTCTAAGTTGGTGAATTTAAAACATTTATTTTGTGTAGAACTTGAGCTACTTAAACTGAGGAAGACATCATCTCAAAGCAGTAGGATTTTCTTTTGCTTTATTATTATTATTTTTTAAGATTTTTCAGGTAGATTTGATTCTTTTACTTAGCCATGCTTGTTGTATAAGTGGATCTTTGTTCCTTATAGCAAAGGATGTATATTCCATCTCTGTTAGGTCCTTTATAAATTCCTAAAGTTCATAAGTGACACATTTCTTTCAAATATTCACATTTATAACCAGCCTTTGCAACAATATATCCCAAAGAAATTTCTATCTATAATCATCCACTGCTCTCATTAAACATAATTATAGTTTAAAACTGTATTTGAGCAAAACTTACTGCTCATTTTTTTTCATCGTTGTATGTTAGCATAAAGATATATTACTCATGAATGATTAACTGTGTTAAGGATTGTAAAACATGTGCTATTTTCTATCTATGTATCTAGATATATTAATAACATTATCATTTATGTCCCACTTTATGGCTAGCCCTGGCTTTGTATTTTTACAAAATTATTGTCATTATTTAATAAATTCTTCCTAGGGTACAACATTTAGTATAATATCTTTGTACAGTTTTATTTGTGAATGCATATTAAGACTTTAGGTGGTGAAAAGGTAAACTGTTGATGAAATTGCACTCATTTATGATTAAATTTTATTTAATTTATTTAACTTATATGCAGAGTACATCATGAGAAACGCTGGACTGGAAGAAACACAAGCTGGAATCAAGATTGCTAGGAGAAATATCAATAACCTCAGATATGCAGATGACACCACCCTTATGGCAGAAAGGGAAGAGGAACTCAAAAGCCTCTTGATGAAAGTGAAAGAAGAGAGTGAAAAAGTTGGCTTAAAGCTCAACATTCAGAAAACGAAGATCATGGCATCCAGTCCCATCACTTCATGGGAAATAGATGAGGAAACAGTGGAAACAGTGTCAGACTTTATTTTTGAGGGGCTTCAAAATCACTGCAGATGGTGCCTGCAGCCATGGAATTAAAAGACGCTTACTCCTTGGAAGAAAAATTATGATCAACCTAGATAGCATATTCAAAAGCAAGGACATTACTTTGCCGACTAAGGTCCGTCTAGTCAAGGCTATGGTTTTTCCTGTGGTCATGTATGGATGTGAGAGTTGGACTGTGAAGAAGGCTGAGTGCCGAATTGANCTAAAAAGCCTCTTGATGAAAGTGAAAGAGGAGAGTGAAAAAGTTGGCTTAAAGCTCAACATTCAGAAAACGAAGATCATGGCATCTGGTCCCATCACTTCATGGGAAATAGATAGGGAAACAGTGGAAACAGTGTCAGACTTTATTTTGGGGGGCTCCAAAATCACTGTAGATGGTGACTGCAGCCATGAAATTAAAAGACGCTTACTCCTTGGAAGAAAAGTTATGACCAACCTAGATAGCATATTGAAAAGCAGAGACATTACTTTGCCGACTAAGGTCCGTCTAGTCAAGGCTATGGTTTTTCCAGTGGTCATGTATGGATGTGAGAGTTGGACTGTGAAGAAGGCTGAGTGCCGAATTGATGCTTTTGAATTGTGGTGTTGGAGAAGACTCTTGAGAGTCCCTTGGATTGCAAGGAGATCCAACCAGTCCATTCTGAAGGAGATCAGCCCTGGGATTTCTTTGGAAGGAATGATGCTAAAGCTGAAACTCTGGTACTTTGGCCACCTCATGCGAAGAGTTGACTCACTGGAAAAGACTCTGATGCTGGGAGGGATTGGGGGAAGGAGGAGAAAGAGACCACAGAGGATGAGATGGCTGGATGGCATCACTGACTCTCGATGGGTGTGAGTCTGAGTGAACTCTGGGAGTTGATGATGGACAGGGAGGCCTGGTGTGCTGCGATTCATGGGGTCACAGAGAGTCAGACACGACTGAGGAACCGAACTGAACTGATGATTAAATTGCAAGAATCACGTATTTCATGACAATGTATAAATGTATGTCCATTAATAATATAGGGCTTCCCTGGTGGCTTAGTGGTAAAGTATCCACCTGCCAGTTCAAAAGATGCAGCCTCAATCCTTGGCTCAGAATGATTCCTGGAGATGGAAATGGCAACCCACTCCAGTATTCTTTCCTGAGAAATCCTTCAGCAACAGAAGGAGCCTGGCGGACTACAGCCCATGGGGTCCCAAAAGAGTCAGATGCAACTTACCAACTAAACAACAGTATTAATAATATAAATATATTGGCATATATCATATATAATTTAGATTCAGACAGATATAATGGAGTTTACAAAGACTTGAGGATGTTTGCAATACATTTTGTAATAATCATTATTCAATATTGGTAAGTGCATTTAGTAGAAATTTTATTGTATTTATTAAAAGATATTGATTTTGCTGTTTCCTTTTGAGGTAGTGTGTTCATTTTCTTTTCTTCTTCCATTTGACCATTTCCCTACCCAGTCCCCGTCATCATTTTCCATTCAAACAGCACTATTAGTCTTTGTTTTCCCCTGTCTCAGGGAAGGTACCTGTTGGGAAGGTGAGAAGCAGAAATTGTCTTTATGCATCCTAACTAATATTTCAAGATTCCACTTGAGATAGAAAAGAGATGTAAGAATGCATAAGTGGTAAATTAGCTTTCAAAAATTGAAAAATAAAGAGTTAACTTAAAAGAGATTTGTGTTGTTTGAGAAAAAGAGTTTTGTGTACCGAGAGCAGTGGCTACTACTTGCATTGCAGGGCAGCACTTGAATGGAGACGACAAAGCTCTAAGACTACAAAGGTAATATGATTCAGCTAGGCAGATATTAATAGCATCCTAGGTTTCATCCTTTTCAAGACTGAGAAGAAATTTCAGTGTTTTAAACTTGTCATAACAAAATTTGCCAATATTGAAGGGGACAGATGTAATGGAGGATACAGATGACTGAAGATAAGGGAACATTTTTCATCCAACAACCCAATACGTTCCTTAACTCTTTGTAAGCCTTTGAGTCTCACTGTTGTGATCAGGAAAAAAGCTATTTCGGGTTGTTGTCTAGGCATGACAATGCTGCTGACAAACAGAGTCTGGATATATAGATAAAGACCTGAATTTAGGATTTCAGCATCAAGTGCCCGCTTTTATTTTCCTAGGGCACTTTTTATTTATTTTCCTATTTTATTTTACTTTATTTTACTTTACAGTACTGTATTGGTTTTGCCATATGTCAACATGAATCTACCATGGGTGTACACGTGTTCCCAATCATGAACTCACCCGACCTCCCTCCTCATATCATCTCTCTGGGTCATCCCAGTGCACTAGCCCCAAGCATCCTGTATCCTACATCAAACCTAGACTGGCGATTCATTTCATATATGATATTATACATGTTTCAATGCCATTCTCCGAAATCATCCCACCCTCTACCTCTCCCACAGAGTCCAAAAGACTGTTTTACACATCTGTGTCTCTTTTGCTGTCTCACATACATGGTTATCGTTACCATCTTTCTAAATTCCATATATATGTGTTAGTATACTGTATTAGTGTTTTTATTTCTGG
>SJYA01000199.1:2175367-2204983 GCA_006410615.1 Neotragus moschatus
TGTGTGTGTGTGTGTGTGTGTGTGTATTAGAAGGTCTTGTAGGTCCTCAGAGACCCATTCAATTTAAGCTTCTTTGGTGTTAGTGGTTGGGGAATAGACTTGGATTACTGTGATGGTGAATTGTTTGCCTTGGTAACTGACCAAGATCACTCTGTCATTTTTGAAATTGCACCCAAGGACTTCATTTCAGACTCTTTTGTTGACTATGAGGGCTACTCCATTTCTTCTAAGGGATTCTTACCCACAGTAGTAGATAAAATAGTCATCTGAATTAAATTCGCCCATTCTGGTCCATTTTAGTTCACTGATTCTGAAAATATCGATGTTCATCCTTGCCATCTCCTGGTTGACCACGAACAATTTACCTTGATTCATGGACCTAGCATTCCAGGTTCCTATTCAATATTGTTCTTTAAAGCATCATACTTTACTTTTACCACAAGACTCATCCACAACTGGGTATCATTTCCACTTTTATCAATTTACATCCCTATTAACTGAGTCTTATATAATTAAATTAAGTAGCTATTTAATGAGCCAATTAACTTCTCTACAAATTGATCATCCAACTACTTTGTAGAGTTCTCATCTGAGTCAAGTATACATATTTGAAATTTTAGGCTAGGTTATTACAATAATACTTTCAGATTTAACTAATTTGGGTGGAGGTGGNACATCCCTATTAACTGAGTCTTATATAATTAAATTAAGTAGCTATTTAATGAGCCAATTAACTTCTCTACAAATTGATCATCCAACTACTTTGTAGAGTTCTCATCTGAGTCAAGTATACATATTTGAAATTTTAGGCTAGGTTATTACAATAATACTTTCAGATTTAACTAATTTGGGTGGAGGTGGGGAGGAGGAAATGAAGGGAGACCTCAGATAAACATATCATCATTGAACCTAGGCAAAAAAAAAAAAAAAGATACATCTTGTCAATCCATGAGACATTACTTCATGTCTTTACTTTTAGATTCCATATTCAAGAAGTTATATTATTTTTTCAGAGATTATTTTGCTACCTAGAAATACTGCCACCAGGTAACAAGAGCACGTACTAATGTTAGTTCCAAAGGGAAAGGCTTAAGTTATAGACTCATTCCCTAGGATTTCTAAGTTGTAGTATTCTTGTGCTTCCATGATATAATTATTATTTTTCTATGTATTTATGTTTTATATAAAAAATCAGCTTTGCTTTTGGGTAGTTGAGTTCAACTACCACTATTTTAAAGGTGACAGTTTAGCAAAAAGAATTGTAGAGGTAAATGCTTAAGGTACAATCCATTACCTCCTCACTAATCCTTTAGCTCCTAAGTAATTCTTTACCTTTCTTCCATTAATCTACAAAAATTTTAGCTTGAAATCAAAGCACTTCCTGGCAGACATGTTCCCTCTTTGGAAAGTTTTGGTTTGAGCGCCTGGCTTGTTTGCTTCAGTGCTGCCTGCCTGCCTCAGGAACAGAAAACTCACTGGTCTTTTCTCTTCTCCTTTCCCCAAACTATTCACATTAAAAACAGAAAAGGTTTAGTTTGCCTTTATAGTTTTGCTACTTTGGAATCCTTATTTTTCTTTGATTCATGCTAATATAAAATGTAAATCATATTCCTTTCTTAAGAAATAAGCAATTGAGTGAAACAGTAACCTTATACCTGACTTCCCCTATAGATTCTTATTTTAAATATTAATCTGCAGTTTCTTTGCTATTTCCAGAAAATGTATTTGCATTACCAAAAATTGTTTATAGTAATTTCCACTAATTTCAGTAATGAAATTGGATATAATTTTCCTGGAAATGTTGACTTTGATTATTTTTATTCATTTGCCAGCATCAATAATCTTCACACTGATGAAACTAGAGGTAGAGAGAAAGAGGATGAAACAATGGAGGTTGTGGTGGTCCCAGCTTGTATTTCCTTCTGCAGTTACTAAGACTCATTGTTTGACACACACAAAAGCCTTAAGAATAAGAGCTATGCAAATTAAAACCAGTAGGCAAGTCTCTTGGTGCTTGCTCTGTTGCTTGGGCACTTAAATGACCAGTCCACTCAGGGCTCTCCACTATGTCATGCCATTTTTGAGCAAGAAGAAATTGCTTGAAGGCTTGACTTTACAAAAATGGAGAAAAGATTTTATGTGGAGGGGAAAGTCCCTATGTGTTTAACTGACCACTTCACCAGTTACAAGAAAGATTTCTTCACACTCAGTATCTTTGGCTATCAAGGAGGAATAAGAAGTGCTGAGTAAGCCTTAAAATGTTAAAAATAAGAAAACTGCATCTTATACATAAAATACATTTTTTGTATAAAGTGGATAGGCTTGCACAGTTTGTATATAATTTTAAGAGATATTTAGAGGAGGCAAAATATCAGATTAGCAAATCATTCTTCCAGATGTCAACAGGAGAAACTTTTAAATAACACTTGTATATAGCTTTTATCTTCCAAAAATAAACTCCCTTCTAATGGCCAGTGGAAATAAACTGATTACCAAGTAATTTCTCTAGTGCATAGTGAAAATATATTTTGATTCCATATTAAAGAATTCCTAGATTTCTTAATCAAAAAATAAATTGGCTAAAGAAAGAAATATGGAATTAGTGTTATATGGTGAAATAACAATGAACAAGGAATGAGAAAACCTAGATTTTAATCCAAGTTATTTATCACTTTAATAGCTGTGTGGCCTTAGAACTTTAATTCATCAGCTGTTATTTTTTCAGTGGCAATAGAGGGAGTAATAATCACCACCCTATATTTCTCCCAGGGTTCTGATGAAGATAAGTTGTAAATATTGAGAAATGATTTCCCATAACAGCCACTATTAACCCCACTTATTCCAGGAAATGCTAGGCCACTGATGATCTTCCACCTAGAACACTAACACTCTTTCCTCTTTTTGAAACTTCTCTGAAATTCTTCTTGCCTTTTTATAGTCAACCAAGGACTATCAATTTATCTGAAGACCAATTATAAAGATTACCTAGCTTCCTAAAATCCCACTTTAAGAGGACACTTGCTAGTCAGAGATTGTTGTTTTTTTTTAATATAAATTTATTTATTTTAATGGAGGTTAATTACTTTACAATATTGAAATGGTTTTGCCATACATAAACATGAATCCACCACAGGTATACACGTGTTCCCCATCCTGAACCCCCTCCCTCCTCCCTCCCTGTACCATCCCTCTGGGTCGTCTCAGTGCACCAGCCCCAAGCATCCAGTATCATGCATCGAACCTGGACTGGTGATTCGTTTCATATATGATATTATACATGTTTCAATGTCATTCTCCCAAATCATCCCACCCTCCCCCTCTCCTACAGAGTCCAAAAGACTGTTCTATACATCTGTGTCTCTTTTGCTGTCTTGCATACAGGGTTATCGTTACCATCTTTCTAAATTCCATATATATGTGTTAGTATACAGTATTGGTGTTTTTCTTTCTGGCTTACTCTGTAAATAGGCTCCAGTTTCATCCACCTCATTAGAACTGATTCAAATGTATTCTTTTTAATGGCTGAGTAATACTCCATTGTGTATATGTACCACAGCTTTCTTATCCATTCATCTGCGGATAGAGATTGTTTTAAACAGTTTTCTTTCCAAAATTTTTGAACCTCTGCTGAAACAAAAGGTAAGTTTCTTTTTGTACACTTTTTGATTGGGTTGTGTTTTTTTTAATGTTAAGCTGTATAAGCTGTTTGTATATTTTGAATATTAACCCCTTGTTAGTTGTATTATTTGCAAATATTTTCTTCCATTCGGTAGGCTTTTTGTTTGTTGATGGTTTCTTTTGTTGTATAAAATTTTGTACATTTGATTATGCCCAATTAGTTTCTTTATTTCCTTTGCTTGGGAGACTGGATCTAAGAAAATATTTCTATAATTTATGTCTGAGAATATTTTGCCTGTGTTTTCTTCTATGAGTTATTATGGTATTATGTCTTATAATTAGGTATTTAAACCATTTTGAGTTTATTTTTTGTATAGTGTGAGGACGTATTCTAATTTCATTGACTTACATGTAGCTCTCCAACTTTCTCAGCACCACTTGCTGAGGAGACTGTCTTTTCTCCATTGTGTATTCTTAACTACTTTGTCATAAATTAATTGACTATAGGTGTGTAGGTTTATTTCTGGGCCTCTATTGTGTTTTATGGATTGATATGTCTGTTTCTTTGCCAATACCATGCTGCTTTGATTATTGTAGCTTTGTAATATTGTCTGAAATCTAGAAGTGTTATGACACCAGCTTTGTTCTTTTTCCTGAGGATTTCATTTGGCAATTCATGGTCTTTAAAAGCTCCATATAAATTTTAGTATAATTTGTTCCTGTTCTTTGAAAATTGTTAGGGCAGAAGACCTAAATAAACATTTCTCCAAAGAAGATATAGGCAGATGGCTGACAGGCACATGAAAAGATGCTCAGCATCACTTATTACTGCTGCTGCTGCTGCTAAGTCACTTCAGTCATATCCAACTCTTTGTGACCCCATGGACTGCAGCCTACCAGGCTCATCCACCCATGGGATTTTTTAGGCCAGAGTACTGGAGTGGGTTGCCATTGCCTTCTCCATCACTTATTACTAGAGAAGTGCAAGTCAAAACCACAGTGAGGTACCACCTCACATAGGTCAGCACGGCTATCATCAGAAAGTCTATAAATAATAAGTGCTAGAGAGCATTTGGAGAAAAGGAAACCCTTTTGCACTGTAGATGGGAATGTAAATTGTTGCAGTCACTATGGAAAAGAGTAAGGAAATGCCTTAAAAAAATTAAATACAAAGCTACAATATGATCTAGTAGTCTCACTCCTGAGCATATAATTGAAAAAGATGAAAACTCTAATTCCAAAGGATACATGCAGCCCAGTGTTTATAGCAGCAGTATTTACAATAGTAAGACATGGACACAACCCAAGTGCCGATCAACAGACAACTGGTTTCAGGAGATATGGCATATATATATAAAGGGATTCCCTGGTGGGTCAGATGGTAAAGCATCTGCCTGGAATGTGGGAGACCTGGGTTCAATCTCTGGATTGGGAAGATTCCCCTGGAGAAGGAAATGTCAACCCATTCCAGTGCTCTTGCCTAGAAAATTCCATGGATGGAGGAGGCTGGTCGGCTACAGTCCATGGGGTCACAAAGAGTCAGACATGACTGAGTGACTTGCCTGGTGAGGGCCCTTTTAATGGCATATATATAGGAATATTACTCAACCATATAAACAATGAAATATTGCCATTTGCAGCAACATAGGTGGATCTAGAGGATATCATATTAAGTGAAGTAAGTCAGACAGAGAAAGATAAATATTATGTGATATCATCTATACATGTAATCCAAAAGATAATACAAATATGTCTGTGTACAAACAAACAGACTCACAGACAGAACACAGACATAGGAACTAAACTTATGGTTACAGAGGGATGAGGGGAGAGATAAATTAGGAGTATGAGATTAACAGATACAAACTACTATACATAAAATAGATAAAAAGCAAGGATTTACTAGATAGCACAGGGAGCTATATTCAATATTTTATATTAACCTATGATGGAAAATAGTCTGAAAAATATAAATAATAGAATCACTTTGCTGTATACCTGAAACTAACATAATATTGTAAATCAAATATATGTCAATGAAAAAAAGAAAGATCAATTTCCTTGGTACGTGTATGCTTTTGTTAATTTTGTCATGAACTTAAGTTTTTCTTTGTCAGCATCTATGTGTAAGCATTTATAATGTATTTAAATAACTGTAAGACTACTACTGCAGTCTTTTAAATTTGTTAAAGGATATATCAAAACTAAAAATAATATTTTAAGGAATTAAATGATTAAATTAAAGTTCTTTTGGGAAAAGCAAATTATCAGAGATAGCTGTTTTTGTTTCAGAATCTAAGCATGTTTGATAATAACCACCTTCATAAATACTTGGTACTTACCATTTTGGAAACAATAAAGTGTATCTCTGGAGGCTGACTGCCCTGCTTTGATCTTTGGCTCTACCACTTTCTAGGTATATGACCTCGGACAATTTCCCCAATAAAGGCTATCATTTTTGAAACACTTACTATAAGCCAAGCACCATGATAAACATCATATGTGGATATTACATTGAATCTTCAATGAAAATGTTATTACCCATTTTAGAGAAACCCAAAAAAGCTAAGTAATTTTTCCCAAGATCACACACCCAGCAGTTTCCACATCAGTGAAGTACAAGATATTAATAGCATACTGATCAAAGTGTTGTTGAAATGATTACATGAGACAAAGCACATAAAGAATTTTTAGCAAACTGACACATATGAAACATTCAGTAAATATTTTGTTATTATAATTATCATTTTCATTGTTGCTGGGTGAGCATAATTGTCTACATTATTAATATCAAGAAACTTCAACTGGCCTTAAAAAAGCAGACTCAATCAAACATATATCAGAAAGAATGAATTACATATGGTGCCTCAGATGGTGAAGAGCCCACCTGCAGTGCAGAAGACCTCGGTTGTATCCCTGGGTTGGGAAGATCCTCTGGAGAATGGAATGGCAACTCATTCTAGTATCCTTGCCTTGAGAATTCCTCGACAAAGAAGCCTAAAGGGCTACAGTCCATGGGGTCATATAGAGTCAGACATAACTGAGCAACTACCACATACACACACACAGCATTCTAGAGACCAATTAGATTACCCAGAGAAAAAGTTCAGAAGCTTTTTTTTTTTTGCATGAAGAATTCAAATGCTCCTCGAGTCCTTGAAACTGACACAGGAGACTGTAATAGAGGAAAAGTTACTGTTAGGTTCTGATGGAAGACAGCTATGGGCAGTTGATGTACACTGTTGAAGGGCTGCATTTGGGAGAGGGATATCCCTATCTATGAGTCATTGCTGTTCTGGAATTATTCCATTTAAAGGATAATATTTAAAGCCATGAGATATAGGAAGTCTTTATGTGTATGTGTGTGTGTGTGTGTGTCTTAGTCACTCAGTCATGCCTGACTCTCTGTGACTCCAAGGACTGTAGCCTGCCAAGCTCCTCTGGCCATGGAATTCTCCAGGCAAGAATACTAGGATGGGTTGCCATTCCCTTCTCCAGGGCATCTTCCTGACCCAGGGATGGAAGCTGGGTCTTCCACATTGTAAGCAGGTTCTTTACTGTCTGAGCCACCAGGGAAGCCCCAGGAAGTCTTTATAGTATGCCTCAATATTTGATGTGCTAGCAAGTTTGAGATTAGTGAGTTATTTGAAAGATAGGGGAACATACTAGTGGCCTCTAGATTGTAGTTTACCATAGCAGATCCTGGTTATGTAGATTAATAGAACATAAGTCAAATAAGTTTGGCTAGTCAGTGAGGTAATGTAGAAATATGTGAGTCACTACTGGGAATTAAAAACCCCATTAGGCATGGTGATGGGAGCTGGCTTCAGAAGCTAAAGAATCCTCTGAGGCTGTAGAAAAGTAAGAGAGTAAGAAAGAGATGGAAAGGGCTATCAAAGACAAATTATGCTTAGTTCACTCCAGCCCCAATGTTAACAATATCCATAAAAGAACAATGATTCCATTTACCCAGTTCCTATTGATTAATTAGTAAGTACCTTAAGTGTCAAGCATTGTGAAACTGATGGGAATTTTGGACCAGGTGGGAGAGGACTAGGATCATTGCAGGCCAATGAATGAGCTGCTTTGAAGCTTACAGTGCCATTTAAATTGCATTCTGTAATAGTTCCCTAGTCATTTAACCTCTGGGCTTCAGTTACTTCATCTGTAAAATGAATGTCTTGAACTATATGACCTCTGGGGAACTTTGCAGCATTAAACTGTTATGATTCTCTTTGGGTTATTTTGAAAGAAAATGTATGATCCTCTTTGGTAATAAAGAATTAAAAAAGGAAGCTCACATCTCACAAAGGTATATGCAAATGGATAAATGCAAACCCCAAATCATGCATGAATATATATATTATTATGAGGATTATCATGAAAAATACTAATAAAACTGGAGTGACATAAGCTTGAAGAGATATCTAACTTATAAAATATTTCTGTCTTTGCAGCATGAAATAGCATAATAACAAAGATACTTTTACAAGAAGAATCTTCTGGCCAAAGGTGAAGGGATGTAGCAATTCATGTAAGTGAAGCACAAACGTAATAACATCCTTTGCTCTGTATCTTCAGGCTGTAACAAATGATTCCCTAGTTTCTTTCCCATAATTTGAAATTGCTCTTATCCCAAGGATTTTTCATTTTGATACAAAGTTATCTCAGAAAAATTCAAGCCAAGATTACCTAAACTGACCCTTAGCAAGTACTTTAATTTTTCAAATTATTTAGCCACAGCCAATAATAATTTTGATAACTTCTTTTTCAAGAAGCTTTATAAATTTAAAGCTTTATGTATAGCTCACAGACCCGTTCCTCTTGAGGTATGAGATCTAAGGCAGTGTGACTCCATTCATTCTTATTAGTAGAAGTGACAAGACTTACTGGAAACTGAAAAAAAATGGGGTCAAGTGGTGAATAAAGAAAAAGGAAAAAAGCAAGGCTTAGAAATTCTCAACCCAAACTAACTAAAACATTCATGATGTCCTATAAAGAGATGGCTGCAGTGGAGGTATCCAAGTAACAGAATACTATTTAAGAGAAACTGCTGCTGCTGCTGCTGCTAAGTCGCTTCAGTCGTGTCCGACTCTCTGTGACCCTATAAACGGCAGCCCACAAGGCTCCCTCGTCCCTGGGATTCTCCAGGCAAAAACACTGAAGTGGGTTGCCATTGCCTTCTCCAATGCATGAAAGTGAAAAGGGAAAGTGAAGTAGCTCAGTCGTGTCCGACTCCTAGCGACCCCATGGACTGCAGCCTACCAGGCTCCTCCGTCCACGGGATTTTCCAGGCAGGAGTACTGGAGTTGGGTGCCATTGCCTTCTCCAAAGAGAAACTGCTAGTGATCGTAAAAAGTTACTGGCATAGACAGGAAAGGCAAGGAAGAGGAGATTAAGAAATGAGGTCTTCCTCTTGTCTTGTGCAAATGAAAAGTCACAGTGCCTTTCTATATGATTTGTGTAAGCTGCTTATTGGTTATTAGTGGAATATATGAGAAATAAGTAGATCAATTTCCAAGGAACAATTTGAAATTTTTGGTTGTTCTGCAGACCTGATAATAAAGACTGAAAACTAACCAAAGTTTGTCATTTCTTATGCTTTAAAATAAATTTTCATTTATTCATAATTATTTTTATGTTAATAAGCACATAATTTGAGTATCCTTTATATTACAATCATTGGATTTAATACAAGAAAGGAAAAACATGTTTCTTGCCCTTAACAAGTTTGACATCTATTTGGAAATAATGTATGATTTTGTTTTGATTAATTCCTCATAATTTCTCTAATAAACTAACTTGTAAGAGACCTTGAAAAATCAATTAAAAAAAGTTTTCCTCTAAAATTCTTAAGAGGGGAGGTTAGTATATAATAGTATTTCATTTATGTAAAAACTGACTAAAAGATAATGCAGTCTGTTTTATTAGGCTTTTAGAGCAGTATTTATTCATCTTCAACATGTTGTAATTTTATTCAGGCCTTATTTATATTCTGCTAGATATTTTGATCCTAAAATTCACATGACCCAAGGGAAAACGTCCTGTAATGTATCATCTGTTCCACTCAGTAGTTAGACTGCCTAAGTTCCAACAGCTGGAATTTATGCCTCTTTGCATGATCTCCCTTTGTCTCCATGGAGCTCGTAAGTCCTGTTTTTACTCCCCCATTGTTGTTAAGGGAAAACTCCTAGCATCTGGTAGCTGGGACTCTATACAAGTTAGATATGGATGCCATTTATCTATTTGTTGTTTAAGGTAGATATTCCAGTTTTTTAGTTCAGTCTGAGTATGTAAAGCATGATGGTGGAGGGCATATATTATTCAGGCAAATGAGACTGCTGGTAAAAGTGAATAAAGTAGTATTAAACTAGGAACTAAATCCTTTGATAAAGATCCTAAACTTTTTCTTGGCTTCCCTGGTGCTTCAGATGGTAAAGAATCCACCTGCATTGCAGGAAACCTGGGTTTGATCCCTGGGTTGGGAAGATTCCCTGAAGGAGGGCATGACAACCCACTCCAGTATTCTTGCATGGAGAAGCCCCATGGACAGAGGAGCCTGACAGACTGCAGTCCATGGCGTCATAGCAAAAACAGCACAAATTTGTTTCTACTGGAGATGAGAAAATTCTAGGGAAAATAAATAGCTGTCTTCAAATATCTGAAAGTTTGACATGTGAGGACAAAAAATTACAGTGGCTCATGTAATTGCAGTAACTTCTAGGGAATGGAAAGTAGTGGGAACAGCTTTTGACTCAATCTCAAAAGCAGAAACTAAATGATTACCTGTGGTTTTGTAGAGGTGAAGAAAAAATGATTAGAGGAGGTGGGACTTGTTCGGAACTTGAGATAGGGATAGTGAATGAGTTTAATTCCTGTGCCAACTGTGATCAACTGGTAATGGCTGGCTGGAGCACTGTGGTCCTCTGATACTGTTGCAGCTCATGAGGAAGAAATGCTATGATTGATTAGAATAGATATGCATGCCTTGCATTTTCTTTCTCTGGGATGACCCTTCATTATTCTCTCCACTCCTTAGATTCTATGATGCTACGTCATCCCAGTTGGTCTACTACCAGCCCAGCATACCTACTCAGCTCTCCAGATTCTATAGGCAACTTTGGATCCACATTACTTTCTATTCTCTACCACTTATATTTTGTTACCCTTGAGTGGGTAAGTGTGTAATTGGATTGACCTGATTTGATTGAAGATTATAGGACTTTCACTTCCTGTCATGATAAAAGCAAAGAGGCATAGTGACATACTAGAAATATAATTTGGCTTCCACTCTTACTGATCCACTGAGATTGCATCTACCAGTGATACCATGAATGGTGCTTCTGTTACAAAAGCCAATGGATGTTCCCCAGCTTCATGGAACATTTTTGTCTCTTGGCTCTTACCATGCAATTTCATCTTGTTTTTCTCCTTCCTCACTGAGTGCTTCTTCTCAGTAGCTTTACCTCGATCGAAGGGCCAGTATAGTGCTTCCCTGGTGGCTCAGTGGTAAAGAATCCTCCTGCCAATGCAGGAGATGAAGGTTCTATCCCTGGATGGGAAGATGCCCTGAAGGAAATGGCAATCTACTCCAGTATTTTTGCCTGGAAATTTCACAAAGGAGCCTGATGGGCTACAGTCCTTGGGGTGCCAAGGGTCGGATACAACTTTGCGACTGAACAACAAAGGACCAGAGTAAAAGCCTCTTGAGGAGATGATTAGAATATATCTATTCTTCTCACCTTTCTGTTCCTATAGGTTTAAATTCTTTTCTTATATCAATATTTCCAAACTCTATAAACATAGCCAAGAGCTTTAATTTTAACTCTCCTTATAACTATTTTCTTGTAATTACCTTTTGGATGGCTCACAGGCATCTCAAACTTACCATTAAATACAGACTCTTGATCCACTTCTCTAATCTGTTTTTCTCACCTCTTTGCCATTTCATAACATATTATGCTGCATGTATGCTCAATCGTGTCTGACTCTGTGCAACTCTGTGGACTGTAGCCCTCCAGACTTCCTCTGTCCAGGCAAGAATACTGGAGTGGGTTGCCATTTCCTCCCCTAGGGCATGTTCCCAATTCAGGGATTGAACCTGCCTCTCCTGCATTGCAGGTGGATTCTTTACCACTGTGCCACCTTATAATTAGCCAATCCAGGAAATCTAAGTATTATTCTTGATTCTTCCCCTTTAACCAAATCATATCCCTTCATCCAATCATTGTAAATATTTCCAAACTATGTTTTAAGTGTGTCACTTCTTTCCATCACCACTGCTACCACACTATACCAGTATTTCCCACTTGGTCCATTGCAGCAAACTCCCAAATACTTGTCCTGCTGAAATTAAGTGTTCACATAGTAATAACAGTAACAGTAATCATTCATTCATTCAACATTAATTCAGCATTTGACTCACTACATGGAGAGCTTATCATAGGTTAGACTGTGAAAGCCTGAGGGATCATCAGAGAACAACAACAAAAAAATGTTTCTGCCTTTAAGAAGCTTATGTTCTGGTGGGAGAAGATACACAGTAAACAATAAACATAAAAATAAGTAAATTATACAATAACTAGATGATGTAAATAATGTGAAAAGTGGAAATTAATAAAAGTAAGGGGACAGGGGTTCTGGGAAAATTATGGCCTAGATTATAGTATATAGAAAAGAAAGAAAGAAAATTCAGTTGCTCAGTCATATCCGACTCTGCGACCCCATGGACTGTAGCCTATCAGGATCCTCTGTCCATGGGATTTGCCAGGCAATAGTACTGCAGTGGGTTGCCATTTACTTCTCCTAAGGGTCTTCCCAACCCAGGGATCAAACCCAGGTCTCCACATTGTAGGCAGATGCTTTACCATCTGAGCCACCAGGGAAGTACATAAAAGGAGGTCAAAGTAGGTCTCATTTAGAAGTTGATTTTTCAGGATAGACTTAGCCAAAGGAATATCAGGGAGAAGAATGTTTCAGAAAAAAAGAACATCTAGAGTAAAGGTTCTTCAAATGAGAATGTATCTGATTGTGTTTTTGAGGCAGCAAGAAAACCTGTGTGACTGTAACAGAGTGAGTGAGCGAGGAGGAGTGAAGAGGGAGAGGAAGTCAGTGTAAACATGTGAGAAGATGTAGAGCCTTGTGGGACATTATAAGAACTTTGGCTTTTACGCTGAATGAAAAGAGGAACGATTGGACAGTTTTGAGCAAAGTGGTAACACAATCCATTTTAAAAGGATCATTTGACTACTATTTAATAAATACTGGAGGTAAGAGTACAATGGAGAGATCCATTAGGAGGCTATTGCAATAATCTAGATGAGAGATGTTGGCAATTTAAACTAATGTGGTAATTGAAGAGGTAATGCAAAGTGGTTAGATTTTTAATATATTTTGAAGGTAGATCCAACAAAAGCTCCTGATGAATTTGATGTAGGATATAGGAGAAAGGTGTTAAGGATGACTACAAGATTTTATGACGGAGAAACTAATAAAAATGGAGTTGTATTATCAAATGAGATATCAGAGTGGAGATGTTACATAAGCAACTTCAGGCCTGAAGTTCTGGAATAGCACTGAGCTGGAAGCTGTCAGCATATATGGTGGTGCTGCTGTTTAGTCATTAAGTCTTGTCCAGCTCTTTTGTGATCCCATAGACTGTAGCCCACCAGGCCCCTCTGTCCATGGGATTTCCCAGGCAAGAATTCTGGTGTGGGTTGCCATTTCCTTCTCCAGAGGGTCTTCACAACCTAGGGATCGAACTTGTTTCTCCTGCCTTAGCAAGTGGATTCTTTACCATCTGAGCCACCTAGGAAGCCAGTCAGAATATATAGATGGCATTTAAAGCCAGGAGTCTGGATGATCTTATCAAGGGAGTGAATGTAAAACAAGGGAAGGATCAGTAATTGAACCCTGGGGGTATTCCAACATAAAGAGGCCAGAGAAAAGAGGGAACTCTGAAAATGAGACTAAGAAGCAAAGGTCAGTGAAGGTGGAGGACAAGCAAACTGTGGTTGAGTTTTAAAAACCAAGTGAAGAAAGGGCATTAGCCAGGAGTAAGATATCAGCTGACAGGCTGAATGAGATGAGAACTGGGTTTAGCAGTAGAGATCCAAGTTCAGTCCCTGGGTTGGGAAGATGCCCTGGAGAAGGAAATGGCAACCCACTCCAGTACTCTTGCCTGGAGAATCCCACGGACAGAGGAGCCTGGTGGGCTACAGTCCACGGGGTCGCAGAGCTGGACACGACTGAGCGACTTCACTCACTAAGGATCTAGAGGAACCTTGACAGAGCAGTTTTGTTTGAGGGCTCAGAGAAAAGACTGGGTGGGACTGGGAGAGAAAAGAACATCTCCTAAGAGGTGTTCTTGTCAAAATTAATCAGAATCAGGTCTGGCTTCTGGACCTACTATATTTTAGGAAATGCATGTAAAAGAGTAACAATATGGCCAAAATTCAGACTCTGGGGAATTATACAGAATAAAGGGACTGGTTTCTTCAATAAATACATTGCCATTGGATGGAAGGGAACAAGGGAGGAGGAATGAAAAGTGGAATCATATAGATTAAAAGAGATTTAAGAACATGGTGACCACACATTTCAGTGTACCTGTGATCATCCTGATTTATGCTTATTTTCTGGCATAGTTATTATTAGTGGTCCTTTTCACTCACAAATATGTTGCAGTTTGGACAATTAAATATAAAGTGATCCTATTTAGGATACATAATAAGCAAGTGAAAACATATACTTCAGTTTAATCAAGCAACACACTGTAAAAGAAATATTTTTGAGATAATTTGGAAAGTTGGAACACTGATGATCTATTTGATCATATTAGGGTATTGCAGTTAATGTTTTGAGGTGAAATTATGTTGTGATTATGGTGTCTCAGTGGTAAACAATCCTTCTGCCAATGCAGGAGATGAAGGCGCTATCCCTGAGTTGAGAAGATCCCTTGGAGTAGGAAATGGCAACCCACTCCAGTGTTCTTGCCTGAGAAGTCCCATGGATAGAGGAGCCTGGTGGGCTATAGTCCACATGTTTGCAAAAGAATCAGATACAACTTAGTGACTAAACAACAACAAATGTTTTTTAAAAGAGGCCTTATTTTTAGATATTTACAGNGACTTCCTCTGTCCAGGCAAGAATACTGGAGTGGGTTGCCATTTCCTCCCCTAGGGCATGTTCCCAATTCAGGGATTGAACCTGCCTCTCCTGCATTGCAGGTGGATTCTTTACCACTGTGCCACCTTATAATTAGCCAATCCAGGAAATCTAAGTATTATTCTTGATTCTTCCCCTTTAACCAAATCATATCCCTTCATCCAATCATTGTAAATATTTCCAAACTATGTTTTAAGTGTGTCACTTCTTTCCATCACCACTGCTACCACACTATACCAGTATTTCCCACTTGGTCCATTGCAGCAAACTCCCAAATACTTGTCCTGCTGAAATTAAGTGTTCACATAGTAATAACAGTAACAGTAATCATTCATTCATTCAACATTAATTCAGCATTTGACTCACTACATGGAGAGCTTATCATAGGTTAGACTGTGAAAGCCTGAGGGATCATCAGAGAACAACAACAAAAAAATGTTTCTGCCTTTAAGAAGCTTATGTTCTGGTGGGAGAAGATACACAGTAAACAATAAACATAAAAATAAGTAAATTATACAATAACTAGATGATGTAAATAATGTGAAAAGTGGAAATTAATAAAAGTAAGGGGACAGGGGTTCTGGGAAAATTATGGCCTAGATTATAGTATATAGAAAAGAAAGAAAGAAAATTCAGTTGCTCAGTCATATCCGACTCTGCGACCCCATGGACTGTAGCCTATCAGGATCCTCTGTCCATGGGATTTGCCAGGCAATAGTACTGCAGTGGGTTGCCATTTCCTTCTCCTAAGGGTCTTCCCAACCCAGGGATCAAACCCAGGTCTCCACATTGTAGGCAGATGCTTTACCATCTGAGCCACCAGGGAAGTACATAAAAGGAGGTCAAAGTAGGTCTCATTTAGAAGTTGATTTTTCAGGATAGACTTAGCCAAAGGAATATCAGGGAGAAGAATGTTTCAGAAAAAAAGAACATCTAGAGTAAAGGTTCTTCAAATGAGAATGTATCTGATTGTGTTTTTGAGGCAGCAAGAAAACCTGTGTGACTGTAACAGAGTGAGTGAGCGAGGAGGAGTGAAGAGGGAGAGGAAGTCAGTGTAAACATGTGAGAAGATGTAGAGCCTTGTGGGACATTATAAGAACTTTGGCTTTTACGCTGAATGAAAAGAGGAACCATTGGACAGTTTTGAGCAAAGTGGTAACACAATCCATTTTAAAAGGATCATTTGACTACTATTTAATAAATACTGGAGGTAAGAGTACAATGGAGAGATCCATTAGGAGGCTATTGCAATAATCTAGATGAGAGATGTTGGCAATTTAAACTAATGTGGTAATTGAAGAGGTAATGCAAAGTGGTTAGATTTTTAATATATTTTGAAGGTAGATCCAACAAAAGCTCCTGATGAATTTGATGTAGGATATAGGAGAAAGGTGTTAAGGATGACTACAAGATTTTATGACGGAGAAACTAATAAAAATGGAGTTGTATTATCAAATGAGATATCAGAGTGGAGATGTTACATAAGCAACTTCAGGCCTGAAGTTCTGGAATAGCACTGAGCTGGAAGCTGTCAGCATATATGGTGGTGCTGCTGTTTAGTCATTAAGTCTTGTCCAACTCTTTTGTGATCCCATAGACTGTAGCCCACCAGGCCCCTCTGTCCATGGGATTTCCCAGGCAAGAATTCTGGTGTGGGTTGCCATTTCCTTCTCCAGAGGGTCTTCACAACCTAGGGATCGAACTTGTTTCTCCTGCCTTAGCAAGTGGATTCTTTACCATCTGAGCCACCTAGGAAGCCAGTCAGAATATATAGATGGCATTTAAAGCCAGGAGTCTGGATGATCTTATCAAGGGAGTGAATGTAAAACAAGGGAAGGATCAGTAATTGAACCCTGGGGGTATTCCAACATAAAGAGGCCAGAGAAAAGAGGGAACTCTGAAAATGAGACTAAGAAGCAAAGGTCAGTGAAGGTGGAGGACAAGCAAACTGTGGTTGAGTTTTAAAAACCAAGTGAAGAAAGGGCATTAGCCAGGAGTAAGATATCAGCTGACAGGCTGAATGAGATGAGAACTGGGTTTAGCAGTAGAGATCCAAGTTCAGTCCCTGGGTTGGGAAGATGCCCTGGAGAAGGAAATGGCAACCCACTCCAGTACTCTTGCCTGGAGAATCCCACGGACAGAGGAGCCTGGTGGGCTACAGTCCACGGGGTCGCAGAGCTGGACACGACTGAGCGACTTCACTCACTAAGGATCTAGAGGAACCTTGACAGAGCAGTTTTGTTTGAGGGCTCAGAGAAAAGACTGGGTGGGACTGGGAGAGAAAAGAACATCTCCTAAGAGGTGTTCTTGTCAAAATTAATCAGAATCAGGTCTGGCTTCTGGACCTACTATATTTTAGGAAATGCATGTAAAAGAGTAACAATATGGCCAAAATTCAGACTCTGGGGAATTATACAGAATAAAGGGACTGGTTTCTTCAATAAATACATTGCCATTGGATGGAAGGGAACAAGGGAGGAGGAATGAAAAGTGGAATCATATAGATTAAAAGAGATTTAAGAACATGGTGACCACACATTTCAGTGTACCTGTGATCATCCTGATTTATGCTTATTTTCTGGCATAGTTATTATTAGTGGTCCTTTTCACTCACAAATATGTTGCAGTTTGGACAATTAAATATAAAGTGATCCTATTTAGGATACATAATAAGCAAGTAAAAACATATACTTCAGTTTAATCAAGCAACACACTGTAAAAGAAATATTTTTGAGATAATTTGGAAAGTTGGAACACTGATGATCTATTTGATCATATTAGGGTATTGCAGTTAATGTTTTGAGGTGAAATTATGTTGTGATTATGGTGTCTCAGTGGTAAATAATCCTTCTGCCAATGCAGGAGATAAAGGCGCTATCCCTGAGTTGAGAAGATCCCTTGGAGTAGAAAATGGCAACCCACTCCAGTGTTTTTGCCTGGGAAGTCCCATGGATAGAGGAGCCTGGTGGGCTATAGTCCACATGTTTGCAAAAGAATCAGACACAACTTAGTGACTAAACAACAACAAATGTTTTTTAAAAGAGGCCTTATTTTTAGATATTTACAGATGAAATCTATGACACAGATTAGGGTTAGGGTTAGGGTTGGATGGTTGGGAAGTAGTTAGCAGCATAGATGAAACTAGAATTATAATGAAGTTTATAACTGTTGAAATTGAATATAATGAATCTATGGGTATTTATTGTACTATTCTTCTTTGATTTTATTTGACATCTTTTATAATGAGAAGTTTAAAGAAAACATAAGGAGAATGGGAAAATGGAATTAGAAATGATGACTAGACACTTTTGATGGAGTCTTTTTCTAAATCATAAACATAGTATATCTTTCCTTTTATTTAGCTCTTCTTTAATTTCTCTCAGCAATGTTTGTGATTTCAGTCTAAAAATCTTGCATATATTCTGCAAGTATAATCCTTAAGTATATTTTATACTGTATATTATATACTGTTGTGAATGGTGTTGAAGCAGTTTTAGGATTCACCTAATTGGTTTTCCATTTCTCAGAGATCACTATCTCTTATTGTCTGATGACTGTTGTCTTGAAAACTATGGTTTCATATATTTTCTCCTATTTTGTTTCTGATAGGAGACCAAATGTGATTTCTTTTACTTGTTGACTGAAAGTTGGACCACTTATCTAACATTAGATCAGAATTTTTTCTTGTTTGTTTGGTGCTGCTGAAAACAGATTTGTTCCATCCCATTTTTCTTTTGTTTAGTTTTGTTGATTGCATTAGTTTGGGGGAGGGATATTTTGTGATTCATGTAGCCATCACATAGCCATGTGTTTATTAAACATTTTACTTTTTCTTTTCTATTATTCATGATTATCATTCTTTTTCCCTACTTTTCAACTGACATCTAAAAGAATTTATCACAAGTTTCTCTGAGGTATTAAGTATCTACTCTACTGTACATAGGGACTTCCCTGGTAGCTCAGCTGGTAAATAATCTACTTGGAGTGCAGGAGATACAGGTTTGATCCTTGGGTTGGGAAGATCCCCTGGAGAAGGAAATGATGACCCACTCCAGTATTCTTGCCTGGGAAATCCTATGGACAGAGAAGCCCGTTGGGCTATAAGCCATGGGGTCGCAAGAATCAGACATGACTTAGTGACTAAACCATCACCACTACTATACATGTTCATTATATGCCATATTTATATTTAACAAGGGTCCTGGTTTATTGTTTACACTTAATTTTGGTGATGTTATCTTTTGAAGTATAACAAACAACCTTTTATTTACTGTAGGCAAATCTATATAGTCTTTTTTACAATGTTCCTTCATAATCAGAGAATGATATTTACCTGTGTTGTTCTGTTTTTGTTGCTTGGCTGCTTTTAACACATCTAGATTTTTAAGGGATGTATTTCTTTACATGGAGTATATATAAATTTATTTTTTTCCAAAGTGTTCTCTTGGTGCTATTTATAATATATCCCTCCTTTTATGTATATTTATAGCACTACTTTTACCTCAGTAAGAATTCTGTTATTGAGAATTCTATTCTTTTGCTTTTATATATCAACTCCTATGCTATTTATTATATCATATTTTATATTTTGTAGTATAAGAACCCCTTTTTAAGTTTTCATATGAAGTAAAATTTTTATTATGTAAAATTAATATATGTTCATCACATAAGAATTAATAATGAATGCTAGTGGAAAGAACACAAAGCATCCATAACCCAGTCTACATTTCCAACTGAGTTTGTAGTCTTCCAGATCTTTTGTTATTTATATACTTTTAAACTTTTTATAAAATAAGATCATACATTATTTCATAATTTACTTATATTTTCATATCAATAACATACTATAATATTTTTAATTGTTGAAGAATATTTCATTGCATGGATAAATGATGATTTAAACAACCTCCTGTCTCCTCTTGGTAAATAATTTGTTGAAGAAGAATATATATATATATAAAAGTTTATGAATAATACATGTACAGCTTATGGGTTCACAAAATGATTGTACTCATGTAACTAGTCCCCAGATCACGAAGCAAAAGATTATCAACATTCCAAAAGTCTTTTTATAAATCCTCCCTGCATGCAAATAACTACCTTATTCTCCAGGTAACTGTTCTGACACGATAGATTAGTCTTGGCTATTTTAGAAATTTATATAAATGAAATCATACAATATGTACTTATTTGTATTTGGCTTCTCCCTTAACAGTGTTAGATTTATCCAGTTTGTTGTGTGTAGTTCTGTAATAGTCCATTCATTCTCAGTGTACTCTAGATTTTATTGTCATTGTAAGTATATGTTTATCTTTATAAGAAATTATTTTCCAAAATGACATTGTATCAGTATTTTGTACTGTATAGTATTTTGCATTCCTGCTTTCAATGAATGAGAGATTCTTATTGATCAGCATCCTCATCAGCAGTTGTTATTTTTTAGTCTCTTTGGTTTTGTTTTGAAATTGAAACAATATTTATAAGTGCATGTTGGTATTTCATTGTTATTTTAACTTGTATTTCCCTAACTAATAATGGGTATCTTTTCATATATTCATTTGCCATCCATATTTCTTCTCTGATGAAGTGATTGAACAGTTCTTTTACACCTTATTTCTTCTCATGTTGTTTTCTTATTATTTAGTTGAGTTCTTTATCTGACCTGGTGATACCTTGTTCAGATATGTTATCTGCAAATATTTTTTTCTGGCTTGTGGCTTGGCTTTTCACTCTCTTCATGATGTCTTTCACAGAGAAAAAGTCTTTAATTTGGATAGAGTACAACTTGTTAATTTTTTTCTTTGCAGAGTATGCTTTTAGTGTTGTGTCCAAAAACTTGTCATGTAACCTAAGGTCACACAGATTTTCTCTTGTGTTTTCTTTTAGAAACTTTTATAGCTTTATTCTTACATTTGGAACTATGAATCAAAGAACATGCGTATTTTAATCTGTAGTGAGATGTACTGAAAAAATGCTTTATGAATGATTTTACTAACGTATACACCCACTAGCCATATATGACAGTTTCCACATCTACCACCACACTGAATGTTATCCTTTGTCTTTAAATTTTTGTATCTTCACCTTTTAGTACTGGCAGCTTGTTTAAATTTATTATTATTATTAGTGATTTTCAATACTTTTTCTTTTTTGACTTTTATAGTTTTAAAACTATATTTTGTGTGTTCAGTTCATTTTCCCTAGTAGAGCATTTATCTTTTATTTATCAGCTTAAGTACACATAACAGAAACCAACTACTGTACCTTAATCAAATGAGAGTATTTTTCCTCACATGGCAAGTTCAGCAAAGGTATTTCAGGATTGGTGCAGGCACTCAAGGAATTAGACTTCTCTCTTGATACTTCACTCACACTGACATGTGACTTTTATTTTCTCATGGTCAAAAAATAGTTTTTTTACTTCTAGGCATCAGATTCATATTTCAGAGGGAAGAGGGGAAGAATGGATAGCAAAATTATCCATTCTGAGACTCTTCTCTTTGATAAGGAAAGCATATTTTTCCTAGGAACCCCATCCAGGAAATTTTGCTTAAATTTCATTGGCCAGATTTGATTAATGGCTACCTCTAACTGTTAGAGTAAAGAAAATAGTTGGACACATTGTTGCCCCAAACACAACATGGGATAGTTCTTGAAGCAAACAAGCATAAAATATATATAGACTAGGTATTACCAAAGTCTTCCATAGAGATATGTTGTTCTTAATCATAAGTGTTGACAATCTTTTTTTGCCATTTACCTTTTGCCATTATATGTGTATGTAACTTTGATATAGAAATTTTACATTTTTATCTTTTGTAGCTTTTGTTTTTCATGATTGTGTTCTGAGGGTCTTTTATAAGCCAAAATTTGCCCAATTTTAATTTTATATTCTTATTGACTTATTTGAGTTATATCTTCAATATTGAACTTGACAGAATTATATTAAACCAACATGTATTCAAATATACTAAACCTGAAGAATTGATATCTCCATGTAATATCTATAATGGACAATAATATATAAATTTATNTTTTGTTTTTCATGATTGTGTTCTGAGGGTCTTTTATAAGCCAAAATTTGCCCAATTTTAATTTTATATTCTTATTGACTTATTTGAGTTATATCTTCAATATTGAACTTGACAGAATTATATTAAACCAACATGTATTCAAATATACTAAACCTGAAGAATTGATATCTCCATGTAATATCTATAATGGACAATAATATATAAATTTATAACATAGAAACAAGATATATTTAGCCCTCTTGTCCAAGTATGTTTTGCCATTTTCTTCATATAGAGCATATATATCATATGAAGGTTGCTCCTAGATATTGTATATTATATGGTTTTGTTTTTGCTTTCCTATTATGTGAAGAAGCTTGTTTTTATTATATTTTCTAACTGAATATTGCTGATTTGTTTTAAACCTACATATATTATATAGTTGGAGAAGGAAATGGCAACCCACTCAAGTACTCTTGGCTGGAGAATCCCATGAACAGAGGAGCCTTGTAGGCTATTGTCAATGGGGTAGCAAAGTCAGACATGAATTAGCAACTAAACCAACCATATTATATAGAATATGCATATGGGTACATATATACATGAAATATATATGTCTATATAGAGCTATTTACAGATATGTTTCAAAACTCTCTGATTAATTATAAATTTTTTGATGATTTCCTGTAATTTCTGGATGTATAATTGTATTTTATTCATGAATTAAACTCTTAGTATTTTCTTTCAATTTCTTTTTAAAATTAATATATTTATTTTAATTGGAGGCTAATTACTTTACAATATTGTGACGGTTATTGCCATACATATACATGAATCAGCCAAGGGTGTACATGTGTCCGGCCATCCTGAATCCACCTCTCTCCCCACCACTTCCCTCTGGGTTGGTCCACAGCACCAGTTTTGAATGCCCTCCTTCATTCATTGAATGTGCACTGGTCATCTATTTTACATATTGTAATATGCATGTTTTAATGCTATTCTCTCAAATCATCCCAGCCCCACCTTCTCCCTCAACTACCTCAACTCCCTCAAACTACCACACAATTGCACTCATCTGACACGCTAGTAAAGTGATGCTTAAAATTCTCCAGGCCAGGCTTCAGCAATACACGAACCGTGAACTTCCAGATGTTCAAGCTGGTTTTAGAAAAGGCAGAGGGACCAGAGATCAAATTGCCAACATCCGCTGGATCATGAAAAAAGCAAGAGAGTTCCNGGACATGAATAAACAACTTTCACAATATTCTGCCATATATTTATTATATCTTCTTTTTTTGAATTAGAAATAACTTTTTATTTATTTCTCTAATTTTTATTGGAGTACGGTTTATTTAAAATGTTGTGTTAGTTTCAGGTGTACCACAAAGTGAATCAGTTCTACATATGCATATATCCACTTTTTTAGATTCTTTTCCCAATTGGCCATTATAGAGTATTGAGTACAGTGCTTTGTGCTATACAGTAGGTATATATCTATTACTATCTATATATGTATTACTATATATATCTATTACTTATCTATTTTATATATAGTAGTGTGTATATGTCAATGTGAATCTCCCAATTTATCCCTCTCCCCTACCCCTGGTAACTATAAGTTTTTCTACATTTGTAACTCTATTTCTATTTTGTAAATAAGTTAATCTTCTAGATTACACATATAAGCAGTATTACATGGCATTTGTCTTTCTCTGTCTGACTTGCTTCATTCAATATGACAATCTCTAAGTCTATCCTTGTTGTTGCAAATGGCATTATTTCATTCTTTTTTTTGTGGCCGAGTAATATTCCACTGTATATATGTACTACATCTTTTTAATCCATTCATCTTTTGGTGGACATTTAGGTTGCTTCCATGTCTTGGCTATAAAATACTGCTACTATGAAAATTGGGATGCATGTATCTTTTAGAATTAGAGTTTTCTCCATTATATGCCCAGGTGTGGGATTGTTGGATCATATGGTCACGCTATTTTTAGTTTTATAAGGAGCTTCCATACTGTTTTTCACACTGGCTATGCCAAATTACATTCCCAGCAACAGTGTAGGAGAGTTCCTTTTTTACCCTATTCTAGCACTTAATATTTGTAGACTTTGATGATGGTCATTCTGACCTCTGTGACATGCTGCCTCATTGGCTTTGATTTGCATTTCTTTAATTATTAGTGATGTTGAGCATCTTTTCATGTGCCTATTGGCCATTTGGATGTCTTCTTCAGAGAAATGTTTATTTAAATCTTCTGCCCATTTTTTGATTTTTTTTTTTAGTTGTATGAGCTGTTTGTATATTTTTCTTCCAACTTCTTAATGTGCTTCTCAGATTTTCCAGAACCTCTTTATTTATTCTGAACTTTAATGAGACTGACTTTAATATTTCAACATTGTAATTTTGGCTGCTGAGAAGAGATATCTTTACAATATTAGGAAGGATATTACTAGTGCTAGTTTTTGCATATGGATTTTATTTTAATTCATTGTATAGAAAACTATCAACTGACTGCAGAATAATTTTTTTTCCTTAAAATAAGTCTCAAGCTTTAACCTAGTTTTGCCCCTAAGTCTTTTCTGGGTCTTCAAGTTGGTCTTAAAGTTTTTGAGCTTAGGGTATATATTTCCAGATGGGCAAAGAAATAATTGAAAACCAAGTGTTGGCTCTGCTAGCTGTTCACCTAGAAGAACCTCCTTATTTCAAGGCAACTTACAATTGTAGGTGAAAGTTGTTTTCATCACAAACTAAGGTCCTTCCAGTTGAAATCTGCATGTCAATCTAGTCATAAATATACATTTTATGGTGTTTCAGTCATTTAAAAGTGTCATTTAGTGACAGATTCTAAATACTATTACATCTGAATAAATACCCTTATACTATGTTTTACCCATGAAAAAGTTCAGGATTGCCTATATCAGAATATCCATGGGTAATGCAGCTTCCAGTAAAGGATAAATAAAATTGCAAGTCACAGACACAGATTTTTACTGTGTGTATCCACATAATGGATATTGAACAACCTGTACTTTCCTTACTTATTGTTTTAATCATTCATTTAGATGTTTTCTCCTCTGAAATTTTTTTCTTCCTTGTCTAAGTCACAGAGCTTATTATGTTAATTATTTCAAAGGAGTTTAAAAACAAAAGCTTTAGATGGTATCCTAAAAAAATTCCAGAACATTTGTATATTCACTAGAGGAAATATTTTTTCATTCTTTGTCTTAAATTATAAAAGTTGTACCAATACAGTATCTACTTTTATTGTTTTCTGTTTCATCCATTCATCAAGTATTATTGATTTATTTAGTATGTATTATTACCAGGTACTATCTTTGAGAGAAAGAATATAAAGATTAATACGTCAAATTCCATGCCCTCAAGGTACTGATTGTCTGAAAAGAAAAATATCTAAACAAAATAATTCAGATCAATGTGGTAAATACTAGGACCATTTATTTTGAGAATATGGAGAATGGTCATCTAAATCAGAGTGACGTTCAAGGAAATTCACTGACAGTGACAGTGAATATTTGCCCTCCTCTGCTTCAATTATGATGGAATTTTTAGTTATATACATAAATATTTAGCTATAGCCTACATTTCAGCTAACTGTAGCCATGTCAATAAGTTCTAGTCAAAAGAATGTGAAGGGAAGTGATATATCCCTTCGAGGTCACACCTCATTCCTTCTCTTTCTCCATATGGTTTCCTATGATGTGAATACTGTGAGAAGCCATCAGGAACCATACAGAAGAGAGCAATATCCTAGGAGTAATAAAGAGATTGGATTCCTAACAACTTTATAAAGCAAGATCATTGTCCTTTAGATTACTAATATAAGAGAAAAAAAAATGCCTTTGTATAAACCATTTAGCTGCATCTAGACCCAAGTTAATACAGTGACCTTTCCTCAGTCTTCACTCTTTCAGTTTATTTTTATTGTATTCACCACTTCTCATATTTACAAGCTTCTTTATTGATGTCTTTGTTTTGGTTCTCTTAAGACCTCTCAAGTGTTTCATCAGCCTCTTTTAAGACTCTTTATCATATTTCTGCTGCTAATGTGGAACTTCCTTAGGCTTTTTCCATGACCCTCTTCTATCTTTTCTCTTTTTTTAACCTTAGAATTTCATGGCTTTAATATCCTTCCTTTGAAACTGATTTCCAAAGTTCTATTGATCTCCTAAAGTCCTGTCCTGTCCTGTGGGCTTCAGGTCTAGGTGTTCAATTGACTCACTAAATTTTCACTTGGGTGTCCTGCTGCCATTTCACATTCAGTTGGTTTAAATTTAAACTCATGTTCCTCTCTAAACCAAACTTCCTCCTGGAGTTTGCATTATTCTCCCAGTCATTTATGTTTAAACTTTGGCATTGTCTTAAGTTTCTCCTCTCTTACCTGTCAACTTAAGTTTAAAATAGTAGACTGAATCCCTTCCTTTTATCGTCCTGGCCTCCAATAATCATCTTCATAGAGATGGAGATGATAATTTCAGTATCCAGTACACTTTAATTCCCACTTGCCAAAATCTCATCAAGTAGCTGGTTTTAGGTCACCTTTGTGGGGAACTCTAATCTAGGTAACTCAGAAAGAATTTTGCTGGCAACTCAATTAGATTCCTTTGTAGAAATTATGAACCCATAGCTGTGATTCTTCTTTTCCCTCATTACTACTAATTCCTTCTTCTTTCATCTTCTTTCACATAATTCCTGGCTATAAAACTCATCTGCACATACTCTCTTAAATATTTGCCCATTTTTCTTTTAGTGATTATTATTTACCCCCTTTTATTTGTATGTAAACATACCATCACTTTTCCTCTGAGTTACTGCCTTCAAATTTAATTATAACAAAATGATTGGATATCACTACTGTGAATAATTCAAGGGCTTGGTATTAGAAAATTTGTTGTTATGTCACTGAACTTGGAGTTTTTGAAACATTATATTTCAAGTGCATAAATTTGAGTTCAACTTTTGAGTCAGGGCTTGTAGCTAACCACATATTAGCTTTCCTACTCCCTCCTTCTGTTCCCAACACTGATGTCTTCTCTCTACTGCCATATTTCATTATATAACACTAAGCTCCAGTAAATCTTGTGTCAAAATGATCTCTACCTATAGCTCTTTCTAGTTAGCCTAATTGTTATCATTTTGGTTTTGGCTTTCATTACCTCATGCCCTAACTCTTTGCGTTGTTCTTTGGACTTCATGCTTCACCTTCCATCCTCTGTCCAGCACTCCTGCAAGGAAGGAGGTGATTGGCATATGAGCAAGTGAAGCTTCATCTGTATTTACAGCTGCTCTCCAGTGTGCTTGAATTATCCTGAAATTATTATCCCTGCTCCAAGTCTGTGGAAAAATTTTCTTCCATGAAACTTGTCTCTGGTGCCAAAAGGGTTGAGGCTGCTTGTCTAAAATATTTGAAACCTGAATAGCTGAATGGTATTATCCCAACATTCTGGGGAAATAATTTCATGGAATGAAGATTTGGTATCATGTATATAGTCTATTTTGTACATGGCTACTTGCTTGACAAACATATACACTGATTTCCCCGGTGTTTCTTACTTATATGCCACAAATTCTCCTTTAACATTAGTGCCAAGTGAAATTTTATCTCATAAAAAATGACTGATATGATTTCTTCTATCAAACAATAAGAAAATTGGAAAGAAATGAACATTTTTAATAGTGCCATTTCTTTTCTTTTTTTGTTTTAGTTGCCAGGAAACTCAGAGTAAATATAGTGCTCCCAGTTTTGCTAACTCCTCTCAAGTTGGTATAGTAACATCTATCACTTTCTTTTTAGCAACTTGTTTGGCTCCTAATTGCATATTTATAACTTTTCTCAAGTACTTGTTTTAGAATAAGGAGAATATAAATCTTGCGTACATATATAAATGACAAAAACTATTGCTTTTTCAGTCGAAGTTGTTTAGTTCTTTAAACTGCTTCACGAGTTTACTGATGGATTCTGTAGTTCTCAGTAGGTCTTCCTTCCATGCTGTTCTTTTGAACTCTGTAGTCAGCAAAGCCTGGATTTGGTAATTGCAATTATCAAATGAATTAGGTTGCAGCCTCACAAAGCACAGCAGCTGCTCAAGTTATAGCTTCAGAGTGGGGATAGATTGTGCTGATGCACAAAAACCAGCACCACTTGTTCACTAAAGCATTTGGATCTGGATTGGTCTTTGTCCCTTGCTTAACATCTAAGTATTGAGAAAAGGTGAATGAGCCAAAATGTTTCCATGTTCTTAAATTGCATGTGGTCTTTAAACTGTTTTTCTTGATAGTTTGTGCTTTGCTGACAAAGAAATCAGCAGATACAACACTAGTTAATTTTTCACACAATTTATCTATCTATAATAGATATTGAGGTGTGAAGTTGAAAAACTGAACTGTAGTATCTTGAGACCAGCTGTAGAATGCACAGGTTTTCAGAATGAACCTCAAAACTTCTTTACTGCTTAGGTTGACATTTGTCTTTTATGATAATCAGTGCCAATTATGTCATGTTGCGTTACCATTAAATGAACAAATAACACAAATAAGCACAGAATAATCATAATAACATCTGCATACTGAGTACCACCCAGTGACATCTAGCTACTACCTTTTCCTTTTTCTAGAAAAAGAAATTACACATGAATAAGTTTATACATAATTTGAAATTACACATCAATTAGTTTTCGACATTTAAAGGCTGACATACTACAGGCAAGGCAAACTTTGTTTTTTTACCACTTGTATTAGTTTCCTCTCTGTCATAATGAATTACCACAAATTTAGTGGCTTAAACATTACAAACACATTTTGTAATTCTGGAAGTCAGAAGCCTGAAATGGATCTCATTAGAGTAAAACCAAGGTGTTGGCAGGATTGTGTTCTTTTCAGAGGCCTTAGGGGAGAATTCATTTCCTTGCCTTTTCCAGCTTCTAGAACCATCCATGTTTCTTGGCCTGTAGCCTCTTCCTCCATCTTCCAAGCCAGCAACCTCAAGCCAAATCCTTCTCATGTTGCTATCTCTCTGGTTCTCTCTCTTCTACCCCGCTCTTCCACCTTTGTAATTACATTTGGTTCACTGGATAATCCAGGATAATATCCATANTCCAAGCCAGCAACCTCAAGCCAAATCCTTCTCATGTTGCTATCTCTCTGGTTCTCTCTCTTCTACCCCCCTCTTCCACCTTTGTAATTACATTTGGTTCACTGGATAATCCAGAATAATATCCATATTTTAAGATCATTGATTAGTAACCTTCATTCAATATGTAATCTTAATCTCTCTAGTTGTGTAATCTAGCATATTCATAGGTTCCAAGAATTAGGACACGGACATTTTTGGGGCCTGTTATTTTGCCTACCTCACTACTACCTGTAAATCATTATTCAGTACCCTCTCCCCAAGAAATAAACTCTGTTATCCCTTTGATATATTCCTTCCAGATTTTTTTCTTTGCATTTACCAAAACACACATGCATGCATAGACATGTANGGACATTTTTGGGGCCTGTTATTTTGCCTACCTCACTACTACCTGTAAATCATTATTCAGTACCCTCTCCCCAAGAAATAAACTCTGTTATCCCTTTGATATATTCCTTCCAGATTTTTTTCTTTGCATTTACCAAAACACACATGCATGCATAGACATGTAGTTTTGTTTTTTAGTGTTTATCTACAACTTGCTTTGATTTCACAATATGTCTTAGAAAAGATACATTTGAATTCATATTACTACTAATATATTTTAACTTTAACTGCTATATATTAGGTTATTATATATATTGTAAATATTTACTCCTTTT
>SJYA01000199.1:2206815-2234423 GCA_006410615.1 Neotragus moschatus
ATCTCTTTGTTCCTGCACCTAGACCATATTATTTTAATTACTTTGATTTTAGAACTTGTCTTGATTTCTAGCTGGTGTAGATAGATATATCTTTTATTTGCATTAAAAATTATTATAGCTTTTTTTTTCACTGTATCTTAAGAAAAATCTGTCAAAAACTTGATAAAAGCTCTTATGGTATTTTGATTACACTGTATTGAATCAAGCTAATCCTGGGAATATTGATATCTTTTCAATAAGCAACCTTCCTGCCTAAAAATATGTTATATTTACACTTAGCAAACTCTTACATTTTTCAGAAAAGTTTTTTAGTTTTTTTCCACAAATATCTTGTATTTCCTGTTAGATCTCTTCCTAAGTACTTTGTGGTTTCTGTTGCTATTGTGAGTAAGCTTGTCCTTCAATTCTCTTGTATTTCGTAGATTGACTGTTATATTGTCCTCACAAATGGACAGCTTTATCTTTACTTTCCAATCTTCCGTTATACTTCTTCATTTATTATTCATCATTCCTGCTCCAGATCTTATTGTATCAGCTGGAGCTTATATTACAGTGTTGAACAGGCTGTGTCATCCTGATCTTATTTCCAGCTTTAATGGGATACCTTCAAAATTTCACTATTACTTCTTCTGCTCAATTCTACTTTGTCTCTCTTCAGTTCATATTTGGGCACAGGGCTAGTGGTAAAGAATCCACCTGCCAATGCAGGAGACATGGGTTCGATCCCTGAGTTGGAAGTGGCACCCATTCCAGTACTCTTGACTGAAAAATTCCATAGGATAAGCACAGGAGCTTTGCAGACTACAGTCCATGGGGCCACAAAGAGTTCAACATGACTGGACGACTAAGCATACACACAGTTCACAATTGATACAAATAATGGAATGAAAAATTGAGTCTTTACAAAATTAAAATGAAAAATAAAATAGATAAAATTTAGGTAAACCTGATCACAAAATTTATAAAGGTCATAAGTAAACAACATTAAGAATTAGAAAGGGACAAAACTACAGAGACATATATAGTCAACTTTATGCTAATACATTTTACACACTAGATGAAATGCAGTGTTTTCTCTATCTGCTCCCCTCCCTTGCAAAACAACCAGACAAAACAACGAAGAGACTAAAACTGGCAGAACAAGAAAGAGCCAGTTTAGGATGATAAAAATGGAGTAATAAATATAAAAGTAGCTGATCTACTCCCAAAACAAAGTATCAGGCCTAGATGGGGTGAATTCTAATTAACCTTAAAAAAAAAGACAAGCTGTTTTGATGCATAGAGAAAGATTATATGGTCCCCAGTTCATTTCTGAGGCAAGCATAATTCTACTAACAAATCCTTGGCCAACTCGTCAACCAGTCCAGAGATCTGATATAGGAATTTCCCATCAGAGTTGGTCTTCACTGGGTAAAATGGATCTTTATACCCCACTTTCCTCAGTCACCAGATGTCGACTACTCTGGGAAAATGTGGCCTCAGACAAGGGGGCTCTTCATACCTGAGGGGGACCTTGAAGAAGCTGACAGGCTGCCTTCTGACCACACTTCCTTTCTGACCCTGAACAGAAAATCTTTCCTAAAGAGGGATCTGGTGGAGAATCTCGATGTCTAACATTTTATTTATTTTGTGCACTTTTTCATGTTTATTAAATCTAAAGCTTATGTCATTTACTTTCAGTTCTTCTTGATTAATAATAAGTGTATTTTGCTTATAAATGTCCCTCTGAATGTTACTTTGGTTACATTCCACAAATTTCAATATGTTAAGATATAATTGCTCATTCTACACAGTTCATAATTTTCATTTATATTTGCTCTTGAATTAAAGAAATAGTATTATGTTATAAATTTCTAAAGTATAGCTATAAGAATTCATGATTGTAGAAATTTTCAGATTCAGTCTGATAATGCCATATAAGTTTGTAGTGTGCTAATGGATGCATTTTGCTTCTTGGTTTACCACTGTTAATATGGCTATTGTATATATATATACACACACGCATCCATACATACTTACATTTAGTAACATTATATATAAATTTGTGTGTATATATATATATATATATAAAATTTTCTCTTTCTCCTATTCATACTCTTTCTCCCCTGTCTAGTCTTCACCCTCCTCTTCTTCTTCCTGAAAATAAAATAAGTATGCCATGTGTATATAACACAATGAAATATTAGTCATAAAAATGAAATAATGTCATTTGCAGCAACATGAATGGACCTGCTGCTGCTGCTGCTGAGTCACTTCAGTTGTGTCCAACTCTGTGTGACCCCATAGATGGCAGCCCATCAGGCTCCCTNACCCTCCTCTTCTTCTTCCTGAAAATAAAATAAGTATGCCATGTGTATATAACACAATGAAATATTAGTCATAAAAATGAAATAATGTCATTTGCAGCAACATGAATGGACCTGCTGCTGCTGCTGCTGAGTCACTTCAGTTGTGTCCAACTCTGTGTGACCCCATAGATGGCAGCCCATCAGGCTCCCTGGTCCCTGGGATTCTCCAAGCAAGAACACTGGAGTGGGTTGCCATTTCCTTCTCCAAATGAATGGACCTAGAGATTATCATACTAATGAAGTATGTCAGATAGAGAAAGACAATATCGTATGATGTAATGTATACATGGACTATAAAAAAATGAGACAAATGAAGTTATTTACAAAATAGAAATAGACCCACAGACTTAAAAAACAAACTTATGGCTACCAAAGTGAAAATCACTGATCTGGCATGCCTAGTGTCCTTCAGATAAACTAGAAGTTTGGGATTACCAGACACACTCTACTATGTATAAAATAGATAAACAACAAGGACCTATTATATAGCACTGGGGCCTATATTCAATATCTTGTAACAAACTATAATGGAAGAGAATCTGATAAAGAAATATATATATATAGTTCAGTTCAGTCACTCAGTCGTGTCCAACTCTTTGCGACCCTATGGAGCACAGGCTTCCCTGTCCCATCACCAACTCCCAAAGCTTGCTAATGTCCGTCAAGTCCATGATGCCATCCAACCATCTCATCCTCTGTTGTCCCCTTCTCTTCCTGCCTTCAATCTTTNAACTATTGCTTCTTGACCTGCATATAGATTTCTCAGGAGGCAGGCAAGATAGGCTGGTATTTCCATCTCTTTAAGAATTTACCACAGTTTGTTATGATCCACACAGTCAAAGGCTTTGGCGTAGTCAATAAAGTAGAAATAGATGTTTTTCTGGAACTCTTGCTTTTTTGATGATCCAACAGATGTTGGCAACTTGATCTCTGGTTCCTCTGGCTGTTTTAAATCCAGCTTGAACATCTGGAAGTTCACAGTTCATGTACTGTTGAAGTCTGGCTTGGAGAATTTTGAGCATTACTTTGCTAGCATATGAGATAAGTGCAATTGTGCAGTAGTTTGAATATTCTTTGGCACTGGAATGAAAACTGACCTTTTCCAGTTCTGTGGCCACTGCTGAGCTTTTCAAATTTGCTGGAATATTGAGTGGAGAACTTTCACAGCACCATCTTTTAGGATTTGAAATAGCTTAACTGGAATTCCATCACCTCCACTAGCTTTGTTCATGTAATGCTTCCTAAGGGCCACTTGACTTCACAAACGAAGATGTCTAGCTGTAGATGAGTGACCACACCATCATGGTTATCCAGGTCATTAAGATCTTTCTTGCACAGTTCTGTGTATTCTTGTCACCTCTTCTTAATATCTTCTGCTTCTGTTAGGTCCTTATTGTTTCTGTCCTTTATCTTGCCCATTTTTGCATGAAATGTTCCCTTGACTTCTCCAATTTTCTTGAAGAGATTTCTAGTCTCCCCCGTTATATTGTTCACCTCTGTTTCTTTGCACTGTTCATTTAAGAAGTCCTTCTTATCTGTCCTTGCAGTTCTCTGGAATTCTGCTTTTAGTTGGGTATATCTTTCCCTTTTCCCCTTTCCTTTGCTTCTCCTCTTTCCACAGGTATTTGTAAGGCCTCCTCAGACAACCATTTTGCCTTCTTGTGTTTCTTTTTCTTTGGGATGTTGTTTAGTCACTGACTTCTTTACAGTGTTACAAACCTCTATCCAAAGTTCCTCAAGCATTCAGTCTACTAGATCTAGTCACTTGAATCTCTTAATCACCTCCACTGTCTAATCAGTAGGGATTTGATTTAGATCATTCCTAAATGGCCTAAGTTTCTCTTTCTTCAATTTAATTGCAATTTATTTATTTATTTATTTGCAATAAGGAGCTGAATTTTTCAATAAGGAACTCATTATCTGAGCCACAATCAGCTCCAGGTCTTGTTTTTGCTGACTATATAGAGCTTCTCCATCTTTGGCTGAAAAGAATATAATCAATCTGATTTCAGTATTGACCATCCAGTGAAATCCATATGTAGAGTCATTTCTTGGATTGTTGGAAAAGGATGTTTTGCTATGACAAATGTGTTCTCTTTACATTTTTTAATTTTTATTTTAAATTTTTTTCATTGTATAACTTCCTTTAAAATTAAATTTATACAAATTAATCTATTCCCCTTCCTTCAAAAAAGATACTTATCTATTCAATTGGAAAATTAGCTAAAGAAATCTTCCAATTAAAAGTATCTAATTTATATATTATAATAGATATTTCTGCTATTTTTCACATTCTTTAGCTTTAAATTAACTTAAAATTTTGATTTTTTAAAAATAGTTTAAATTTCCTAAGTAAAGGGCCTTTCCAATTTGTTGTTGCAAATATCTTAAACATCATACTTTATTACAGATGGTGGGAAGACTGGCCAGGACTTCTTTTATTTAGAAGCCATAGATTCCATAGCTCAAACCTAGACTGTAAAACCATAGTCAACGAATTTTTTCCCAGAATTTCAACCTTGAAGAATAATTCTTGGATAACCATTATTAAACATATAATGCCATTGCATTTCTGTGTTATAGGAAGATTTTCTACCTTTGCCTATTTTTGTGCTGCCATTTCATGAGTCACATTTCTAAAAACCAACTTAAGCCAAACACAAAAAATAGTAATTTAGAAATGAGTCAATTAATAACAAGAGATCAGTAGATCAGTTGTTTCAAGATCGCTTCAGTTCATTTTTTTCTTTTCTGTTACTAATAACAGTTTATTGTGTGGCCTTAAAAAGCAGATGAAACTGTTGGTTAATCACCACCAAAATAATAGTGAAATATTAACCATGTTCAAAGCAAAGATTACTGATTTCATCATTCCTTGTTCAAATGTGTCATTGTACACAGGGCTGGTATTCAACCAGGGGGTGATAGAACAGGCCATGTTGGTTGACAAAGCTCCATACAGAAAATTTAAAAAATAAACAAATAAAAATACACATAGCTTTAAAAATTCTTATAAACATAGCCCAAATTCTAATCTTTCTACCTGGTTTGTTTAATAAAGAAGTTTCAGAAATACTTCACTATATTTTTACTAAAAAAAAAGTTTCAAAGCAATGAAACTCAGAAAATTAATTGGACCCACTTGGCTCTCTTTAGGACATTTACACAGTTTCAAATGCTAGTTTGCTATCTGCTAGGAGAGAGGTTTAAGCCACACACATTAAAAAAAAAAGTTTCTTAAGGCATAAGATTTTGTCTTTTTTATGAAAATTTATTTTTCACATTATCCACCAATTTACTTTCAATTGGTGGATAATATGGGGATTCCCTGGTAGCTCAGCTGGTAAAGAATCCACCTGCAATGCGGGAGACCTGGGTTCAATCCCTGGGTTGGGAAAGTGCCCTGGAGAAGGTAATGGCTACCCACTTCAGTATTCTGGCCTGGAGAATTCTGTGGACTATATATACAGTCCGTGGGGTCACAAAGAGTCAGATATGACTGAGCAACTTTTCCTTCACTTACTTTACAGTATTGTGTTGGTCTGTGCCATATGTCAACATGCTAGCATTGCACTTCAAGTTTCAAAACTTTTACTTTAAAACACTTTACTGAAACTAATGTTTTTTTAGGTTGTTCCTTCTTAGAGGATCAATAAAAGCCCAGCATTTCCCCACTCTCACCTCTTAAAACATTTGGCATTCATCCACTTTCCCTTGTCTTTTTAGCCTTTTATTGCTACAGTTCTCAGATTCCTTCTGTATTCTTGTACTTGGACAGGTCAACTGTCAAAGATGTAGGTTATCTTATGCAGTGTCTCACCTTCTTTAGCCACTCTCTTATCTTCGATGTCCTTGATTAGGACAGTCCAGTGATTCAGATGCTAGTCCTCAATCAACTGCTAGAGATTCTGATTATCATCTTTGATTCATCATCTGGGATCAATCCTGGGAACAATACCCAGAGAGACAGCCTTGACATAGAGACAGAGGTAGATATTTTCCAGTGGCCATAGTTTGCATACTATGGTTTGCAACCACTTTCTTTTTTGGGTACCAGGAAGAAAGGGGCAAAGTCTTCCCCTGTTTTTTCCTTGAAGGTCTATCCTCGTGACATGGCATGACTACTACTTCCCCTGGGTTACCTGCTACTTTGCACTTCCACTACTCAAATGGCCTGGGCAGAGTTTGCTGTACTGATCTGCTAAAGTGTACAAGCTTTCTTCTCTTCCTGGTCCTTTTTGATTCACTCATCACATTTTTGTTGTAGCCCTTGGGCAGCTTTCCCCTTTCCTCCACTTCCAGAGATGATTCCAGTTCTATGTATTTAAGCATCTCTCCCCAGATTCTTTCAGAGTCATGAAAGTTTCTGTCCATTTCTGAACCTGTTGCTGTAACAAATCAAACATTTACTAGTATAAATAAATGTTTCATTTCTTTTTGACACCCCATTGTGGAGATTGGATTAGTCTGTTTCTTCATTTTTCATGCCAAACACTATTCTAGTCTCCCTGAAATTCTCTCAGTGCAGGTCAAGTTGTGTTACCAGTGTCTCTGCAGAAACCAGAAAAACGCTGCCCAATGTAGCAGATTCCTTGAGAAATCTTTGTGAATTGACATAACCTTTCCAATCCCTAACCTAAGTCACTGGGAAATGGACTTCTGCAATTTTCCAGTTGAGCTAAAGAAAGAAATAATGTGTGTAAAATGCTTAAAGTCAAAATCTAGCTTGAAGTTTTTTTCCAGGCAATAAGGCTGATGAGTAGAATAGATGAGACAGCATAGGTTGGAAGAACTACGTGACATTATCCACATCCACAAAGCACACGGAAGAGTGATAGGATGTACTGTTTCCAGAAAATATCTTGCGCTTGCAGACTGAAAAGAGTTATATCATAATAGTTGTTGTTCAGTTACTAAGTCACATCCAACTTTTTTGTGACCCCATGAGCTGTCACATACCAGGCTTCCCTGTCCTTTACCACCTTTCAGAGTTTGTTCAAACTCATGTCCATTGAGTTGGTGATGCCATCCAACCATCTCATCCTCCTTCACCCTCTTATCCTCCTTCCCTCACGCTTTCCCAGCATCAGGGTCTTTTCCAATGAGTCAGCACTTTGTCAGGTAGCCAAAGTATTGTAGCTTCAGCTTCAGCATCAGTCCTTCCAGTGAATATTCAGGGTTGATTTCCTTTAGGATTGACAAGTTTGATCTCCTTGCTGCCCAAAGGACTCTCAAGAGTCTTCTCCAGCACCGCAGTTCAAAAGCATCAATTCTTTGGTGCTCAGCCTTCATGTTCCAACTTTCATATCTGTACATGACTCATGATTCATATCATAATATATGATCCAAAATTCATCCTTCAGGATCTAATTGTATTTTGGAGGAAAGGGGGACACAAATTCTTCCAAACCTCTCTCCAGACCTTTGCAAAAAGATGAGATAACCAGAACATGTATAGCTATACATACCTTACAGCTATGCATACCTTTCATTATGAATTTGTTAGTGTGTGGTTTTCTCCCATCCTAATGTCTGTGGCATGGCACAGATGTCTGTTAACAAGAAAACTGACTGTGAACCTTGAGAATTTCAACCCCGGGTGCTCCATGGCATATAACAGTGTTCTTAGGACACCTTAATTTTCTGGTCATATATTTGTAAATATTCTTCAGCTTCTCTCTGTTTTTTTTAGTTTTTATTTTTAATATGTTCCTCTGCAAGTTATTTCTGACCTATACATGTTCCTCTAAATTCACTGACTTCATACATTCCATTTCTTCTAACTCTGATACTTTCACTCCTCCAATCTAACAGACTTTTTCCCCTCTCAGTCTTTCTGATCAGTGTTGCCCATTTGACATAACTGATGAAAATAAGTTTTGTCTTCATTTCATAGAATTGTAAGGGAATTTCTGTCTGGAATCAGAAGGAGGAATTATTGATTTCACAAGCAGAGAGGACTCCTGAAAGGTTTCCTAGAAGAGTTAGAATCTTGGGACATATGAAAAATGCCCAAAATAGAAGGTTGGGAAGGGCATTTAGACAGTGGGGTACAGCTTGCACAAAGAGAATAGTGTAGTGTAATTGAAAAGCAGGACAAATTGGAGGATGGAGGCCTGAAAAGACAGTGAAGGGCCTTGAATTCATGCTAAAGACCATGAACTTCATTGTATGGGATCAGGCAAGCAAGTAGAATATTTAAATGGTATAGTTTAACTGGTAAAATATATGTATTAGAAACAGTATTTCCTGGCAGAAAGAAGGAAGAATGGGTAGGAGAAAGAGGAGAGACTGGAGACAGGGAGACTACTCAGGAGACAAGTCATCAGTTGTCCTCCTTCTTCAGGCAGTGAAAGTGCTCTCTGTCCCCCTTGCCTGCTCACTCCAGGTATTCTGAAGCAGTTTTGATTTCCAGAGCAGAGTAGTGAGAAGAAGGATGGACACAGTTATCAGTACATACCTTGAGTAAGCCTCTGGTACTAGAGTGCCTTCCATGGTGGGCACTTACAGTTATAACCCTGTTTGGAGTACAGTACTTTACATATCATAGATGTTCAAAAATATTTGTTGACTGAATGAGTAAATGAAAAAAAAGCCCCTTCGTTGGCATCATTCTACCCATAAAGTCAGAAGTCCTCTTTTACACACTCCTGTGGAAAATTCTGATTCTTCTCAAATCTAGTTCTAGTATTATTTCCCACCCCACCCCCGATTAGTTACATTTCCCTGAAAATTCAATCTGTGCTCTGTTGTTAGAGGCAACACGTAGGTGTTAGAAATAGCATGGTCCTCAGAGCCAGAGAAACTGGTTTAAATCTTTACTTTTAATTGTATGAACTTGAATGACTGCAACTTTCTAAACTTCCATTTCCTCATCTCTACCCTATTAATGAGAAAAAAGATTGTAGTGAGGAAAGAGATAATTTCTGTAAAACTCTTAACACAAAATTTGATTGTAGCTCAATAAGAGGCACACAGAAGTACTATATATAGGAGGTTTGAGATTAAGGCAGAACTATAGCAAGGTTACCATTGCTTGTTTCCTCCACTTCACTGCTCCAATCTTGTACCACTCCCACTTAAGCCCTTGTCTGAGGCCAATGCATGACCTAAGTGAGAATAAGACAGAATTCATTCCGTTTAGCAGGTACAGCCCTCAACCCCAACATACAGACTTGTAAAAAATATTAGCTTTACTTTTCTGTAAGATTTAAAATTTCTAACTTGAGACTCAATTTAATGGAAAGATAATTCCATACTTTTAGTCACTGTGGCATTCCTTCTCAGTAACTGCCTTTATCTGGGACTGAAGATAAGTTCTAGCAGATTTTCATAAGACAAACCACTGGGAGACCATATCTGGCCCTTTAAAATATGGGTACCCATATCAGCATTTGATGGAATGACCTCATTAGTCTTTGGTCGTACTGATTATTTATGGGTCCTTCCTCATGCTTTACCAAGCAGCTAGTTTTTCTGAGTCATTTCTCCATTGTTCTTGGGAACACAGGAAGCATTCTGTATTCCTGAGCCTCTTTGTGTCACANCCACTGGGAGACCATATCTGGCCCTTTACAATATGGGTACCCGTATCAGCATTTGATGGAATGACCTCATTAATCTTTGGTCGTACTGATTATTTGTGGGTCCTTCCTCATGCTTTACCAAGCAGCTAGTTTCTCTGAGTCATTTCTCCATTGTTCTTGGGAACACAGGAAGCATTCTGTATTCCTGAGCCTCTTTGTGTCACAGGTGTCTAAGACACCATTTGATGAGGACTGTCTACCTCATACAGTTATCTCACAGGCACCACAGAAGATGTAGTAAACTCTGACGTTTTGCTGCTTTCTCAGGTCTTGCCTAGAAATTGGAGCACTGCTGCTGCTACTGGTGCTAAGTCACTTCAGTCGTGTCTGACTCTGTGCAACCCCATAGAAGGTAGCCACCAGGCTCCCCCGTCCCTGGGATTNCAGGTGTCTAAGACACCATTTGATGAGGACTGTCTACCTCATACAGTTATCTCACAGGCACCACAGAAGATGTAGTAAACTCTGACGTTTTGCTGCTTTCTCAGGTCTTGCCTAGAAATTGGAGCACTGCTGCTGCTACTGGTGCTAAGTCACTTCAGTCGTGTCCGATTCTGTGCAACCCCATAGAAGGTAGCCACCAGGCTCCCCCGTCCCTGGGATTCTCCAGGCAAAAACACTGGAATGAGTTGCCATTTCCTTCTCCAGTGCATGAAAGTGAAAAGTGAAAGTGAAGTCGCTCAGTCATGTCAGACTCTTAGCGACCCCATGGACTGCAGCCCACCAGGCTCCTCCGTCCATGGGATTTTCCAGGCAAGAGTACTGGAATGGGGTGCCACTGCCTTCTCCTAAATTATTCCTGCTGCTGCTAAGTCTCTTCAGTTGTGTCCAACTCTGTGCGACCCCATAGGCGGCAGCCCATCAGGCTCCATCATCCCTGGGATTCTCCAGGCAAGAACACTGGAGTGGGTTGCCATTTCCTTCTCCAGAAATTGGAGCACAGACTTACCCAAACACACCTGGGCTTGGTGTTTAGGCAGGCCCTCTCACCTCTGATCTGTCCAGTCCTAGGAACTCTTATTTTTAAATTTCTTAGCTTTACTAGGATTCTTATGAATTGTTTCATTATAATAATCCTTTCCTTTTGTCCTCAGATTCCAAGATTTTGAAATTCAAAGCCAGGAATCAATTTTATTTTTCTTTCTGTTGAGGCAATGGGTGCTGTTGCTGCTGAATTTGGGGTGAGGATGTGGAGTCAAGGGATATGAATAACACAGGGGTAAATGTTAGTTAATTTAGACTTAGCTACTTCAGTTTTTGCATTTTCTTTGGTTAAAAATCTATCTCACTTTATATTTTCATATTTCACATTCTTTTGCCTTTGATATTATACATTATCTAGAGAAATCTTTTCTTCATTGCCAATGGCATCCTTCTGAAGTTGTCTATGGGTAGTATTTTGAAAGACTGTTAAAAGGCATGCTGATACTCACTCTATAATCCTTAGATTTGAGGCATTATTAGGACAAGAACTTTGGTGTCTTGTTTTAGGCCAGTTGCTAAATTATAATATCATATTTCTTTATTTAAAATGTAAGCCAAATTTGAAAAGCTAGATAAATTCAGTACTTTTCTTCCTTTTCCTAAAAGTTTCTAATTTTTGTGTCTCATCATTAAATATAGAATTTATTAGCAACTTGGTTTTTCTGGTTCATTAGTTTTGCTTATAAACATTTATATAAATATATCTCACAGAAATATTTGACAACTTAATTTGTTGGGGAAAAGTCAGAGAGTGGTAATGTATTTTAAAATCTGGCTTTCCAAAGGAATAATTTAAGTAAAACGGGAAATAAAAGAGCTTGGGAAAGGAACTAAGTCAGGCTTTTTAAGTCTTTTTATTAGACCATTATGATCAAATGGTTCCTTTACCAGAGTGGAATGTCTATGTTTGAAATAAATTTGAGTCTCCATCAAAATAGAAATGAAATATATAATCTCTTGGGATGTAAATATTAAACACTTATTTGTGGAGATAGTAAAAATTCTTAATATTATGTTCAAATTGATCATAAAATTACCAATGATTTGTAATCAGTTATTCCAGAAAGCAAAAGTGTTGTTGAACTTGAATTGATATTTTGGCCTGTGATTATAAAGTGAATTAAAATTTTTTCTAATATATAATTTGTATTAAAGATTTACTCCAACAGGGCTTCCTACAATACCCAGAAGCTCTAACTCTTCCAAAAGAACCTTGGCAAGACAGATTATAAAACTCTTTTATTAGATGGATAAGCTTATAAACTATATTATTTGTTCATAGAGATGTAAATAAGTATGTGTTAGTTACTCAGTTGTGTTCCACTCTTTCTGATCCCATGGACTGTAGCCCACAAGGCTTCTCTGTCTCTGGAATTCTCCAACCAAGAATGCTGGAGTGGGTAGCCATTCCCTTCTCCAGGGGATCTTCCTGACCTAGGGATCAAGCCCAGTTTTCCTGCATTGTAGGTGGATTTTTTACTATCTGAGCCACTAGGAAATGCACAACTTAAAAAACCACTATGTTGATGTAATACACAGCCTTCCTGTAGCTAACCTTCAGCACTCAAAGAATCTATTAGGAGCTGAGAGAAAATATTGGAAATGGGAAACACCTTAGACATCATTTCACCTAATTCCCTTGTTTTATCAGTACAGAAATTAAGATTTTAAACTGCTTTGCCCCAGGACACACAGTGACAGGACCTGGCCAAGGTAGTTTGAGATCCCAGGCTTCTTGACTTTTATTGTCCAACCATTACAGAATTCTCACTTTCTGTTTGTTGAGGGATTGAGACAGCTCTATAACTTAACCATGAAAAATATAGAATGAAGGACTGTGAAATAGTTTCACCTTTTAATTTTACTTTTGTTAAGGTTTTCTTTATGGTTAGAATTACAAAAAAAAAATCCATTTAACTTTCCAGACACTTCTAAATTATAGAGCAAAAGTNAGGGATTGAGACAGCTCTATAACTTAACCATGAAAAATATAGAATGAAGGACTGTGAAATAGTTTCACCTTTTAATTTTACTTTTGTTAAGGTTTTCTTTATGGTTATAATTACAAAAAAAAAATTCATTTAACTTTCCAGACACTTCTAAATTATAGAGCAAAAGTTCAGCTCATCATGCATTACCCACTTTCTCAATATTTCATTTTTATAGTCTTTCTGTATTAATAAAATCACATTTTAATCATTGACAAATATTTATCCCATTAGCAGTGAAGTATTTAATATTAACTACCATGTTGAATTCAGCTATTTTATTTCTAAATCATTAGCAAAATTCATGGCACAATACATTTTTGGTGAACAAATGCTAGAATATTGATTTCTTGGAAGTAGTAGCCTTGTTCAATATTTGTATCTTTTATATACATTAGGCTCTCAGTGTATGTTTTTAATACCTAATGGAATGAATGAATGAGCACATGTTCATAGAGGGTCATTTTGTAGGTTTTCTTAAGTAGAAACAGTATGATTTTTTAAAGTAGCAAGCTGTACTGTTCTTAGTGCTCATGGTATACCTTATGAATGTATAAAAAAATTGTGTCCCTGGGAATGATACAATCAGGATTTGATTGAAGTGTGATCTAGTATTTGAAATCAGGCCTGAATATCTGAGAGTAAAATATAACAAATTAATTTCACTACAAAGTGGTGTAGTACATCACTGGCCCAAGTGTTTATTACATTTGATCAATTGTATAGTTGCTTAAAGCTTCCCAGGTGGGGCTAATATTAAAGAACCTGCCTGCCAGTGCAGGAGACATANTCCCTGGGAATGATACAATCAGGATTTGATTGAAGTGTGATCTAGTATTTGAAATCAGGCCTGAATATCTCAGAGTAAAATATAACAAATTAATTTCACTACAAAGGTCACTGGCCCAAGTGTTTATTACATTTGATCAATTGTATAGTTGCTTAAAGGCTTCCCAGGTGGGGCTAATATTAAAGAACCTGCCTGCCAGTGCAGGAGACATAAGAGATGTGAGTTCAATCCTTGGGTCGGGATGATCCTGGAGAAGGAAATTGTAGCCCACTCCAGTATTCTTGCCTGGGGATTCACATGACTGAGGAGCCATGTGGGCTATGGTCCATAAGGTTGCAAAGAATCAGACATGACTGAAGCAACTTAGCGTGCATATTTGCTNTGATTTCAAACCATGGTGCTGGTAAAGACTCTTAGGAGTCCCTTGGACTGCAAGGAGATCAACCCAGTTAATCATAATGGAAATCAACCCTGAATATTCACTGGAAGTATGGATGCTGAAGTTGAAGCACCAGTATTCTGGCCACCTGATGCGAAGAACCGACTCATTGGAAAAGACGTGACTCATCAGAAAAGACCCTGATGCTGGGAAAGATAGAAGGCAGAAGAAGTGGACAACAGAGAATGAGATGATTGGATGACATCAATGACTCAATGGACAAGAGTTTGAGCAAACTCTTGAGCAAACTCCAGGAGATAATGAAGGACAGGGAAGCCTGGCATGTTGCAGTCCATGGAGTCACAAAGAGTCAGACACAACTGAGCGACTGAACAACAAGAGTAAACAAGGTTCACATTTTGCGCAACAGAATCATTCAAGGCAGTGATCAATTTCATGTCCCCAAGGTTATTTCAAGGTCTGCTGATCTAGGTTTAAACACATTTTAAAAATAAAAAGAAGGGGGAAAAGAACAGATTCCTCTTGGTTGAACACTAGTTTCAAGTCAATTTTTTTTCTTAATTTTCTTCATTATTCTCATACTACTCAGTATGAGTTTATTGGAATAAATTCCCTTCTAATTTGTAACACACATTGAATAGACATTTGGCACAGCTTTGTAGTAATCCATTTTATCTTCTAAATTTGCAGATTTTATCTTTCTTGGCTCTTAGATTTCAATTTAGTGCCATGGGCTTTAGGCCATTATAAAAGTTTTAGTTTTAAGGTAGAAGTTTGAGTTTGCCATCTTAAGATAAAGCTGAATTGATTTGGCATTTTAAAGCTGTTAAGTTAACTCATATATAGTAGTCTTGAGAGAGTCGCACTCATCCTTAAATAAGAGCTTGGTTAAGCTGCAGACCTTAGGCTCTTTGATTTTCTCTGTTAGAATATTGTGAAAGGCAGGGTGGCAGGGTCCTGCCTAGAACAATTGGACCCATCTGGCAGAAATCTGTCTGTGGCAGTGGATTTGGAAAGATGAATTAAAGGGCAAAGGGGAAAGGAAAAAAGAGTTGAGACTAAAATAACGGGTACTAAGACCAATTAGAGTAAGGAAAAGGAAATATTAATAATAGGAATGGCAAAAAATTAACCACTGTGTTCTTAAGAGATAAGACAGACATACAAACAAGTGAACAAAAAACTCCACATTTATATCTATCACTTAAACCTAGAGTATTTTCAGAGAAAGATGTTTATATCTATTATTTCAATAATGACCCAGAAATAGCTAGTGAATCTGGCATGAACAATATGATAGATCAAGAAACTCAGGCAATCACAACATAATTAGATTTTGTGGGGTACAGCACAATGCCTGACATGTGTCAGCTGTTCAGAAAGTTTGGTTGATTGTTCTTGAAATTTGAATAAGACTCAAAGTTAAGAATAAGAAGAGAACTAGGATCAGGACCAGAACGTGAAAAAAAGAAATGATTGTGTTTGTCTGTTATTTAAGGCTGTATCTATATCCTAGAATGAATAGAGAATAAATGAGTTAAGAATACAACTTATATTTAAATAATTATTAATATATTTTAAATTTAGTTTATAATTATGTTTGGACTGTTTTATTTTTCCTCAATTCCTTTTGGTATCCTTAGAAGTCCTTCTTAAAAAATGTCTTCAAGTATTGTTAAGAAAGAGATGATATTCGTTGGCATAAACACACAATATTAATGATCTCTTGGTGCCTCGCTAGGGAATGGCCCTGTCTGGTAAACAGATCTGACACTCTGTTTTCTAACAGCACTTGTTTTATTTTGAGCACTCAGTTTAGTGCTGAGTGTTACATTTATACTCATATCCCCACTGGTGATGGAATTGTGTGTGCTTCCTTAATGGCTCCGCATTGAACTTTCCTGATGCAGAGAAAATATCTTTTTCTTCAAAATGCAATGTTGTAAGCTGCACCTTAATTATTGACTTTGTTTTTAATAGCTAAAAAAGCTGTGGTTCTTTTATAGCTATAGAGGAACAAGTAAGTTAATTATTTCCTCTGTCATAAGGATTTAATCTTTTTAGTACTTGTCCAGCTGTCATGCAGTATTTTAAACTAAAAGTTATCAGATAAACACAAACACCTCCAATTCGGTAGCATCACACCAAATATTCTTTCTCTCTGATAGTTCTGAATCAGTGGTTTTGTTTTTTTCTAGTATATAACTTCTTAGGATTTGTCTCTCAACATTACTTAAGTGTATATTAAAAATGACATTCAAAATGTTATAAAACCAAGACAAATCACGGAACAAGTGACCACAGTCACAAATTTAGTAAACTATACATAAGTCAAATGATTTCTCCACCTGCTCTCCTCTGACGGTTCCACTTCTAGCTTTGTCTAGCTCTTCTGTTAAACTGAATTCCATAAAGAATTCTAATTTAAGTGGAGTTCTTTGCACTCACTGACAGTTTGTGGGCTATTCAATAGATCTAATTAGTTTTAAATCAGATTATCTGCACATCACATTTCCATTTCTGGTTCCTTCTAACAACTAATGGATTACTACCTATTAATGGCCCTAGGCCATTTATAGAAAATTTTGCTTTTGTCTAAAAACTTGAAATGATGAATCTCTAATACTGAACCTCTTTTGTCAGTGCACCTTTTTTTTTTTCCTAATGAACCGTGATGAAATTATAAAAAAGTAAATTGCAAGAAAATTTTGACAAACTCTTTTCAATGGAAACCATAGAAACAATTGAATAAAAGTACCTGAAATGAAATGGAGAAGTGAATAAGAACAAATGGATTTAGTGGAAACAATATATACTTTTAAAACCATTAATATATTCAGAGTGTTTCTCTGTAAATTTCTACCTCCTTGCTCCTTCAGACTCATCACTATATGGATCCACAGACTCTGAACAATTAATTTTTGTGCCTTACTCTTGATAGATAGGCAAATATTAGTATTCTACTAGAATACTAATTGTAGTATTAGTACAATACTTACTGTACAATGTACAATTGTACAGCACAATATACTGCACAATGTCGAGCTGTACAATACTTGACATGCCCCATAGTTATGTAGTTGGCAAAGCTAATAATTAGGGTGTAAACTCTAAAGAATAGAGAAATTAAAGAATTGGTCCAAAATCATAATGAATGATTTTGTTATCTTTGTATTCACAAGTTTTTGGCTTCTATGCATAAAGTTTATCTCCCCATTTTCCCTTGGAATTGAATTCCCCTTCCCCTAATCCTTTCCCTGCCATTTCCATGCTATCTGATTTTCCTCAATTTCCCACCTTTATTTGTTGACACAAATACATCTAATTTTGAAGTTTAATATATCCCTTTAAGAAAAACTGTTCTGATTAAATAAAATTAAAGAAACTTGAGGCATAGATTTTCTTTAGATGATCCCTTAATTTCTTCCCCTTCACTGGCATACCTATCCATTACTTCAGCCATCTCTCCATTTTTCCTTCACAAAAGCAGTTCACACACAAAGGCTTAATCCCTCCACCTCTGCTCCTATATAATTCTAAAGCATCTTCACTGGTTTCCTCACTCTTGATTACAAATATGGTCTAACTCTTACCATTCTGAAAACAGCAACTAAATTCTCCCTGAATCGTAGTTTCCCCTTCAGTCACTTTCTGTCTCTCCTTCCCTATCATTTTGCTCTTTAACTCAAAGAAATCGGGTCTATATTCCTGTCACTTGATCGAAATCACTCATAGAAATCAAGAAAGATGTAGTAGTTGTTTATGCCAATAGCATCATTAAATTTCTCATCCTCTGTTACTTTTCCACAACATATATCAAGTTGATCAAAAAGTTCTTTTTGGGTTTTTTCATAAGATAATACTGAAAAACCTGAATGAAATTTTTGGCCAACCCAATAACATTGTCGATCACATCCTTCTTTATTACATCTTTCCTTCTCTAACTTCATATGTGACTGTATTTTCTCTGATTCTCTCCTTAAAGAATGAATTTCTGTCCACTTTCTTTCGTTGTTTATTTCTCCTCTATCACTTTGACTAGCATTTAACATTGCATTAGCATAAAAGTTTCTCTCAAGTATATTATTCTTGACCCAACTTCTCTCCTGAGTTTCATCTTTATTTCCAACTGTTTAAACCGTTTATTACTCATTTCCTCTCAGTGTCCTTTAGCAATCTCCGTCTTTAACATATATAAGATGAGCTTATTATCTGTTTCCTGAAGTCTTTTTCCTCATAGATTACTATCTCAGCTAGTTTTTATCAAGCTCAAATCCAGGAGAATCACTAGAGAATCATAAGTCCTGGGGCCAAAACCTGGATCAGGATCCAGATTAGTGTTGGTCACTCAGTCGTATCTGACTCTTTGTGACCCCATGGACTGTACCCCTCCAGGCTGTCCATGGGATTCTCCAGGCAAAAATACTGGAGTGGTTAGCCATTTCTTTCTCCAGAGGATCTTCCCAAACCAGGCAATGAACTCAGGTCTCTTGCATCTGCAATCTCTTGCAATCCACTGTATTGCAGGTGGATTCTTTAGTTTCTGAGCCACCAGGAAAGCCACCAAGGATCTATAGATTAGTTTTATGATTTTGTGTTTTTTCATTTCCTCACATGCAAAATAACAATGAAAGTACTTCATTGAGTTCAAAAACAAATAATTGAAGACTAAAGTATCACGCAAAATGCTTAGCATATAGCTGTCACTAGATAAATGTCAGTTTCCTTTTCTTTGTACATTGCCTTCTTCCTGTAAAAGGAAGAAACTAACTCATAATAACTAAAAGAAGCAGATAAATTTATTGGCTAGAGACTTATTAGACTTATTAGACTTAACTTGTTCTGTTAAAGAACTAGGTAAAATGTCATAGTATGGATTATACTACCACCTACTATGGATTCAACCATTCCTCTGTTAGACAGTCATATCTCTAAGCAAAAAAGAATGATGCTAACAAGACAATCTCCTTAACAAAGAAGACATTTACAAGGTATGGGGATAAATTGACAGACTGGGGAGGCATGAATTTTAGAGTTTGGAAGACTTTCAGGAGTAGAAGTGGGTTGAAGGCAGCTGTTCTTGGGTCAAACTGATTGCTTGACTCAAATTTATTCACAAAGGCAAGTTGTTATATTAACATTTTGATTAATGGTTTTAATTCCTGTTTGAGTAGTTACTAACAGGGTCTCAAAACACCCAGTCTTGTCTTTTGAAAATGAGATCTTTGTTTCTGTTTTTCTCTCTCTTTTTTTTTTCTTTCCTTCCTGCCTTTTACCAACTTTTAATTAATCAACATTCTTTTTCATTCAACTTCCAGTATCTTTAAAACTGCTTCTGATGTCTGTCTCCGTTACTGGTTCCCTAACTCAGGTGTTCATTATCTTTCAACTACACTTTGCTAATGGCCTCTGAATATCCTAACCCAGTCTCCCATTTCCCAGTCTATAATTCTAACCCAATCCAGTGATGCCAGAGATAGTCATCTAAAACCAACTGATAATGTCTAATAATGTCATCATACTAATTACACATCTTCGATGATTTCAGCATTTGCCACATTGTTTCTAAGTATCATTGTTTCTAGTATCACTCAAGTATCACTTGAGTATTATAACGCAGATTCCTGGTTCACATGGGACTGGATTCCAAGCACTCCTAGTATGTTTTTATGTGTACTGAAGCTTGAGAACTAGTTGCCTGTATGCTACAGTTCATATTCCTTATCACAAGAAACCCTAATGAACTGGCTTGGCAACTTCATATTTTTTCATTCTCCATGTCCCCCGTGTTACAGTCACATGGGGCTGCTCACCACTCCTCAAACAGAAAATCTTCCTGTTTTCTTTGTACATTCTAATTTTTCAGTTTGAAATATTGCTGTTGTTTTGTAGCTAAGTCATGTCCAACTCTCTGTGACCTCATGAACTGTGGCATGCCAGCTTCCTTGTCCTTCTCTATCTCCCTGAATTTGCTCAGTCTTGTGTCCATTGAGTCAGTGATGCCCCCCAACCATCTCATCCTCTGTCATCCCCTTTTCCTCTCACCCTCAATCTTTCCCAGCATCAGGGTCTTTTCCAATTAGTAGGCTCTTTGCCTCAGGTGGTCAAAGTATTGTAGTTTCAGCTTCACCACCATTCCTCCAATGAATATCCAGGGTTGGTGTCCTTTAGCATTGACTGGGTTGATCTCCTTGCTGTCCAGGAAACTCTCAAGTCTTCACCAGCACCACTGCTTGAAAGCATCAGTTTTCTTTAGTACTCAGCTTTCTTTATGGTCCAACTCTCACAGCCTTATTTAACTACTGGAAAAGCCACTGCTTTGACTAGATGGACCTTTGTTGGCAAACTGATGTCTCTGCTTTTTAATGCACTGTCTAGGCTTACCATAGCTTTTCACCCAAGGAGCAAGCATTTTTTAATTTCATGGCTGCAGTCTCCATGATTTTGGAGGCCCCTAAAATAACATCTCTCACTGTTCCTACTTTTCCCCCATCTATTTGCCGTGAAGTGATGGGACCAGATGCCATGATCTTTTTTTTTTTTTTTAAATATTTGTTTACCTTAAAAACTTCTGTTAATACTGAAGGCCAGCTTTTCCCCAGATAATTAATTTTAAACTCATAGGTGTTCCTGTGCCTTTTTGTATACTTTCTAGTTAAAATGAGTAGAATTAACTGCTTCCTTTTCTTGTGGTAAAACTCTGATTTTTCACACTCTTATGTCTCCAAGATCTGCTCTCCAAGTCTTTTACTTTTCTTTCATAGTTTTCATCCCTTTGTATTTTTCTTTGTTTGTGAAACATGTATTCTACTTGACAATTGCTCTTTTAGAAAACTTTCTATTGACATTTTAAATTAAAAAATCATTTTAATGGGGGTACAGCAATTAACAAATTATAGGACTGTAATTAGAATTAGATATGATAATATATAAAAATAATTTAGCATATAATATCTATTGACAATATGTAGTGTTTAGTATTAAGGTTTGGATAGAGCAACTCCTCTTTGTATTGTAAAAGCACATTCTTTATCATTTCCTTTCCCCTACAAACACAGGAGTGTATTTATTTCATGGCTATGCTAAATGAATATTACCTAAATTAATGAATGAAGAAAGAAATGTTTCTGACTGAGATTGCTTCTACCATTAGACAAAGCTATATGTAAACTTGGAAAAACCTTAAACTGAAGTAAACTTTCTTCCTATTTTATTTTCTCTTTCTCTCAAATTCTTTCTTTTTTAATCCTAGTTATCTCAACAACATGAATGACTAATTACAAAAAGGCTGAATTCTAGAGACATGCCATGGCCAACTAGATATAAGTTACAAGCACCATCAGTTCAGTTCAGTTCAGTTGCTCAGTCGTGTCTGACTCTTTGCGACCCCATGAACTGCAGCATGCCAGGACTCCCTGTCCATCACCAACTCCTGGAGTTCACTCAAACTCATGTCCATTGAGTTGGTGATGCCACCCAGCCATCTCATCCTCTGTTGTCCCCTTCTCCTCCTGCCCCCAATCCCTCCCAGCATCAGAGTCTTTTCCAATTAGTCAACTCTTTGCATGAGGTAGCCAAAGTATTGGAGTTTCAGCTTTAGCATCATTCCTTCCAAAGAACACCGAGGACCAATCTCCTTGACTGGTTGGATGTCCTTGCAGTCCAAGGGACTCTCAAGAGTCTTCTCCAACACCACAGTTCAAAAGCATCAATTCTTCAGGGCTCAGCTTTCTTCACAGTCCAACTCTCACATCCATACATGACTACTGGAAAAACCATGGCCTTGACTAGACGGACCTTTGTTGGCAAAGTAATGTTTCTGCAAGTGCCATAGGTGATTCTAATAATCAGAAAGCTATAGCACTGGGTGATGGTACCCTGCTCCTTTATTTCATCGTATGCTAATCAACCACGGGTTATTGGCATAGTTTACTATGGTTGTCAAGCAGTGTAAACACTGCTTTAATTCTAAGAAATTTGTTTATGAAATATATGGGGAAACCTATCTTAAAATAACAGGATAGTCCATTCTTCCTAGTTGTAAGCATTTACTCAATGACAAAGACAACATAAATGTTTCTAAATCATACAGAACTAGAGAGAAAACATGGTAAATGCTTAAATTCTTTCCATGGTATAATAAGCTAGAAACATTGCTTCATCATTGCTATGAGTGTTGCTTTATGGATCATGGATTATGGATAGGTCAGAACATTTGAGCTTATGGGATTTAATACAATTCAATATATTTAATAAATTATGACAAAACCATAACTTTTTTAGTTATTACTCTTCAGATTGTAGTTATAGAATCATACATAGTCAAACAAAAAGGAAAGTTCATTGGCTTCCATTACTGAAAAGCCATGAATTGTTATATTCAGGGGTTTAAGCAATGTTGTTACTACTCTCTGTCTTGCTCACTGTTGGCTCCATTTTAAGGCAGGTCTCTCCTTTCAGTAGTGGCCAACATTTTCATATGCATATGCCATCCTCTTAGCAACCTCTACAAGAAGATAACTTTTCTTTCACAGCTGTTCTAACACACTTCCTATGACTGTTTGCATTATCAGATTCCAAGCTCCTTACTGGACTGATCACTATGGCTATTGCTTGATTCCTAGGCCTGGTTCATACAGTTCCATAAAGTTCCTTGAAATGTAGTAGTAGGGCCAACCTGAGAAAATTACATAATATCTGAGTTAGGAAGCAGTTCTCCAAAGGGAAATCAAGTAGTTCCTGGGCTGGTGAATATAATAGTTATCTATTATCATCATGTTACATTTTACTTTCTTTTTTAGAAACAATTATATTGGTAGTTGCTTTTTTTTAAGATTATTTTTAAAGTCTTCATTGAACTTACAGTATTGCTTCTGTTTTATATTTTATGTGTTTTTGCCACAAGACATGTGAGATTTTAACTCCTTGACAGGGATTGAACCCCCACTCCCTACACTGAAAGGTGAAATTTTGACCACTGGACTGCCAGGGAATTCCCCACAGTTTATTTTCTTAATTTTGACTTTATTATAAATAAGGCTATTATGAATTTTTTTCCTTTATCAAAATTAACTAGAATAGGAGCACTAGGATATGTTCTTACTTGTCCAGACCTTACATACTAGGTGTTGTATGTTTCAAAGTAGACCTAAATGATTGAAATTATCTGGCTCTAATACAAGTTATTGCCAACTCATTCTTGAACTGATGCCTCTAATGCATTCATAGTTTGTAATGTAAGAGAGGTACAGTCCAAGAGAAAAGTAAGGTCAGAGAAAAGACACAGTACAATGAAAATACACTTTTATCACAAAATTTAAAAATTAAATATTTACATACAATCCTCATTGATTCAAGCAAATACTTTATAGTGCCTAAATTTCACTATTTTCAAAGGGTTCAAAAACCAGTGGAAAATAATCTGTGGGTTAAAAGATGAGTTTAGGTAACTCAGTAATAAAGAATCCACCTGCCAATACAGGGGGTGTGGGTTTGATCCCTAGACCAGGAAGATCCCTTGGAGGAGGAAATGACAAACCACCCAGTATTCTTGCCTGGAAAATCCCATGGACAGAGGAGCCCGGAGGGCTAGTGTCTATGGGGTTGCAGAGAGTCACACACGACTGAGCCTGGATGCACACATAATGTAACAAATGTATTTGTTGGAGGAGGCTATGGGAATCCAGAGAAGGGACATTTTCATAGAGTGTAAAATGAGATGTGTATGTTGTAGGCAGATATGCTTGGAAGCAAATGTAGTCTCTAAGTATTGCTGAAACACAATTTCAATGTTCTTTAATAATTTAAAAGTGAAATTTATTAACTCTTAAAAAAAGAGTAATAGCCCTAGAAAGAAGGTAACCTGCATTTCATTTCCTATAAATTGCTTTAGTGGAAATAATGTTCCACTGACCTCTTATGATTTTCAGCTTATTAATTTTACAGCTTTCCTGTCCTCTACATTACCAGTCAAGGATGGAATTTTGGAATGGAAAAACAAAAAGAAAACCTGTAACTAATTTTTAAAAGGATATCATGAATAAGGCATTTCTTTTGAAGTCCTCTGAGTATACTCAATAGAACTCTGGTTTTATTCATGAGTAATTAGAAAAAAATTGCTGCACACAACTGTCTTTGTCAAATGACAGCATCTCAATGGAAAAGGGAAAGGAAATATCAACTTGTGGGTGCCTGTTCCTTTTCAGATGCCAGATTATGTGCTCCCTGGACTCTGACATGGGATAATGGAGTTTTTGTCTCAGCCTGACCAGTACATCAATTCATGAGTAGTCTTGGGCACTTCTTTTTTTTTCTTTTGCTTCCTTATCTGAAAAATGAAATAAATGTTTACATTTCATACTTTAACGAACAGAAATGACTGCTTTCTCTTCCCTTTTCTTTTTTTCTCTCTCCTTCCACTTTTTTCTGCTACTTCTTTTTCTTCCTCAAAACATTTCATTAAAGCCCACTGAATATGGCACTATGATTAGTGCTGGGGATGCAAAAAATTATTTTCCTCAGGAGATCACAGGCAGTAGGGGAAACAGAAAAGTGAAGAAGAAATGCCAGTATAGTGTGATCTATGTTCTGGGAAGAAGAGAGAACTTTACCTCAGGCTATTGGTAGTCTCTTAACAGTTGGGAAAAGAAAAATATCTTTCTGCAGGATAAGCACTGATTATAATAATCAAACTTAAAGGGGAATAAACATCAAGTACTTTAACATATTGAATTACTCAGTGAGTCATGTCAGCCATGATCATAGTACCCATCCACTGGACCTTTAGACTTGGAACAAAAGGACTTTTTTTACATCGGTTTGTTAGTACTACTGCTCTTTCTAACTGTCCACAACAGTAACCATGTGGTACTGACATATCAGAGCTCTGATGAGGATTAAAATATATATGAAAGTGCTATTCTTATGTAAGTGATATTTTAAAAATTTCATTTACTATGTATTCAACTGATACTGTGAACTTAATCTATGTAATGAATTGGCTAAGCACTGAGAAATAAATGCAAATAATATACTTTTCTAGTCCTAAGGAGTTTAATGTCTAGAACGAGGAAACAGTGATGTGAAAATATATTATGATACTATCTGTTGAGAGCAATAATACAAAGATATTCTGTCCATGGTGTCAAGGTAGCTCAGAGGAGAAAATTTTCTTTTCTGGCACATCAGGGAAAGCTTCATAATGGATAATAGTTTGGGTTGGGCTTGGAGGATGAGTAAAAGTTTAGTAAGAGGATGTTTTAGTGGGTGGGTATGGGAAATGGAAAAGGCATTCTGGGCAGTGGGAAAACTATGTGCAAAGACAGGAGAGCTTGGAACAGTACAAACAGTTAAAGTGTTTGAGGAACTTTAACAGTTTACTCTGGCTGAAACACAAAGTATGTGCAGGATGTTGAAGCTAGGAAAGTTAAGAGGAAGAAGATCAGACATTGGGTTTCACATATAAGGAGATCTCTAAGAAGATCAGATTTCTTGTTACAGGCATTGTGGAATCACTGAGGGGTTCAAAACACTGCAGTTATATATAATCAGATTAGGGTTTTAGAAAAATCAGCCTTGGAGGAGTATGGATAATGTATTAGGAAAAAGAAAAGCCCATTAAGAGGTGATTGGATTATTCATAATAGCTAAGGTAAGGAAACAATTTAAATGTTTGTTGACAGATGAATAAATAAAGAAACACACACACACGCACACACACACAATAGAATATTATTCAGTCTTAAAAAAGAAGGAAATCTGCCATTTGCAATGACATGAGTGAACTTGGAGGAACTTGTGCTAAGTGAAATAAACTAGACACAGAAGGACAAGTACTGCATGTTTTCACTTATATGTGGGCTCTAAAATAGTCAGATTCATAGAAGAGGAAAGCTGAATGGTAGTTGCCAGTGGTAAGGTCAAAGGAAAAAACAGGGAAGTGTTGGTCAAAGAGTACCTATCCATTCATCCATCATGTCCTCATTTGTGTCCAACTCTTTGTGACTCCATGGACTATAGCCCACCAGGCTTCCCCATCCATGGGATTTCCCAGGAAAGAATATTGGAGTGGGTTGCCATTTCCTTCTCCAGGGGATCTTTCTGACCCAGGAATCGAACCCATGTCTCCTGTGTCTCCTACATTGCAGGCAGATTCTTTACTGCTTGAGCCACTGGGGAAGCCATTGGTCAAAGGATACCTAGTTTCAGTTTTTAAGAAAAAAATTTTGGAGGGATGTGGAAAGGTGACTATAGTTAATGATTCTGTGTTGTATGTTTAAAATTTGCTACATCTGAATTTTTTTCATCATAGACACACATACACACACAGAAAAAGAGAGAAAGATAATAGAAGAATGGTACAAAGGAAGGAAGGAAGGAAATGGTAATTACATGTGGTGATGGCTATGTTACTTAGCTTGGTTGTGGTGATCATTTCACAATACATACATATATCAGAACATTAAAATGTATACTCATTTACTTTAAATATATACAATTTTTATTTATCAATTATACTTCAATAAAATGAAAGATAACAGTTCCATTAAGAGAGCAATAGAATAATAACAGTTTTATCATTAGGTAAAGATAAGAAACATAGAGAAGAGAGCAGGCTTGGATGGGAGGAAGAGATGATGAATTTAGTATTGTGTATGTTGAATTTGAAGCAGAATCAGGTGTCTGGCAGTCAGAAGTGTGATCCAGTTTAGAGTCACCAATTTTGGAGTCCATTGGCATATAGGTAGAAGCTCTCAGCATAATTTCTTGTCCTTTTTAAAAAATGTCTTTTGTTCTGAGGTGATGTGAATTGTAAAGGACATGTCTAAAATATAATAAATAACTTATAGCAACTGATACTTAGTAAAGATGGTTTATGGTTTATAAACACTTACCCAGAAAATGCTTATATCTGAGAGTAAGCTAATCCATCTCTTCTCTTCTAATATCACACAGTGTTATTCATTGTGGGTAGAAGAGGCTATTAGAGTGAGAGAATTAAAGAATATGGATTAAGAAGTAATCCATTTATATGTGGATAGAAAACTAAAAGCTCTCATCACAGTGGAATCATTGTTTTCTGCTTGGTTTCTTTTCATAACGGAGTTATTATCATTNGCCCAGAAAATGCTTATATCTGAGAGTAAGCTAATCCATCTCTTCTCTTCTAATATCACACAGTGTTATTCATTGTGGGTAGAAGAGGCTATTAGAGTGAGAGAATTAAAGAATATGGATTAAGAAGTAATCCATTTATATGTGGATAGAAAACTAAAAGCTCTCATCACAGTGGAATCATTGTTTTCTGCTTGGTTTCTTTTCATAACGGAGTTATTATCATTTACTAGCTTTTCTGGGCCCCAGAAAACTTATCCTCATTCTAGTAAAAGGTCAAATGTTGTTTCTATACTATGCATTTTTCCTCACACCCAGGCTTTAAATAGTAGTTGCTTCAAATTCATATTTTATTTTTAAAAAGCACAGGTAAAATATATTCCATGATAGTCTTTTTTC
>SJYA01000200.1:0-31781 GCA_006410615.1 Neotragus moschatus
ACAATGTCACAAACTTCATTCCATAGTTCATCAGGCACTCTATCTATCAGATCTAGGCCCTTAAATCTAGGTCCCTAAAGAGTTGATTTCCCTTAGGATTGACAGATTTGATCTCCATGCTGTCCAAGGGACATCAAGAGTCTCCTCCAGCACCACAATTGAAAAGCACCAATTCTTCAGTGCTCAGCCTTCTGTATGATCCAACTCTCACATCCGTACATGACTACTAGAAAAGCCATAGTTTTGACTATTTAGATCTTTGTTGGCAAAATGATGTCTTTGATTTTTAATATGCTGTCTAGATTTGTCACAGCTTTCCTTCCAAGGAGCAAGCATCTTTTAATCCCATGGTTGCACCCACTGCCTACAGTGATTTTGGAGCCCAAGAAAATAAAAATCTGTCATCGCTTCCACATTTCTTCATCTATTTGCCATGAAATGATGGGACTGTATGCCGTGATCTTTGCATCAATGATCTGATATAGAATCTTAAAAGGGATATTTACCCATGAGAATAGAAGCTTTGGAAAAATAAGTTGACTTAGAATTCACAAAGAATACTAAAGGAAAAGGCATCTAGAGAAGACATAAAGCTGCATAATAAAAAGGTCTTTGAGCTCAGCTTTATGAAATAATTTAAAAAGACAGAGAGGGAGGGGCTCTATGTAAATAGAATAAAATTCTTTGATAGTGACCTGTAAGAAGAGGATCAGGTGACTGAGAAATGTAAGAACCTTTCCCTGAGGAAGATGCTTTTGTGTCTGAGATAGAAGGAAGCCAACAGACTCATTATGGTCCTCCAAAGAGGGTCTTCTGGTTTGAAAAATTAAAATAATATAAAAAGAGAGTTAGACCAAGGGCCTGATGTGAAGAGCCAGCTCACTGGAAAAGACCCTGATGCTGGGAAAGATTGGAGGCAGGAGAAGGGGACAACAAAAGATGAGATTAGATGGCATTGCTGTAGCCATACGTTCCGGGAAACAAACTCAGAAAGACAATGCAGATAGTGGAGTGCAGTTTATTACACTGGCAGGCCCAAGGCAGAGTCACCTCTTAGCCAAGGACCCTGATCAGTTTTTGTGAAAATGTTATATACCCTAAGTGTAAGTGCTCAAACCCACCTCCCCAAATTCTCTGAAACTAGTCTGAACAAAGGATACAATCAAGGTTAATCCATGATTCGTATGCCGTAAGCGTATGTAGTTAACAGTGGACAACTATTAACAGGACTGTGGTCATATCCCAATAAGCATAGTAGAATTTATGATTCTATTTGGTTTCATGGATAATTAGGGTATCTTGTTAAGTGATGGAGAGTCTAGGTATGAGCCCTGGGGCTCTTCCTTCTGGGGGGCTGGTTTCCCAGCTGGTATGTCGTTTCCATAGATACCAGGCATATAGCTCAAAGTNATAAGCATAGTAGAATTTATGATTCTATTTGGTTTCATGGATAATTAGGGTATCTTGTTAAGTGATGGAGAGTCTAGGTATGAGCCCTGGGGCTCTTCCTTCTGGGGGGCTGGTTTCCCAGCTGGTATGTCGTTTCCATAGATACCAGGCATATAGCTCAAAGTCCACAGTCTGGCCCAAGATGGAGTCCAGCTTTCAAGATGGAGCCTGTTCTGTTTCCTCCTTCAGCTTCACCTGCTCAATGGACATGAATTTGAGCAAACTCCAGGAGATAGCAGAGGACAGAGGAGCCTGGTGTGCTGCAGTCCATGGGGTCACAAAGAGTCGGATACAACTTAGTGATTGAACAACAACAAAGACTCAGGAGAGGTGAAAAGAGAGTCAGAAAACTGGTCAAGCATTTGGCAAGTGGACCCTTCAGCTCCAGACCAGTCACATTCCAGAGTATTTCTCAGAGCTCCTGCCAGGCACCTTTGAGGAATCCTGAAGAGGGACAATAGACAATGGACTCGTGTGAGTTCCTTTCAGAAAAAGGGGAAAAGACTCAGGGCTGAGGAACTTCAAGTCAGCTCTTGGTAGCCTCGGGAATGCCACATGAAACAGATGGTGTCGGAACATTTACAAGAGGAGATAATGAACACTGGGTGCCAGCTTCCTGACGAACACATCCATCACCAATCAGCTTCATTTCTTCTTGTTTTTAATTAGTGGACTTAGGAATACTGTCTGAATGTTTTCATCTTATTAAATATACTTCATGAAGATTCTCATAGAAATGTTCTTGGATACGGTGAAGAAATGAGGAAATGTGGATTGATGTTCCAGGAGGTGGATTCTGCCCTGATGAATGACTGTGTTCATATAGTGTTGACTGAGGACATGGTCTAGAGTTCTCTGCCCTCGGGTGGCCTTTGTTGTAGGTCATACAAATGAAAACTTAGCAGATGTGCCTGTGAGAGTGCAGGGTCCCTGCAAACAGTTGTTGTGTTTGAAGAACACAGAAAAGAAAGAGGGATATTGGATTTTGAGGGTGAATTTAGGCAAAAAGAAAAAAAAAAGTTGGCAAGTATATAAAACGCTACCAAGTATTCTGAAAAAATGTAAACAACTTAGTGTTGAGAAGGAAATGGCAACCCACTCCAGTAATCTTGCCTGGGAAATCCTATGGACAGAGGGGCCTGCCTGGTGGGCCACAGTCCATGGGGTCCCAAAAAGTCAGACATGACCTAGCAACTAAATGACAACAGCAAATTTAGTGTTAATATATTTAATGGAATGAAATCATGGTGCTTAGTTAGCCCACAGACAAAAGAATAATGATGGGCAGTTTGGTGATTTTAAAAAAGAAACATGGTGTAGCTTCTTGCACTTGTTGGCCACGGTAAGGGGTGTCTGCAGGCAGGTAAGTTTTGGGAGGAAGGATGTTGACTCAGTAAGGCTTTAGAGCATCCTCTGAGTGTCAGTCAGGAAATTTAAGTTCAAACACTCCCCTGCTTTCATTGTTCAGCTTAACATTGTTATAAGAATAATATCATTGTATGCAGCATATTCAAATTTTGTGATTTAAATAAGTAATTTGGGGCTCTAAAGAGTTCTTTGGTATTACATTCGAATTTAATGCTAAATTCAGACAACTGTAAAAATGCTCGGATTAGGACTTTTATTTCTGTCAATGGGGAGGTCCACATTCACTACTATTAAATAAAACTCTAGAAATACTGGATGACATAAAAACGATCCTTCCAAGTGGAAGATTGAGCTTGTAAGAGATAGAGGAAACATTCAAAGAAATAATGGCTGAGAATTTCCCAATCTCAAGGAAGAAAACAAGTTCTTAGATTCAGGCAGCTCGGTGAGGCCTAAATAAATAAAAATAAACAACAGCTAGATACATGGGAACAAAATTGCAAAACACCTAAAACAAAGATCCTGTATGGAAACAGGGAACAAAGTCCAGGTTGCCTAAAAACAGAACGAAAATGAGACACCATCATCTTCTCAACAGCAGCAGGAAAGTGGTAAAGAACCCAAATACAGGAGACACAAGAGGTGTAGGTTCAATCCGTGGGTCAGGAAGATTCCCTGGAGGAGAGCATGGCAACCCACTCTAGTATTCTTGCTTGGAGAATCCCATGGACCAAGGAGCCTGGCTACAGTCCACCGGGTTGCAGAGTCAGACATTACTGAAGCGACTTAGGATGCACACACACAGCCAGACACCCAAAGAATAGAAAGGGAAAGCATAACTTCCAAGTGTATACACACAAAATTCATCAAATAACTACTTTGATACAAAATATCCAAAAGCAAGTTAATCCTTTGTTATTGGATGTGAGTCTAAAGGTGACTCCCCTGTTGAGAGAAAGGACACAGACCATTGTTGGGTACCTGCTGTATGCCAGCTATTTGCCTTACGTTGTTTGAGTTCATTGTAAAAGGATACCTACGAGGGGATGAGTATTATCCCCCATTTCCAGATACTCATAGCGTTTTTGTAACATGCTCATGATCACACAGCTTTTTAAGGCAGGATATAATTTTAAAGAGGGCTTCCCAGGTGGCTCAGTGGTAAAGAATCTGCCTGCCAATGCAGGTGATTCAGGTTTGATCCCTGGGTTGGAAAGATTCCCTTGAAGAATTAAATGTCAACCCACTCTAGTCAGAAATCCCATGGACAAAGGAGCCTAATGGAATACAGTCTATGGCGTTGCAAAGAATCAGACACAACTGAGCTACTAAACAACAGCAATATAACTTGAAACACATCACTGTGATGCAGAGGCCAGGATATTTTACCCTCATTAGGGTTTCCAAACTCCTGAGGAACAGAGAACTTTGTAAAGCGGCATTCAGCCCATGTGTGTACCCTTAGCATCATGCATGGCTGAGATAAAGAGTTTTGCTCCTGCGTGTTCTCAGTTGTTCAAATATGTGTAGAGGCGCTTGTGAAACAGAAGGAACAAAGTCTGAAAATTTATGAAGCTTTTCCAACAGTGTTTACCTTCTGCAATAGAAGAAGTCAGGGTGGAACACAGGATATCATTTTTTCTATGTCAAGAAGGAAAAGAAAAAAGGAAAAAAAGAGAAGCATACAGTTCTCTTACTAAATCTGTGAGACTCTCTGAACTCAGCTTTCTATGCAAGGTGTACCAAGGTCTCAGCACACTGTACCATAGTGGGAGCATTCCACATCCATGTTGATCTTGCTCTCAGGGATGTGGAGACTTCACTGCTTTCCTGACAGAAAAACATGTCCTCCCTCTGGTTTAACTCTGCAGGCCATTTTGGTTAGTTTTCTGTGATTGTAGTTGGACCATAAAGAAGGCTGAGTACTGAAGAATTGATGCTTTCAAACTGTGGGGCTGGAGAATACTCTTGAGAGTCCCTTGGACTGCAAGGAGATCAAACCAGTCAATCCTAAAGGAAATGAACCCTGAATATTCACTGGAAGGATTGATGCTAAAGCTGAAACTCCCATACTTTGGCCACCTGATACAAAGAACTGACTCATTGGAAAAGACCCTGATGCTGGGAAAGATTGAGGGCAGGAGGATAAGGGGGTGATAGAGGTTGAGATGGTTGGATAGCATCACGACTCAATGGACTTGAGTTTGAGCAAATTCCAGGAGACAGTGAAGGACAGGGAAGCCTGGCATGTTGCGGTCCATGGGCTCGCAGAGAGTTGGACATGACTGAGTTACTAAACAATGACAGCTACAGACCATGGCCAATCCTCACATGATTTTTGTCAGCAATAAAAGATTTAAACAAAATTTTGTGTTTAGTTGTTCAACAGTGTCCGACTCTTTTGTGACCCCATAGATGGTAGCCTGCCAGGGTCCTCTGTCCATGGGATTTCTCAGGCAAGAATACTGGAGTGGGTTGCCATTTCCTTCTCCAGGGGATATTCCTGACCCAGAGATCAAACCTGCATCTCCTGCATGGGCAGGTGGATTTTTTACCACTGAACCACCTGGGAAGCAATTAAATAAAAGTTTACCTATTTTTAAAAATCCTTTTTGCTCTGAATCTCAGCCCATCCTACACTCAATCATTCATTCACTTACTCACTTATTCATCCATCACTTGCTGGGGGTCACTGGGTTCCAGGCCCCCTTCTTTCTAAATCTGAACAGTCCTGAGGTCTGACAATGTGTAAGTGACTCACCCAAAGTTATGAGCTTGTATAGGGAAGTACCTTGCCTTTATCTTCATTATATAGGGCTGTCTCATTTTATTTGTACATATTTCTATCTAATCTCCTTTCTCTACTTGACAAATCTTTATCTAAACTGCTGTTTGTCCAGTATTTCCTGTACTTTATCAGAGGAGTGGCATAATTTGCTTTTTGGTAACATTTTTTCCCCAGAGGCAATGTGAGCCACTCTGTTTCTGGCTGAGCACTATGCGGATTAAGTCAGTCAGGACTGGCAGCAGGTGGGGTGCTCAGACCCCACCAATGTGGGGAGATGGTGAGCTCAGGCTGGCTTCTAGCCCTGGCAAGATATAGCTGTAAGGAAGTCCTTGAGGACAGAGCGTCATGCCAGGTCTGGAAAGATAACTAGGCTCAGCCACTGGGCAATCTGAAGGCTGAGTCTGAGAGAGGCAGCTGAATGGAACCTGAATCAGAATAGAAGTTTAAGCTTCAGACGTGACAGCCATCCACTGGGTGACAAGACCTGGAAGTGGGGTCCAAATGTCCTGGTTTTACTAGTTCAGTTCAGTTCAGTCACTCAGTCATGTCCGACTCTTTGCAAACCCATGAATCGCAGCACGCCAGGNGGAATTTTTATTAACTGGAGCTGTAGGTTAACTCCTTCTCCGAGAGAAATGGTTATGGGGGAGAGCCTCCTGTAGGTGACAGCATAAAACAGACTCTGGTTTTGGGGGTAGATGCTCAGGAACAGGGGGTTTCCTGAGGCTTGATCACGCCTTTGTGTATGCCAAGCCTTACTCATGATCTTTGCCATGGGCGGAGTTCCTCACGCTGGCCCCTGGCAGGAACCGGCTCTGTAAGTTATCAAACAGCAACTTCTTTCACCAGTGGGGAACTTTTACCAATTTAAGAACAGCTATTATTATCTGTAAAAATATAGATGTCATGAAATTTATAGTGTTCCCTTTTAAGGCTGGAAAATCTAGGTATCAAACACTAAATCATTTTCTTACACTATAAAAGAAGATTAATGATGTGCCTTTTTAATGATTTTTTTTTCTAAAATTAAAACCTTATATGTGGAAAAATACTGGTTACCATTCCTATTTTGAGCCCCAGCTGAATTACTTTAATGTTTCTGTCCATGACAGATGGTCCCTGTCCACTGCAAATTCTACTCTCTCTTTGTTTAAATAAATAACATTGATTATACAGTTTTCTAAGTTGTCTAAATTTGTTTATTTAATTCCAGTGGTTCAGTTCATTCCAGAATTTTATTCACTAATAGCATGACACTGCGCTTTCCTGCATGAAGAAGTTCTTTTATGGTTGGCAGTAATTCTTTTTTTTTTTTTTTTTTNCACTGCAAATTCTACTCTCTCTTTGTTTAAATAAATAACATTGATTATACAGTTTTCTAAGTTGTCTAAATTTGTTTATTTAATTCCAGTGGTTCAATTCATTCCAGAATTTTATTCACTAATGGCATGACACTGCGCTTTCCTGCATTAAGAAATTCTTTTATGGTTGGCAGTAATTCTTTTTTTTTTTTTGGTTGGCAGTAATTCTATTGATAGGAACACAAGAAAATACCCTATTTATAGCTCTGTAGGTGGAACTTGGTTGACCTAAGGTGTTCTGATTAGTTTGTATGCAGCTTCCAATAGGATGCAAAGTTGAAATATTAATTGTACAATTCTATTGCTTTTGAGCAGATGAGCAAAAAGGAATAGTTCATAGGATCAAATAATTTCCAGAAGTCCTTTTGGTGTGACCAGGGCTTAAAATACATGTCAAGATGAACAAAAACATCATTCCATAAATATAGACTATGACCAGAGTCAAAATGATGAAGCAAGATGTCCCTGTTGGGCCCTCATCACTGGCATTCCCCTCCCTCTGCTGTCCCAGCCCAGTGCCCCCAGGCACCCCAGGGACTTCACCTAGGCCAAGGCTGTCATCCCCTATAGTGCCAGCATGGCTTGAGCACCAGTCTCCTATTGGAGTATACCTGTCTGGAGTCCTACTAAACGTCCTAATGTGCTGCCCCTTCTGCCAACAACATTTTACTTTTCAGCATAGATCTTCCATATTTTAGCCTGAATAACTGATAACTGGCTGTATCCAGTGATGAGAAACCAAGAACAAAGAGATGCCACCTCTTCCTCCTCTTTGGTCTGCATGACGCTATCGGTGTGCTTCGTGTAGGTCACAGCATGGCAGGCAGGGGTATCCTTCGGGTAGACAGGTGCATGACTTAATACTTACCTGGCAACACCATGTGAGCTTTGGAGGCTTTAAAACAAATGATACGAGGTCTCTGTTCCCAAGTGACGAGGTGACAAACATGTGAGCCAAGAGACAGCAGCCCCAGCAGAGCAGTGTGGCAAACGGTGCTGCAGAGGCAGGGACAAATGTGGCAGGACGCTTAAATCACTGACTTGACTTCTCAGAAGTCAAGCAGAGAAGGGGGCATTTGATGTGGGTTTTGAAGGCTAAACAGGAGTTTTCTAGGGATCCAGGGAAGGGAAGAGTGGGCTCGAAAGTAATAAGCAATGCCAGAATATTATGTCACAGTGGCAGGTGGTCAGCATGGTTGGTAAGAGGGGCTGGGCAGTGCCTGGCTTGTATTGAGACTGGCTGGGCAGTTCAATCACTCAGTTGTGTCCGACTCTTTGTGACCCCATGAATCACAGCACACCAGGCCTCCCTGTCCATCACCAACTCCCGGAGTTCACTCAAACTCATGTCCATCGAGTCGGTGATGCCATCAAGCCATCTCATCCTCTGTCATCCCCTTCTCTTCCTGCCCCCAATCCCTCCCAGTGTCAGGGTCTTTTCCAATGGCTGGGCAGTTGGGGTCAAATTAAGAATGGTCTTTTTTTTTTTTTTTTTTTTAACCAATGGTCTTTCAATGTGGGCATGCACCTGGCTGGAAGCAAGCACTGTTTTCAATCAAAGGCCTGATTAATTAGATAAGATTCTTCCAACAGTGGAGCTCAAGGGGAGGCCAAGCATTGAGTGGTTGTAAACACCAGCTAGAGATGTGGAGACCTCAACTGGGGTGGAATCAAGAGACGAGCATAGGCAACATGGATGAACCTGGAGGTTATCATAGTATGTGGACTAAGTCAGACAAAAACAAATATCATATATCACTTATATATGGAATTGAAAATATGACAAATGAATTTGTTTGCAAAACAGAAACAGACTCACAAGACTTAGAAAACAAACATAATTAACCAAGGGTAAAGGAAGGTGAGGATAAAGTAGGAGTTTGGTATGGTGGTGGTAGAGTGAATTAAATTATGTCCAACTCTTTGTGACCCCTGAACTGTGGCCTAGCAGGCCCCTCTGTCCATGGGGTTTTCCAGGCAAGAATACTGGAGTAGATTGCTATTTCCTTCTTCAAGGGATCTTCCCAATCCAGGGATCAAAACTGGGTCTCCTGCATGGCAGGTGGTCTCCTGCATTGCAGGTGGATTCTTATCAACTGAGCCATTAGGGAAGCCCATTAACATATACATACTACTATAAAATAGATAACTAATAAGGACTTACTGTACAGAACAGGGAACTTTACTCTGTAAATAACCTACATGGTAAAAGAATCTGAAAAAGAATGGATATATGTATATGTATAACTTATTCACTTTGTACTTTTCAGTACATCTGAAACTAACACGAGTGCAAATCAACTATATTCCAGTATGAGATAAAAATTAAATTAAAAAAATTAAAAAGGGGGAAAACTACCAGCTTAAGGAAACTGAATTGGATTTTGTGAGGGGTGGGAGGAGGGGCCTCAGGCATCCCACTGGGGTGTTGGGCTGGATGATGACACTGTACATCCAGGAAGGAGGTCGCAGGTGCTGCTGACTGGTGGGGAAGCTTGTGAGCTCTGTAATGATGTCTGCTCTGATGGGTCCTTCCCTCTCAGATGGAAAGACTCTCAAAGGTATTGGTCTACCCTCTGCCTCTCACCCCTGCTGTGCCTACTTCACAGTTCCAAGAGCCTGGGCAATTGTCACAGAACAGAGAGATGGTAGAACCTTATGGAGAGATGGAGCCAGGGTCCCAGCACTTCCCAGCATGCTCGATCTCTAAAGAGACATGGCAGAGGGAGGTCACTATGGCTGGGAGGAGCCTGCCCACAGATGTCTGTTGGTGGCATGATTTTGGCTTGAGTTGGCATTTTCGTGCCTGGGCATTCTATAACAGGAGCAGGTCCATTGAGGGACTGGGTCTCATCCAAATGGGTGGGTCTGTAACTTCCTACGTTATCACTTGCTTTTTTTCTAGGACAAAGCATACAGGAGCTCCATGTGTCCTTGGCTGCACTGGAGGTGGGGGACGGCAAGGCAGAAAGTGCTGAGAAAAGCATGTTCTTCTGGTTCCACAGAGAGGAGGATCCAGTACTTGGGAAAAACTTACACACCCACTTGGCTTACATAATACTCAACAACCCTGTTTCCAAGAGTAGCCACTGTTTTCTGCCTTGTGGACTTTGGGGACAGTGGCATCCATGCATGAGTGTCAAAAACCAAGTTCGTGTCTCAAGTGCCTCAACAAGCTTCCTTTCATCTGTGTTCATGAACTTAGATGTCATGTTACCAAACGGATATCATGTAATAGCAGAAATAACAGATGTATCACACCATTATTCATTTCTTTTGATTTTTTTCTGCTTTAGTATATCATTCTCCAAAGTGAGGACCTTGAAACAACAGTCCTACAGTATGTTCTTTGAAAAGTGGGTTGTGTGTGTGTGTGTGTGTGTGTGTGTGTTAGTTGCTCAGCCATGTCTGACTCTTTGTGATCCTATGGACTGCAGCTTGACAGGCTGCTCTATCCATGAAATTCTCCAGGCAATAATACTGGAGTGGGTTGCCTTTCCCTTCTCCAGGGCATCTTCCCAACCCAGAGATTGAACCTGGGTCTTCTGCATTGGAGACAGATTCTTTACCATCATACATTATTGGACATGTTTGGAAAAAACTGTCATCCTCACACCCCCTTTGATCATTCATAATACAGGCTCTGAGAAGGCCTGCACTAAAAACCATATGGACTAGATCTCCCAAAGTTGTTAGTACCTGAGACTCCAGACACTGTTTTATATATGTTTAAATACATTGTTAATGCCCAGGGGACAGACTTGGGCAAATGTCCCCCTAGCATACACAAACCACAAAGACCTTAAATGTCATGCTCTTAAGTTAAAAACAACAACAACAACAACAACAACAACAACAACACAAAGAAGAGTTGAAAAACCATGGGTAATGGACTGCAGGACTGGTCCTGGACCTCTAAAGATGATCTTACTTTTTTCTACTCCGTGGAAGGGAGCTGGCACATCACTGATTGACACTGGTTTTTCTTGACCCATCCCAGCACACCCACCAGGGCCTAAAGGGAAGAAGTGTTTGAAAGGTCGGAGCTGGAGGGGAAACAGCGGGCCCTAGCTTACAGCTTTGGAAGCAAGTGGTGCCCTCAATTCCTTAACCCCCTCCCTGTTCTATATGTCACTTCCCTAACCAACAAGTTAGTTAGAATTGGAAGGAAATGTCCCTATGTTCAGGTTGAGAGAACCTGAGGGCTTGGGCAAAGTCCTAGGGGTGTAAGATGGGATCTCTTGGACAATGGAAGGAAGGAAGGGGGGTGTTGAGTGGGCTGGGGGCCCCGTAACCTCCTACAAAACAACTTCTGACCTTGCTTGTTTGGGGTATTAGAGGTCCACACATACTCCATTTGTAAAGGGAGTGTCTAATGTTAAAGTGTTAGTTGCTCATTCATGCTCAACTCTTTTCAATACCATAGTCTGTAGCCCACAAGCCTCCTCTGCTGATGGGATTCTCCAGGCAAGAATACTGGAGTGGGCCTCCTCCAGGGGATCTTCCTGATCAAGAGATTGAATGTGGGTCTCCTGCATTGCAGGCAGATTCTTTATCATCTGGGTCACCAGGGAAACCTCTCTAATGTTAAAAAAAGATGGAAAACAATGATGAAGTCTAAAAGATGAAGTCTTGGCTCTGAATGGTGAATGATGTTGGGTGACTGTTATGAATTTACTAGCTGTCCGTATACCTTCTTTGGGGAAGCGACTGTTCTTAAGTCTTTGTACATATTTATGTTCAGTTGTTTGTTTTCATAAAAACAACTGTTTTCAGTTTGTTTTTTAAAACTTCACCTTTTATTGTATGCAATTCAGAAGTTTTCAGTATATTCATGGAATTCTGCATCCATTACCACTAACTGTGTAACATTTTCGTCATTTCCAAGGAAATCACACATGCAGTAACTAATGAATTTCCCTGGTGGCTCAGCTGGTAAAGAATCTACCTGCAAGGCAGGAGACTCTGGTTTGATTCCTGGGTTGGGAAGATCCCCTGGAGAAGGAATAGGCTAGCCACTCCAGTCTTCTTGCCTGGAGAATCCCCACGGACAGAACCTGGTGGACTACAGTCCATGGGGTCGCAAAGAGTCAGACGTGGCTTAGCGAATCAGCACAGCATAGCACATGTAGCAACAGACCCTCTCTATTGAGTTTTTAAAAAAATATATTTATTTATTTTTGGCTGTGCTGGGTCTTCGTTGCTGCATGGGCTTTTCTCTAATTGCAGAGAGTAGGGGCTACTCTTCTAGCTGTGGTGCACGGGTTTCTCACTGTGGTGGCTTTTCTTATTGCAGAGCATGGACTCTAGGCACACAGGCTTCAGTAGTGCAGTGAGTGGGATCAGTAGTTGGGGCTCCCAGGCTCCAAAGTGTGAGCTCAGGAGTTGTGATTCACTGGCTTATTTGCTCTGCAGCATGTAGAATCTTCCCAAACTAGGGATAGAACCTGTGTCTCCTGCATTAGCAGATCGATTCTTTACCACTGAGCCACCAGGGAAGCCCTCTTTTGAGTTTTGAAAATTCTTCACATATACTGGATACAAGTTCTTCCTCATCCCCGGACTTGGAATGAAGTGATTCTTCCTCATCCTCCCATCACATTCTGTTAAACTTCATTCACATCCACATTCAACTCTTGAAATGAACAATTACTGATGAGCAGGTCTCTCTTCTGCCACTGGGGCTCGTGAAGGAGAAAGATAATGACTTTTATCTTCTTCTGTGCCCTTCTCAAAGGATGAGCAATGTGTGAAGACAACGCTCCAGAGTTTATACTTGTGAAATGAAAGTCTGCTCTTGCAAATGGTCCTCAGGAGGCGATTCTCTACAATGAACCTCTAGGAGAAAAACTCAGGACATGTATAAGTCTCAATTGTAAAAGAATATTTGAGTGTGAAGTTGATTTCAACATCCCCCAAAATAGGTAGACAGTGTCTCTGACAATGATGTTCATACCTCCAAAAAATGGCTTTCTTGAGAGGAGGGCAAATTCTTCTGAAGGCAATGCTGACATAAGTGTTAGGGACTCTCATATAACCCTCCATCCTGTTGCCTACTGTTCAGATGAGGATACTGGAGGAGCCAACTTCCAAAGATAGCATCTTGCAGAATCAGAATGACCGGACTCTCAGTGACCCCACCTTTCTGTCACCTCCGTAACTTGGAACTTCTATCCTTAAGATGCAAGGTGAACATCTGTTTGTAGACTTCAGAATCTGGTTAGGTTTAGATGTTCCAGCATTCATTGGCGATGTCAAGGGATGCAAGGCAAACACCTGTTTGCAGACTTCAGAATCTGCTTAGGTTTATTTTTTAATTTTTCATTTTATTTATTTTTTTGGAGGCTAATTACTATACAATATTGTATTGGTTTTGTCATACATTGACATGAATTCGCCATGGATGTACATGTGCTCCTCATCCTGAACCCTTCTCCCACCTCCCTCCCCATCCCATTCCTCTGGGTCATCCCAGTGCACCCTGTATCATGCATTGAACCTGGACTCGTGATCCTTTTCACATGTGATAATATACATGTTTCAATGCCATTCTCCCAAATCATCCCGCCCNGATGTACATGTGCTCCTCATCCTGAACCCTTCTCCCACCTCCCTCCCCATCCCATTCCTCTGGGTCATCCCAGTGCACCCTGTATCATGCATTGAACCTGGACTCGTGATCCTTTTCACATGTGATAATATACATGTTTCAATGCCATTCTCCCAAATCATCCCGCCCTTGCCCTCTCCCACAGAGTCCAAAAGACTGTTCTATACATCTGTGTCTCTTTTGCTGTCTCTCATACAGGGTTATCATTACCATATTTCTAAATTCCATATATATGTGTTAGTATACTGTATTGGTGTTTTTCTTTCTGGCTTACTTCACTCTGTATANCGGGGGTTGGGGGCGGGTGGGCACAGAGCCAGAGATGCCTCTGTTCAGCAAAACCCTTTCTTCAAGGGGAGCATAGTGCACCGCACTTATGGTGGGGTGGGGAAGGGGGTGGAGGGGGAAGCCACTCCACGGTGACAGGCACAGCAGCCAGAATTCCCCTCCTTTCCCCTACCCGCCTTGCCGGCTCCTGAAGCTCAGCAAACACCAGCCAGCGTCAGAGCCTCAGCCAGGGGGAACTGGGATCCATCCAGAAGGTGGTGCTTCCCCTTTCCGGACAGGTGTGTCCAATGCCACGCGATTTGTGTACACCGACCACAGTCACCACGTGGTAGTGCTGAGCCACCTAGAGGCAAATTCCAGTCTCAGCCTTCCCTCTGCCTTTTCAGCATTCTCATCTCTGGGGGACACTGGCCTCCACCATGGGTTCCATGTCCCCAGGCCCTTTTCTCTAGGTCCTGGACTTTCCTTGCTCCGCCGCACATCCCCTCCCCACGACCTCAAGATTAAAATACATCTGCTCCATGTCATAGTCCCTTGGGATACCAGAAACGAAGCCCTGAGCCCACGGAGCTGAGGTGTCTGTGACTTAGTATCCACGTTCAGAAAAAGGAGCGCGAGATTGGGAGGGACTTGGCTGAGGGAGCGAGAAAGAGAGAGGGAGGAGAGGGGTCCCTGGGGAGACCAGGCTTCACCTCGCTCACCCGCTCACCCGTTGCGCTCTGCCCGCCCCACCTAACCGCTGTGGAGCCTGTCTTGCAGGATGATAAGCGCTCAGCTGTGAGGCCGTTTGGTTACCCCAGGGAACATGCGGTATCCACGAGGGCTGCGCAGGAGCGCGGGGGAGGCGGGTAATCGCATCGCCTTGACACTAGAGCTGACTCCCATCAGATCAGCCTCTTCTCGGGGGTCCGCCCGCCACCCACAGCTCCGCCCACTGGATCCCCGGAGCCACTTCCTTTCTCTGCAAGCCCTCAACAGCGGTTCTGCGCATCTTAGGCTTTGGTGCTGCAGCTCACTAAGTATTCGGGGGTCTTCTTCCTCCCTTCCCCCTACGACAGCGCACTTCATCTTTGCGCCAGAACGATCACGTGCTCACCGTGGCGAAATAAGGCCTGACAGTCTTCCGAGGTTATGGCAGACAATGAGCTTAAGGAAAAGCAGTCAGTTCATTTTGCCTGCAGTAGGGCCTGAGCATTGAGAATTATAAAACTTTCCCACGCAATTTTACTGTGTGGCTAGGGTTGACAACCCTGAATTAGATGATCATGGACAAGTCCCCCGCTCTTAAAAAAAAAAAAGCGAAAGCGAAGCGAAAGGAGCTCAGTCGTGTCCGACTCTTTGCGACCCCATGGACTATACAGCCCACGGAATTCTCTAGGCCAGAACGCTGGAGTGGGTAGCCTTTCCCTTCTCCAGGGAATCTTCCCAACCCAGGGATCGAACCCAGGCCTCCTGCATTGTAGGCGGATTCTTTACTAGCTGAGCCACAAGGGAACATGCAGGTATATCTTTGTACATGAATATCTGTCTGTCTACATTTTCTCTGCCAGAGACAGCTGGGGTCCCCTAGGCACCTTCTCATTCATCTGATTCCCTTCGCGCTCCCCGTAGACTGCCAGACTCCTCTCTCCATGGGATTCTCCAGGCAATGATACTGGAGTGGGTCGCCATGCCCTCCTCCAGCGGATTTTCCTGACCCAAGGATTGAATTTGCAGCTCCTGCATTGTCAGGTGGACTCTTTACCACTTAGCCACCTGGGAAGTCCACATGAGTATCTATCTGTCTATATTTTCCCTGCCAGAGAGAGCTGGGGTCTCCCAGGCACCTTCTCATCCATCTAACCCCCTGCACGCTCCCTAACTTCCCCCGCCTGTTTCCTCATCTGTTAAGTGGGAACAGTGCCTACTTCACTCGGCTGTCCTAAGGATTAAACAGCCCCCGTAGTTTGCCTTTCTGTTATCTGACCTCCAATCTGCCCATCATCAAACGGCTCTGAAAATGGCATCTCTTTTCTGAAAGAGCGGAGGCGCTCCTTCTGGAGGCATCTGGGGTTTGGGGAAGTGCGGGACCGCGGACCTTCCCGCACAGAGGACGTTTTGATTTTTTCAAAGTTAACTTCGAGACCGTTTCCATGGTGGGCAGGGAGAGAAACTCAAAGCTCGCCCCTCCCTGCAAGGTGTGTGTGTGTGTGTGTGTGTGTGTGTGTGTGCGTGTGCGTGCGTGTGTGTGTGTATGGTGAAGCTCGCCCCTCCCCACAAGATGTGTGTGTGTGTGTGTTTGTGTGTGTGTGTGTTGGTCTGTTGGAGAAGGAAATGGCAACCCACTCCAGTATTCTTGCCTGAGAAATCCCATGGACAGAGGAGCCCGGCGGGCTACAGTACCTGGGCTCCCAAAGAGTTGGACGCGACAGAGCGACTAAACAGTAACAACAGCGGGAATTTGAGCAAACTCCATCGCCGTGAATGTCCGGTGCTGCGCGAAAGATGCTCTTCCGCTGGGGGGCCACCAAAGCGGAACAGCGCAGACGGTGCCTGCCGCCTCCCCTGGCGCTGGGCGTTGGGGTCCAGTCACCTCCTGGAGCCCCGCGCGGGGCACTGGTGGGGACTCGGGGGGCCCAGCTATCCTCAGCAGCAGCTCCCCGAGTCCCCGCCCGCCTGCCGGCTCCTCACCTATCAGATTTCCTGTGCGCACCGCGCGCCGCTCCTCCCACCTCCTAAAGGCCAGCGCAGGGGACCGCCGCGCTCCGTCAGGAGCCAGCTACTCAAGGGACGGCGCAATGCGGCTCTGAGCTCGGGCAGCTGCACCGCCCCACGCAGGGAGTGCGGGAGTGCGGGACGCACGGTGAGGCCCGGCGGCGCGGCGTGTGGCGAGGGAGGTGCGGGGGCGCGAGAGATGCGGCCTCTGGGGACCCGGAGGCGGGGGCGCGGGCCCCGTGCACTTCTGAGGATCGCCTAGCCTACTGTGGGCTTGACTTCTCTCTTTCTGCTTTGTAAATTAAGACAATGGTTACAAGACCACATTTGACCAAACTTGGTCTGTAACAGTGTACTAATTTTAAAAAATTTACATTTTTTGTTGTTGTTGTTTTGTTGTTGAGAAGTTCTAACCTTTTGGGAGATTTCTGTTATACAACATAGTGTTATCAACTGTCTTCATCCCCGGTGGTTCAGACGGTAGTCTGCCTGCAATGTAGGAGACCCAGGTTTAATCCCTGGGTCCGGAAGATATCCTGGAGAAGGAAATGGCAACTCACTCCAGTATTCTTGCCTGGAGAATTCCATGACAGAGGGACCTGGTGGGCTACAGTCCATGGAGTCACTATAGCCACCTTGCTATAAACATTAGGTTGTCAGAGACACTGGTTCCTTCACCTCTGTAGCTCCTGGCAACCATTCTTCTACTGTGTCTATGATTTCCACTTTGTTTTTTTAAAAATTAAGATTCCACATATAAGTGATACCAGGTAATATTGGCAGCACTTGCCTTTCTGTGGCTTACTTCACTTAGCATAATGCGCTCTTGGGTCATCCATGGTGTTACAGAGGGCAGGACTTTTTCCCCCTTTTTTAAGACTGAAAGCATGGGATGTCTATCTTTATCTGTATCCATATATACACATACATACAGCATTTCCTTTATGTTTGCCTGTCCACACTGATTGTGTCTGTACCTTGGCTCTTGTGAGTCATGCTACAGTGAGATTGGAGTACAGTCCGCTCTCTGAGACGATGCTTCCGTTTCCTTTAGGTTTTATACTCGGAGACGGAATTGCTGGGCCCTGTGGTAGTTCTGATTTCTTAAGGAACCTCCAGTGTTTTCCACAGTGGCTGCACCAGTTTGCATTTCCGTGAACAGTACACGTGTTCTGTTACTTTTTTCTCAGGGACATTGTTATCTCTTGTTCTTTTGATAATAAGCATCCTAACAGGTGTGAGGTGATGTCTCACTGTGGTTTTGATTTGCATTCCCCTGATGAGTACAGTCTTTGAGCACATTTTCACATACCTGTTGGCCATAAGTCTGTCTTCTTGGGAAGAAAGATGCCTTGCCTTTTGCCCATGTTTAAATTGGATGCTTTGTTTATTTCTTGTTATTGATAACTGGAGGAGGAAATGGCAATCCACTCCAGTATTCTTGCCTACAGAGTCCCATGGCGAGAGGAGCCCGGTGGGCTACAGTGCATGGGATCGCAAAGAGTCGGATAGGACTGAGAGACTGAGCGTGCATGCATGCTGTTGATAACAATGCATTGATTTCTGAAGTTATCCCTGCTCTCATTACCCGCCCAGGAAGCTGGGTTACTGACTGGACACAGTGCAAGCAGAAGACTAGGGAATTAACATTGAATAGAAAGTCTCACAGTTAAAATGAATAAGCCAATCTAAGAAAAAACAAAAATCAATTCCTGAGCACTGGGCCCAGACAGCTCCTGCAGAGCGTGGGCGTTGTGGGGGTGCTGACAGGCGATGTGGTGAAAAGACGTCTTTTCACTGAGTGCCAGTAGGGTTTTGATTTTGAGTCTCTTTAGTTCATTCCTAAATGCCTTACAATTTTATAATCAACGTTTTAGTAAAATCTCTGCCAGTCGTGTGTGTGTGTGTGTGTGTGTGTGTGTGTGTGTGTGTGTGTGTGCACGTTATGCATGGTAAATATTGCACCTAACTTTTTAAAGAATCTTGTTTGTGTTTCACTTTCTTTGTTTGTTTTGGTATCTGACCTGTTGGGGATAAATACAGCTTCCAAAACCCTTTCCAAATCACCAGTAATCCGATATTGTGAAGTTATTTTTCGCTTTCTCTTTATATTAGCATGACAAACTTAAAAAAAAAATCTTTGTTATGTATTTGCCTTTTGTAAATAATTAGTAGTACCTCCCATCCCCTGTCTCCCTCATTTACTGTTTCTGCCCCTGCACCTTGACTTGGAGGAGTAGAATTTAATGAAGATAGAGATCTGAGGAAAGTGTCATATTCTAGTGAGCACTAGAGGTGGGGTATGGCTACTGTGTTAAGTATCTTATAGACAGGAAATTCCTAGAGTCACATTTGTGGTTAAATGCATGCTGGTTCTGACCATCCTTACATGTAACAGAATATTTCAGTTAAGTTACATAGTGTGGTAGATGGCCATCTTTTATGGTGTTTCCTCCTCGTTTTTTGTAAACCGATGGGTTTTTATTTTTGCTTTTTAGTTAATTATCTATTTATTTTTGGCTCTGCTGGGCCTTTGTTTCTGCGGGTTTCTGGTTTGCCTTCTCTAGCTGTGGCAGGGACTGCTCTTCTTCTCATTACTGTGGCTTCTCCTGTTTCGGAGCATGGACTCTAGGCACACAGCCTTCAGCAGCTGTAGCTCCCAGGCTCTAGTGCACAGGCTCAGTTGTCAAGTGTACTGCTGTACAGGCTTAGCTGGGGCATGTGGAATCTTCCCTGACCAGGGATCAAACCTGTGTCTCCTGTGTTGAAAGGTGACCACCCAGCCACCAGGGAAGCCCTGGTATTTCTTCTTAAACAGCTACATGTAAGAGGCAAATTGTTTCCGAGAGAGAGCGTTTCGTATTTTCCTCTAAGTGAAATAAGTCAGACAAAGACAAACACTGTATGATCTTACTTATGTGTGGAATCTAAAGCAGACAAATGAAAACCTCTCCAAAACTGAACCCGGAGATACAGAGAACAGATGGCAGTTATCAGAGGCTGCGAGAGTAGGGGATGGAGGTGGGTTGGGGGCGTTGCCCTGATGGCATGGGAGTGATTGATGAGAATGAAGACAGAACATGAAAGCTAGTGCCATGGGTCAGGGACCTGCAGCCTCTATTGGACTGAGGTTCAGAGTCCACTCTGAGTCCAGCTTTATTCCTAATTGTAGACTACAAGACTTTCTTTGATCTTATCTTTCTCTAAACACTACACTGACTTGGTCCAGATCTCCTTGTTTTCACCTGAGGCCATTCCCTTCTGGGCTAGTCTTGGGAACAGTCAGCAAATGTGTAGGAAGTGTTCATGCCCGGTGCTGACCCGGTGTTCCGAGGTCCATATTTTCATGATCTCAGTCATAATCCTTTCTGGGTCTGCCCTTGGGGTTTGTAACAAGGCAGTTATTCTAAGAAAAGTATAGAAGATAATCATTAACACAGTTTCTTAATATACACTGTTTTTGTGGGTGCTATTTCTGTGGAATTTCTCAAGGTTGTGAAAATACATTATTAGGAATTCCCACTACCGGGGTAGGGGGGTGTTAGGCAGAATGAGTGAAGATGCTCCAAAATTATAAACTTATAAGAGAAATATGTCCTCAGAATGTTATCAATACATGGGGAAAAATAAATCTCTCTCTCAAATCTTCCTCTTAAGGAATGCCTGCATAAACTGTTAAGATTTCTTTTCTATGTCTTTTCATTTTTTCTTTCTCTTCTCAAGTCAGTTCATCTTGAATAGTTTCTTTGTTAGGTAAAATTAAGCTCTGACATGGGCAAAGAGGATTTCAATATGAGGTCCATTGACATATAATTCCTACAAATGCAACTTGAGTATAAAGATATTTCACTAAATTGTTACCTTAAAAAATTGACAAGGACAATGGTGTCTTTGGAAAGAGTCTTCCCCACATGGGCACCCTTTCTTCTGTAGGATTCCTCGGTTGTTGTTTTGAATAAACAAGGATCACAATTAATGTCTGATTTTCTGAGAGGCTGCGTGCCTGTCTCAGGCTTCCTTGCAGGGGCCACAGATTCACCCTTTCATGAACGGACCAGTGTGCAGCCCCCCTTCCTCAGTCCTGCTTGCTCCTCTGTATGCAGTGGACAAGTGTAGACTTAGGTCAGTTCAGTTCAGCTCAGTCACTCAGTTGTGTCCGACTCTTTGCGACCCTATGAACTGCAGCACGCCAGGCTTCCTTGTCCATCACCAACTCCCAGAGTTCACCCAAACTCTTGTCCATCGAGTCAGTGATGCCATCCAGCCAACTCATCCTCTGTCTTCCCCTTCTCCTCCTGCCCTCAATCCCTCCAGCATCAGAATCTTTTCCAGTGAGTCAACTGTTTGCATCAGGTGGCCAAAGTATTGCAGTTTCAGCTTTAGCATCAGTCCTGAAAGTGAAAGAGGAGAGCGAAAAAGTTGGCTTAAAGCTCAACGTTCAGAAAACTAAGATCATGGCATCTGGTCCTGTCACTTCATGGGAAATAGATGAGACTTAGGTCTGTTCAGACCAATTCTGGAAGGGAGTCAGGGGCTCCACTGCCACCAACCTGGGCATGGACTTGGACTTGGACTTCAAGCCAGGCGCTGGTGTCCGAGGAGAGTCCTTTGTTTCTCAGGATGCTTGTCTATTTTGACCCAGCTTGCGATCAAATTTTCACTTGGTTCTCTGCCAGAAGGTAGATCCTTGTCGTGGATCTGGGTTCCAGTGGCCTTGAAACTCGGTTTGACCCTGGTCAGCCTGTCTCCCCAGATGCCTGGGAGGCTGCCTAAGATGAACCCAGAGACTTTGAACTACCTCATTCCTACCCCTCTGAATATGACTGTCAACACCAGTCAGGAGCCCCTTGACTTTGTTGTGTAGAGGCCTTGTTTGGTCTAATGCCACCCCACCGCCAGCTGATGCTCTGGGTGATCCCAGGTTTGTAACCTCCTGTGATGTTCTTCTGACCGCCTCTGCTGCTTCTCCCCACCTCCAGGAAAGCCCTCTGAATGGGTAGGGGCTTCTTCCAGCCCTCCTAATTCCAGACTCTTCTCCTTTGCCCTTGGCCTGAGCTTGCTGCTATGACTGGCCTCTTGTGGGTTTTGACAAGACCTCGCTTGTTAAGGGACTGAACCTGTGTCTGAAGAGGCAAGGTGAAGGGATGGGTAAGATGGCTTCTAGACATTTTGACAACAAGTGTGAACTTCCTTGAAAACCAGATTAGGAGGTATGGGTATTGTGGAATGAGATGCACTTGAAAGAAGATATCAACCAGAATTTTTATAGCTGTTTTTGAATGGTTTCCCATAGTCTCAATAGAAGAAACAGAGTAAGAAGTGGAGTGGGACCAAGCTGGGTAAAGGAAGCAGCTGGCCATTTATTCACACATTCGTGGAGGGATAAAGATTATGAATGCTGGACCCAGAGGCCTGAGTTCACATCCCAGCTGTGTCAGGTACTTGTTTGGTGATCTTGGGCAAGTTACTTCTTTTCTCCCTGCCTCACTTTCCTCAGGGGCTTCCCTGGTGGCTCAGACAGTAAAGAATCTGCCTGCAAGGCAGGAGACCTGGGTTCCATCCCTGGTCTGGACGAAGGGAGTGGCTACCCACTCCAGTATTCTTGCCTGGAGAATACCTTCGACAGGGTAGCCTGGCAGGCTATAGTCCACAGGGTCACAAAAAAGTGGACCCGTCTGAGCAGTTAACACTTTCACTTTACTGAGATGGGAGACAATAATGGTATTTATTTCCTTGGGGGATCGTTATGAGATTAAATGGTTTCATAGGTGTAACGTCTTACAATAGTGCCATTATGTAATACATGTTATAGAAGTTATTGCTCTTACTGTTATTTGCCTTTTATGTGCCAATCCTTTAGTCATGTTGTATACAGTTGTTGCAGATCAAGGATGAGGAAGGAAAATAAAGTAATAAAGCTAGTTTTCTTTTATTAAAAAAAAAAAAAAAAAACCTTGGTTTTAAAAGCAATTGTCTCCCAAATGTGCCCAAACTATTTTGAGCAGTAGTAGAATTGCTGGAATAAAATAACTAATGTCAGGGCTGTAGTATTTAATTTGATGTGTCAGTTTTGGCCTCTAAACCCTTTCATTTAACTTCAGACTCTCTGTAATTATTTCAAGCCATTCCTGGGCATTACTGTTTAAGTTTTCAACTCTGTCTATGCTATTTCTCACCATTTCTAATTTATTTATTAGTTTTGTAGAGGTGTTTTGCTCTCAGGATGTTTCCTGTATTCTGTAGTTTCCCTTTGTAATCTCCTTTCTTTGCCTTGTCTGCTCACGTTTTCTTTCTTGTTTTGCTGATTTTATGTTCTTAGTTTTTCATAGTGGATCATTCATTGGAAGAACTTTTTTTTTCTTTTTGTAGCTTAGAGTGTGGTCAACACTTTTAAAGCCTGAAGTGAGTGGTTGGATACAGATAGCTTAATTTTTAAAAATGTTTTGGCTACACCTTGAGTCATACAGGGTCTTAGTTCCTTGACCAGGAATTGAACCCATGCCCCCTGCATTGAGAGTGTAGAGTCTTAACCACTGGACCAGAGATGTTCCACAGACAGCTTTGAAAGAGTTGAGAAGTACTAATCATTACAGTTTGTAATGAAATATTCCAAATTGGGCTCAAGGCAAAAAATGCTTGATCTAGAGATGGAATCAAGGGTGGAGAAATAGCCACCCAGAGGTGCTTCTCTTGTGTTGGCTATCACCAGGACCTGTATGAGAACTTCTCACCCATTTCTGGGAGGCTATTTCCTTCCAGGCTGGCTTCTGCACTTGATTTTCCTTCTTTACTTTTGTCGTAGTTGTGTGTATTTGCTCTGCCATTTCTTTTTATGTCAAGTATATTTAAAAAGGGCAACTTCAGCTGTACCTTCCAACTTAATTTGAGTGACTTGTCCTTGATGGCTTCTGTCCCTGTGTGAGAAGTGTTTTCTTTCTGAGCATCAGTTTGCACCCTGGACATCATGCTTTATCTTTTCTGTTGCCTGAGGGGATGAAGGGGGAGAAAGTGTAGCTGGTTGTTGTTGAGGCACTAAGTGGTGTCCAACTCTTTGTGACCCCATGGGCTGAAGCCCCATGCCAGGCTTCCCTGTCCTTCACTACCTCCCAGAATTTGCTCAAGTTCATGTCCATTGAGTTGGTGATGTTACTAACCATCTCATCCTCTGCCACTCCCTTCTTTGGCCTTCAACCTTTCCCAGCTTAGGGGTTTTTTCCAGTGAGTTGGCTCTTCACGTCAGATGACTAGAGTGTTGGAGCTTCAGCTTCAGCATCAGTCCCTCCAATGAATATTCAGTTTTGATTTTCTTTAGGATTGACCGGTTTGATCTTGCAGTCCAAGGGACTCTCAAGAGTCTTCTCCAGTACCATAATTCAAAAGCATCGATTCCTTGGCACTCAGCCTTCTTTATGGTCCAACTCTCAATTCCATACATGACTACTGGAAAAACCATAGCTTTGACTATACGGACATTTGTCAGCAAGTGATGTCTTTGCTTTTTAATATGCTGTCTAGGTTTGTCATGGCTTTCTTTCCAAGAGGCCAGCATCGTCTAATTTCATGTTTATGGTCATCGTCTACAGTAATTTTGGAGCCCAAGGAAAGAAAATCTGTCACCACTTTTACTTTTTCCCCTTACATCTGCCATGAAGTGATGGGGCTGGATTCTATGAGCTTAGTTATTTTTTAATGGTGTAGCTGGAGTTATGACTAATCATGATGTTACGATTGGTGGATTTAATATCTGTTTTTCCTGTCATTTTATTCAAAGTTGCTTGAAAAATTCTTGGAAATTCACAATATGACAACAGCATTCTTATATGTTTGTGTTTCCTTTTGCACACAGGTGTGTTCCCTTTACAGTACATTTCTAGAAGAGAGTAAATGGATAAAAAGGCATGTTAACTACACCTTTCTAAGATGGTTGTACTAATTTATGCCCCCACCTACTCAGTGTACAGTTTTTGTTTCTCTGTAGCCTCCTCATTGCTTAGAATTATTGGACTTTTATGAACATATGGGATGCATGTATCTTTTTGAATTATAATTTAGTCTAGATACATGCCCAGCAGTGGAATTGCTGAATCACGGACTTTAAAATTTTTGTTAATTTGATGGGTGTGAAATAGTATAGTTTTTTATGCTGATTAAAAAATATTTATTTTTAATTGAAGGATAATTGCCTTACAATATTGTGTTGGTTTCTGCCATGTCAACTTGAATCAACTATAGGTATATATATGTCCTCTCCCTCTTGAACTTCCCTCTCACCTCCTACCCCTGTAGGATGTGACAGAGCCTGGGTTTGAGTTCCTTGAGTCATGCAGCAAATTCCCACTGGCTATCTAAATAGTCGGAGAAGGCAATGGCAACCCACTCTAGTACTCTTGCCTGGAAAATCCCATGGACGGAGGAGCCTGGTTGGCTGCAGTCCATGGGGTCACTGAGAGTCAAACACGACTGAATGACTTCACTTTTGCTTTTCACTTTCATGCATTGGAGTAGGAAATGGCAACCCACTCCAGTANAGTACTCTTGCCTGGAAAATCCCATGGACGGAGGAGCCTGGTTGGCTGCAGTCCATGGGGTCACTGAGAGTCAAACACGACTGAATGACTTCACTTTTGCTTTTCACTTTCATGCATTGGAGTAGGAAATGGCAACCCACTCCAGTATTCTTGCTTGGAGAATTCCAGGGATGGGGGAGCCTGGAGGGCTGCTTCTATGGTCGCACAGAGTCGGACACGACTGAAGCGACTTAGCAGCAGCAGCAGCATCTAAATAGTAGCTCTGTTTTAATGTGCATTTGCCTGATTCTAGTAGAGCATCTTTTCATATATGTATACATATATACATAATAATAAAAATGTATATGTATACATAGATATGTAATGACTCATCTATGAATGGTCTGTTTATGTATTTTGCTCATTTTTCATATGGGGGTATCTTTTTAATCTAGAGAAGTCTTTTTTACACATTCTAGATCCTTCATGTCAGTAATATACATTGTAAATATCTACTACTGGTCCTATGGCTTATATTTTTTCATTTTTAATTTGCTAATTTTCATTTATGGTTTGTGCTTTTTTTTTTTTCTGCCTTAAAAATTTCCCCACTTGTTACCAGTAGCCTTGTATATTTTCTTCTAATCATCTTTACTTCTTGCTTTTCATGTTCAGATTTGTAATTCTCCTTGAATTTACTTTTGCTGTCGTCGACTTAAAAAAGACACACTACGTAAGAGTTGGGAGTTAAGTTTTATTTGAGGCAGAAATGAGGACTGCAGCCCAGGAGACAGCACCTCAGAGAGCTGAGAATCTGCTCCAAAAAGGTAGTGGTGGAAAGTCAGTATACGTGATTTTGGTGAAGGCGAAATTCGAAGCATTAAAGCACTCATCTTACAAAATGTTTTCTGTCAGTCTTGAGTAGCTGATGTCACCATGAAGGGATTTAGTGCTTTTCTAGATATGAGGAGATGCAGGGATTGGGGCCATGAAACCAGGTCCTGAAAATATCTATCTAAAAGCCTGTTCCACCAGTTTTCCTGGAGCACAAAGTGCCTCATTCTCCACCCTGAACTCCCTTCAGGGCCTATTGAAGGCCAACAGCTGCAGCAGCGTAGGATTCAATCTCTGCAGAGGCAGATGGCAAATGCCCTTGGCGAGTGGCAATTTGTAGTTGACAGTATGTTGTAAGCTAGGATTTCAAATTTAATTTTTCCATTTGAATTATCACTAGCCCCAGATCATTCATTCAGTAGTCAAGTCCTTGCCTTGGTGATTTGTGATACTATTTCTCTGTGTATATACGTAGATTTCCAGGCTGTCTCTTCTCTTTTATTGGTTATTTTGATCTGCTCAGGCTGCCATAGCAAAAATGCCATAGACTGGGTGCCTTAAACAACAGAAATGTATTTTCTCGCAGTTCTGGAGGCCGGCAGTGGGATATCATGGTGTCAGCAGAGCTGGGTTCTCATGAGAACCCTCTTCCTAGCTTTTGCAGACTTGTGTCTGTGTCCTCCCAAGAGAGTGAGATCTTGCTCTTCCTCTTCTCAAAAGATCATCCTGTTGAATTAGAACCCCACCCTATGACCTCATTTACTCTTAATGACCTTCTTAAAAGCCCCAGTCAAACTGGGTTTAGAGCTTTTTTGTGGGAGGAGAGTTGGGTCCATTTTTGATGTTGAGTCCCTCAATCGTATCTGACTCTTTGCAATGGCATGGACTGCAGCACCCCAGGTTTTCCTGTCCCTCACTATCTCCTGGAATTTGCTCACACTCACATCCATTGAGTAGGTGATGCCATCCAACTATCTCATTTTTTGTCACCCCCTTCTCCTCCTGCCCTCAATGTTACCCAGCAACAGGGTCTTTTCAGTGAAGCATTTCAACTATAGATAATTTAAAGTTTTTCAGCATTTTTTATCAATTTCTCTATCATGACGAGGACCTTAGCACACTTAAATGATCAAACAACTGCTCTCCTTTATTTTTCAACTGTTTCTAGAGTTTGGTTATAATTTTTCAGACATGAAAAATTAGTTCTTTACATGGATATAAATTAATTAAATTTAATCACATATTTGGTGTACTTCTGTGCCATTTTTGTGTCCCATATTGATAAAGGTGAAAGAGGAGAGTGAAAAATCTGGCTTAAAACTCAACATTCAAAAAACTAAGATCATGGCATCTGGTCCTATCACTTCATGGCAAGTAGATGGGGAAAAATGGAAACAGTGGCAGATTTTCTTTTCTTGGGCTCCAAAATCATTGTGGACAGTGACTGCATCCATGAAGGTAAAAGACAGTTGCTCCTTGGAAGAAAAGCTATGACAAAGCTAGACAGCATATTTAAAAGCAGAGATGTCACTTTGCTGACCAAGGCCTGACTAGTCAATGGTTTTTCCAGTAGTTACATGTGGATGTGAGAGTTGGACCATAAAGAAGGCTGAGCACCAAAGGATTAATGCTTTTGAATTGTGGTGCTGAAGAAGACTCTTGAGAGTCCCTTGGACAGCAAGGAGATCAAACCAGTCAATCCCAAAGGAAATCAGCCCTGAATATTCATCGAAAGGACTGTACTGGAGCTGAAACTCCAATACTTTGGCAACCCGATGTGAAAAGCTAACTCACTGGAAAAGACCCTGATGCTGGGAAAGATTGAGGGCAGAAGGATGCAACAGAGGATGAGACGGTTGGATGGCATCACTGACTCAGTGGACATGAGCTTGAGCAAACTCCTGGCGACAGGGAAGGACAGGGAAGCCTGGTGTGCTNCGAAAGGACTGTACTGGAGCTGAAACTCCAATACTTTGGCAACCCGATGTGAAAAGCTAACTCACTGGAAAAGACCCTGATGCTGGGAAAGATTGAGGGCAGAAGGATGCAACAGAGGATGAGACGGTTGGATGGCATCACTGACTCAGTGGACATGAGCTTGAGCAAACTCCTGGCGACAGGGAAGGACAGGGAAGCCTGGTGTGCTGCAGTCCATGGGGTCACACAAAGTCTTAGCAACTACTTGATGTCACGTGGTGTACAGTGTGGGCAAGCCTGCCCCACTCTGACGGAAAGGATTCCATGTTCCCACTCACCCTGACCTTGGCTTCTCTTCAACCTGTGATTCTTTTTCTGTTTTTTTTTTTTATTAACAATTTTATTGGAATATAATGTCCACAGCATATATTTTATGCATAGAGTTTATAATTCATTGAATCTGAAATTCTTTTTTATTAACTTGTGTAAAATATATTTAAATTGACTACCTTAGCCACAATTCCAGGACATTTAGTACATCCTCCATGGTTTGCATCCATTTCTCCTGTCTAGTTGGTAAAGATTTCATAGTTTCAAAGAGAAATCTTATACCCATTATCATTCACTTCTCCCCAGAGCCCCTGGCCCTTGGGAGCCCCCATCCTGCCTTCTCTCTATGAGTTTGACCACTCTAGGAATCTCATGTAAGTATTTTTCCTTGTGTGACTGGCTTATTTCACTTAGCATCATGTCTTCAATATTCATTCATATTGTAAAGTGTATCAGAATTTCTTTCTTTTTCAAAGCTGAATATTATTCCATTGTATGAATATGCCACATTTTGTTTATCCATTAAATTGTCAGTGGGCACTTAGGCTGCTTCTACCCTTTTGGCTATTGTGAATAATGCTGCTATAAACATGGGTGTATGAATATTTTTACAAATCGCTGGTTTCATTTCTTTTGAGTTTATACTCAGAAGGAGAATTACTGGATCATATGGTATGCCTATGTCTTCTTATTTTAAGAATTACCATACTGTTTTTCATAGTGCCTCATCATTTTATATTTCTACTAACAGTGCACAGGGTAGGTTCTCATTTCTTCATAAACTTGGCAGCACTTTTTAATTTTTAAAAATCTGTGTTTTCATAATAGCCATCCTGGTTGGTGTGAAGTAGTAGCTCACTGTGGTTTTGATTTGCATTTCTTTAATGTTTAATGGGGAAAACCACTAGACCATTCAGGTATGACCTAAATCAAATCCTTTATGATTATACAGTGGAAGTGAGAAATAGATTTAAGGGACTAGATCTGATAGACAGAGTGCCTGATGAACTGTGGACGGATGTTCGTGACATTGTACAGGAGACAGGGATCAAGACCATCNTGGATGGCATCACTGACTCGATGGACATGAGTTTGAGTGAACTCCGGGAGTTGGTGATGGACAGGGAGGGCTGGCCTGCTATGATTCATGGAGTTGCAGAGTTGGACATGACTTAGTGACTGAACTGAACTGAATTCTTAGTAATGTTGAGCATCTTTTCATGCATTTATTTACTGTCTGAATATCTTCTGTGGAGAAATGTCTGTTCAAGTCTTTTGCCCATTTTTAAATCAGGGTGTTTGTTTTTTTTGTTGTTGATGATGAGCCCCTGTTTGTTAATAGGTAAGACATTTTTACTGTCATGAACTTTACTTTGGGGAAAGATATTGACTGGTGCTTTATTTATTTTCTGCTTTTCTCTCTCCATCATAGTTCCCCATCAGTTATCATTTATTGCTGTCCTAGTTTGTCCTGTTCTCAGAATGGACCCAGCAGATCCATTCCTTCTCTTCCCTTCCCACATCCCTTGTTTTGGACTCTTGTCTTTTTAACCGTTGATTCCTTGGATGGAGAGTTTTACTCAAGCCAGCTGTCCCATGTTGGTTTCTTTTTCTTCCTAAGGATTGTCATCTGCTTTCTGGTTTTAGCCACAATTCCTCCACTGAAGCTGCATACGGGAAGTCCAGGAGCTTCTGACTCCACATTTTGTTGTTGTTGTTGTAGGATTGGCACTAATGATGATTTCTTCCTTCTTGAGGCTCCTTTGGTCCCTGGGACACTTCTCATTGAAGGGAGTGAGCAGTGGGGTTTTGAACTATGGGCCTTTGCCTGGCTATAGATGCCAGCTTTGACCAGGAACTCACTCTAGGACCCAGGCTGGTGACTTCATTCTGTGGGATTTCCCTCGGTGAAGGAGATTGTTAACACCCACCTCAAAGATGTGTGATGAGCACGGAATGAGTTATCACATGCAACCTGCTTAGATGCAGTAGTTCACACACAGAAAGTGTTACTTTTAAACCACTCCTGGGACACTACAGTTGGTCCTCTAAATCAGTGGGCTCTGTATCTTTGAATTTAACCAACTATGGATAGAAAATATTCAGGAAGAGAAATTATGAAAAGTATCTAAAAGCAAACCTTGAAGTTGCCTTGTACCTGCCAGTGTTGATGTAGCACTTGGATTGTATTAGAGAGGTATCATCTCTAGTAATCCAGGGATGACTTAAAGTATACGGGAGGATGTGTATAGATTATATGCAAATACTTTACCATTTTATAAGAGAATTGAGCTTCCTTGAATTGTGGTGTCTGCAGGGGTGCTAGACCCAGCCTCCCATAGACACCGAGGGGTGAATGTAATTGATTTTCCTCTTATGTGTCCAGTTGATCCCTTTTCACCTCCGTTTGTTCCCCTCCTGACTCTTGTTTACTAAATAATTCTGTTCTTTGCTCCTCATTGTTCTTTTCCTAGACATTGTGTTGCTCATGTCATTTTAATGTCCACCTTTATGCAGACAGATTCTCACCAGATCACCTCTCTACCTTTTAAAAGGAGACTTCTTGTAGCAGGAAACTGCTGTATAGACATATTTTGGGGAGGACATTTTGACCCTTGTCAAAGCATTCCATGTCAGCTGCCCCCTCACCATCTCATACACAGCCATGTCAGTTCCATTTAAAGCCTGGACAAATTTGATCTTTCACTTATTTCCATAAATTGCATTAAAAAATTTTTTTTGAGTGTTTTTGATGTAGGCTTTTCTTTATAAAGCATTTGTTGAATTTGTTACAATATTGCTTTTGGATTTCTTTGGAAGGAATGATGCTAAAGCTGAAGCTCCAGTACTTTGGCCACCTCATGCGAAGAGTTGACTCATTGGAAAAGACTCTGATGCTGGGAGGGATTGGGGGCAGGAGGAGAAGGGGACGACCGAGGATGAGATGGCTGGATGGCATCACTGACTCGATGGGCGTGAGTCTGAGTGAACTCTGGGAGTTGGTGATAGACAGGGAGTCCTGGTGTGCTGCGATTCATGGGGTCGCAAAGAGTTGGACACGACTGAGTGACTGAACTGGACTGAACTTAAATGAACTGCTTTTGTATTATTTTTTGATTTTTGTGGCCATGAGACATGTGGAATCTTAGCTCCTTGACCAGGAATCAAACCTGCACCCTCTGCATTGGAAGATAAAGTCTCAACTACTGGACTGCCAGGGCAGTCCCTGAATTGCATTATTTTGAAGAAGAAATCACAAGTGTCACCCTGCACCATGCACCTAACAGGACCATGTTAAGTGATTATATTCTGAGCGAATGTAAGAAGGGGTGGTGGGGCTTTACAAATCAAGCAAACTAATGTCATGGAAGTCTTAGGAATGATCTAGAATACAGCCTGGTGCTTACTAGTTCCCATACTGTGAGGTACTTTATTGACTTTTGCAAAAACTTTAGGAGGGAGGTAGTACTATCTTCTCTTTCAAGAAATTTTCCATTTCTCTTTTATAGAGAAAACAGGCTTAAGAAGGTAGATATACCTGGAGTCTCATAACTAGCAAGTGACTGACTTAAGATTTGACCCAGTTCCTTGGGTTCCAAACACAGAACTCTTAACATCTTGATTATCTTTTATAT